>CM033328.1:17055857-17590579 GCA_019359835.1 Pharus latifolius | reverse complement strand
CATTTTTGTAATTAATTATTTTATATGGATTATTTATAAAAAAAACTCGAAAGAAGTGTAGCAAGTTGCTCATACTGTCCAGATTCTCTTACACCAGTAAACTAAGACTATATTTCACAAATTTTACAGTTTTAAGTTCTTTAATATTACTTATGCATTCCTTTTGACCTGGAAAATGAAAAATGCAATGGCAGGAGTTTCTACTGCGGGCCGGATGATTTGGGAAGGCAGTTGGAATGGCTTTGCCACAGAATGAGCACAAGAAGATTCACCAGATTTGTGTTCCACAAGGAGCATTTCTGACGATAGAATATGGGGAAAAAACATGATTATTTTGCATTTTTCTTCTTTGAAAAAATTGATTTTGTCAATGACTAATACAGGATAGTTTGTCAGTTTTTTTCACCACACAAATACTCACTTGCACGTCGGCCGCGATAAGGCCGACAAAAAGTGACTTCATATTTGTTAACTTTTGTTGCATTTTTTTGTTTTGGATTAGGAGGAATTGTTGCATTCTATTAAACTTGAAAATTTTATGCAGTAGTAAGAAGGCATTTCTAGCTGGTGCCAGAAGGTAGTCATAACAAGTTTTTCTTGTAATTATATACCATAAAGGTTTCTAAGAAAACCACAAGAGTCTCACATTTTTTTTGTTTGGCAGAGTTTTGACTTCAGTTTGAGTTTATAAATTAAAGTTGTGATTAAACACTCAATTTATTTTAGATCTTATTTCATAAGTATAAATTTTTTTTACATTAGAAATTCTAAATAAATTAAAACCAGTGTACGATTCTTATTGAGTTATAAATTGAAACCAATAAACCACTTTATTAAAAAAACTTAAGTTCAGTCAAATACATTCTTAGACTTGTCCAATTATGTAACTTAAAAAAAAATTTCCAGAAATTTGTCTCTAATTGTCTAACTTATAATTCTCGAAGTACTCAAAATATGGGGAGCTTCAAAATTGAGCCCAATTGCGAGCATAGTCGATCTTACAACAGAAGAGATGAAGCTCCTGCCTGTCCAGAGCAGAAGCTGCAGTCTCATGCCTCCTGAACTCATGCTGTTGAACATGCCAGCATGTAAGTACTGACTAGAGAGTTTAATAGTACATTAGAAGAGTAAGATGGCTACAAAACTAAGAGCGTTCAATTCCTAAAAACATATATATGTAATGTAATATCTAATTTTGCAGGGCGTCTTAGAATTGATTCGTTGATATTTTTCTTTAATTCTCCCAACCCGGAGCAAGATTTGGTTTGTGAGATACAAATGGGATTGACAATAAGACAGAAAATGATTTAATCTTATGTTTGTTTTGTGGGTATAAAAATAAGAGGGTTGGAAAATAGACAAAAAAACTTAACATCCCACCAACTTAGTCTTAAGAAGAAGGGTGACTTAGCGCAAAATTGGGGAACAGAGGAAAGTACCATCAGACCCCCTTGCAAGTCAAATCCCACCAATTCTACAGCATTTTAGAAGTATAAATTTTACTCCTCAACCCGACCTTACAATCCCCTCATACACCGTCTCTAAACTCCCATACCCATTCCCAACTACAACCAAACACCGCCAAAAACCCATAAATCAGCCTGAATCAATTGGAATCAGCAATAAATCAGTCTATATCAGAATATCTCGGACCAACCTGGTTACAATTCAGATAAAAAACCAGCCTTAAATCCACCAGTTCCCAGTGGTTTTTCGAACCAAATTGTACCAGAAAATGTATTAAGCATGATGAATATGCACCTGATTTTCAATTGGAAGATTTAAAGGTAAATCAGGCATGCATAGATAACTAAACCAGTGGCTTTTGCCAGAAGTGCTAGTCACCATTTATGCAAATCAGACACGTCTATTGAACATTCTATGAAAATAAGGCACTGACACGTCTATTGAACATTCTATGAAAATATGGCACTGGTTTGGAGAAACAAGGTACAAGAATATCTGCATGGTACCGTCACATCATCTGATTATTATTTGCAAGTTAGCACAAGAATCCGCTTGCGAAGGAAAACAAAAAAAGCTGCTTCAGAAGGTAAATAGCTTTTGTTTGAAAAGTGAAAAAAGGATCCACAAAAGTTTCATCATTATCCAGCAAGAGCAGAGGCACCAGATATGATCTCAGTGAGCTCTGTAGTGATGGATGCTTGGCGGGTCCTGCATAAATAGAATGGAGTAAATAAGTTCCCTCGCCCATACCTTACGATGCATTTGCTTATATTCATGTGTTCATCAATGTTTGCACACATATCAATCTCTTCAGTGATGTTTTCCATCTGTTAACTTTTGTATATGGACTGTGTGTGTGTGAGAGAGAGAGAGAGACCTGTTATAAGTGAGTGTAAGACGATCAAGCATTTCACCAGCATTTCTGCTGGAGCTGTCCATCGCAGACATGCGGGCTCCAAGCTCACTGCAAGCATTCTCTAGAGCAGCATTATACAGAACCTGAATGAGTAGAAATTGAAGACAATAGTAAGAGGCCAACCAAAGAGTCCTCTAGAACAACAACCACAGTATGATGCAACAAAATATCTGCCTCGCACCTAATAGTTTGTACTTTATACAATCAATTTTAACAAATGTTACAAACCCACAATAAACTAACTTTAGAGAATAATCGTGCACAATTGATCCCTAAAATTGATGGAAGTACTGAAAGAGGAAATGCTTGAGGTACAACATAAGACTTACACAAGAAAACTGGAACTCGGCAAGATTCTGCAGAATTTCTGATTTTGTTTCACCTCCTTCAATTTCATATGAATCCAGGTCACCGATCTTTCCACCAGCTTCTGATTCTTTTTCAGCAACCTTCCAAACAAAGGGAGAATTAAAGCCAGTAGTACATTAGTTGGAATACATTTAAGTGGGTATAGGCCATGGGAGCACAAATTCATATGCCTAAACAGTCAGCACTAGTAATCACCTCAGGGGACAGTATTGTCGTCATTGTGGGCTTAAATGATATGACAGAGTGGAACTTGTTGAAAACAACTCTCAGAGTGTCATATTCAACATTTTTCAAGATATCATCTGCTAGCACAGCAATCTGAAACATCATTCAAGAAAGAATTCTAGGTCAACAACATCAACAATTTTCATTTGATGCGCATATCCCCGAAATAAACAATACTCTTCTGGAAACACAAAATTTCCAAGGAGGCTGGCTAACCAGTGAAACTGCATGGACACCAAGAAATGCTATGAACAGGTCAAATTCTACGAACAGCATTCAAATGGCCCACATTTTTTAGTAACAAAAAATTAGGTTATGTTCTACTCTGCATATAAATAGAACAAGCAAACGACAATTGAGTTCCAAGGTTACATGCTTGGGGAAAGGAAAGCCTGAAGAGGTATCAACTCAAGCTCTTTTGATTTGGTAAACGAAATAATGCATTAGGTATGGAGATGTATGCACCAATATAGTCATAAGGCTTATGCGCTGCTTAACTAATCAACATCACAGATTGTGCAACACTGGAAACAGACAGTTCTCATTCAGGCCACCAAAAATCAGTACTCAAACTTAAAACAGATATATGTAACCAGGACAAAATCCTTTCAGCGTGTCTAGATATGCTCTTCCGCATATCAATTAAGCAGACACATTAAGAGAAGGTTGTTAGCTCAAAACCCAAAAATTTGTAACATAATTCTTTCACCCAAAATCACCAGAAGTACTTCCACTTTCCAACTCTAGAAACTCCATCCACCATATGTATAACAAATAACTTTGCAAGCTAAAGAAATGCATAATAACATAGTAAAGGCAATCAAACAACAGACCTGCGTATAGTTGATGGGGTTCTTCTGCAACTCAGTTATGGTCATCTCAATGCTTTTCCTCGAGTCACGAATGAGTTGAACTTTACCCTTTTCACCTAATATGACATACTTGCTTTCTTTCTCCGGACCTGTTTACAAGGAGTATAACCATTAGTTTTTAGACACTGACTATAACACCAATGATAAATAACAATGTAACAAATTACCAGAAGTCAATTTGTGAAGTGCTTTGCTGACTTTGACTGATGTTGAGTTGATACCGCCACAAAGACCCTTGTCAGAGGTGATAGTTACAATGACATTCTTCTTGACATCAACACCTGATATTTGCATCAAAACAGTTAATGAATGAATCAAAACTTGAACGATTTTAAGCTTCAGTTATCATGAAACAAAATTAACTGAAAGGTGCAGATCCTAAATTAAAAGAAAAAGAAATCCTCAAAAAGGACATTTTCCATCTGGTTCAGATAATTGAAATGTTTGCTTCAGCTGACCTAATTGTAGTAAGCCAAAAATGCAACTAGTGTTAACTAAACAAACTGGTTGCTTTATCAAAAAAAAATGCCGTACTTATATATAATGTGATTTAAAGACCTGCACATCACTCAATCAGCAAAAGGTGCCAGATGTCTGTGATAAAAAAACCATGAGATCCATGATGAATTTTTGAATGAGATAAGTACCAACATTTAGTGCGAGGCTACATCTGGGTCTAAGCTTAAATAAGTGGTATAGAAATTTCAAAAGATTCAGATAACATTTCTCTGCTCATGTATGCTTACAAGAAACAACACAACCACCATCCTAAGTTAGACTACTGAGATTATAAATGTCATTGATTTTTCAAGATGAACATGAAATAAACTTCCTATATAATGATCTAGCTTGTAAGAGGTTGCATTCAGGACGCTAATGTAGTAATACCAGTCTGGATATTCAAGATACTCAAAACAGCAAGTACTAAGAACAACCAACATCCCCATTCAATCATATAAGATATGATTATATGAACCTATGACTCATACATACTAGCTGCATCCCCAAGAAGCGCAGTGAATGGCTGCCATAGACCACGTGAATTCTCAGTTCTTGTTTGGACAGCTCGAAGCTTCGACGCCGCAACCATCTTCATTGCTTTTGTAATCTTTTGGATGTTTTTAACACTCTTCATGCGATTCCTCACTGTACATGAAAATAGATTATTATTATTATAGAGAAACCAATAGATTGTTCTGATTAATTAATATGATCTGAAAAGTCATAAAATAGAAAATGACAATCCTTACCAACTTGTGTTGAAACAGACCGTGCACCAAAAGGAGCCATCTCCCTGGTGATTCAAAATGCAACATGTTCACTTGATAAGGAAAACATTAAAGAAAGTGCAAACAACACCTCAAGACATAATTTGAACACAATATAGATGCCATAAATGAAATAATGCATGGATCATGCACATATATAATTTAAATGGAAATCGCACACACTATAACCATATCTACATGTTTTTGGTAGATTATCACTCGTACTCCAAAAACATGCAACCTAGCATACATATTTTCCAAATTGTGTGCGCCCAGTATAATTTACCATATTAGGTCATGGATTTCTGCGAGAAATTCTAGTTCATGTAGGTCAGTTGCACATTGTTTAAAGGACTATCAAAACTCACAAATACAGGTAGGTGCTGAGCAATTATCTCATAATTCAGCGAATTAGCAAGCCAGTGAGCACAAAGCCTCTCAACCGAATACACATATTCACTGTTCATTTCATGAACAATTCGAACTAGACTACAACAAGCAATAATTACATTGCCAAAAGCAATCTTTTTTCACTTCATCTAGGCATTGGTCCAAAAAACAATTCCTGTCCCATCCATTGCCCTAAAGACATGCACCCACACCCAGGTTCTTCAGCCTTCGAAATCAAATCATCAACTATCGCAACACAATCCATCCTCACATCACATAGAGGCATTTCAATTTCCATTACAAATCAATGTTTCACCAGATAAGCCAAGCCCCTTCTTACACATCAATCTAACAACATATCCCGGACACAATGACATGAAGAAGAATCCCAACCAATCCTTTCTCCAAAAAAGTGCAAAACTTCACTAATCCAAACCACTACCACCAAGCTTACATAAACAACACACACTTCGCAGAGCCACCGGTGCATACACACACACCCTAAACGCGCACCTGAGTAACAGTTCTATCACATTGCCGCGCAAGAACGCATCTGACTCCAAACACATCGAACCGCAAGAATTGCCCATATGAGCAGATCAGATCCAAAGCCAGACAGAAGGAAATCTTACGGTGGAGAGACGGCAGCGGCGCGCGCGGCCGCCGGGAAGGGAGAGAGGAGGAGGCGCCTCCCCTCTCGTCGCAGCGCCGCCGTCGCCATCGCCGTGGACCTTCCTCTCTCTGCTTGGGGTTTCTTGTTTTTTTGCTATTGCCTTTTCTCTGTCTCGCCGCAAGAGCTTGTAAGGTAAGAAAATGGAAGCAGCCTATAACATGAATGGGCCTCTCATTTTGCATCTCTTTTCGGCCTTCTAGCAGAGGTGTAATGGGCTGAAGTGTGCTGAGCTGAGAATTGAAAAACAATATCAGTATTCTGGGGCTTGTCACTTGTGGCCTGTGGACTGAGAAAGTAAGGCCTACAAGCAGCAAAATATCAATATTCGGTTTTTTCAACATAAAAACCGACGCCGATACCAAATTCACAAAAAAGTCTGAAACCGGAACTGAAACCAAAAACCAAAAGTTTCAGTCAAATCGGATTAATTCAGTTCGTTTTATTAAATTTGAGATTTTACACACTCCTAATTATACTAACATGTTAACTACATCATTAAAATAACTTATGATTTCTCAAAAAACTTGTTCTGCTAGTGTTTAGTGTAATCTAGTATCCTATATTATTTCAAGTCTAAACTCGATGAAATTTGAGAGAAACAATAATAAATTTACTGTGAATCACCTTTTATTTTTTATTTTATTCTTAATTATTAAAAGTTTGATTTTTTTTGTTTCTCATAGTACTGATCTAATTTGCATTTGAAATTTTATATGATGATAAATGAATTATAAGATTATCTACATAAATTTTTTGATAATTTTTTATGATAATTTTGTAATTTAATCGATAAAATTAGCATAATAATATCCCATTAAGAGTTCCCTGGATTCTTGACTTAAAGAAGCCCAACCCCAAATGAAGGATCATTTGTCCTAGATGTGAATTCTATATGAAATGGGGCTTCTAACAGGCGAACGTACACCAACAAAAAATCTGGTGAACCCCTTAGATAGCAAGAAAAATTGATGGCCATTTAGAGGAACGGCGAGATGGACGTGGGCTCCTTTGGGTGGAAATGTGTTCTTCGGATCTTCTGTGCAAGCTACAATTATCTGTGCACTTTATTTTTTTCTTAGAAAATAATTACATGTAAGCATCTGAGAGTGCTATAGTCATTACTATAATATGGCCATAAAGAATGCAAATGTACATTCATCATTTTTAGTTTGGGTAAGTGTCAGATAGCCGGAAACAATAAAAGACATGGGCGTGTGTATATGATCTTTTGTATAATTTCTTGTACATGGAACATATGATATAATACTCTATCCATTTTATATTGTAATATGAGTAAATTGTATAACAACTACTTATGATTTTAAAGTTTTATAATTTGTGATTTGAAACCTGACATAGGAATGGTTTCAATTTCATGATCCATACCTAACCTCTTTTTTTTTCATTAATTAGAGGAGAAAAACAAAATAAAAAGACAAAAAAGACAAAATTACCCTCATAAAGCTCTTTCTCTCCTTTCCCCTAATTTCTTCTTGTCTTCCGCAAGTTTTTTGGCGTCAATCTAAGTTAATTGTTGTATTTACACCTCTCCTATCTTTCTTCTAGGCAACCCATGAAATACATAAGGATGTGGTGCATTTTGAGTCACAACCCATGCATCTTTTTCCTTGTATTGTAACCAATAGCAGTATCCACCTTGCTATTACTTGGTTATAAGCTTTAAAAAGCTGTAATGCTTTGTCTAACAAATAATATTAACGTCCATCCTTGCAGGCAACACCAAAAACGATCCCGCTTGCTGTTCGACGTTCTTGCTGTCATCCAAACCAAACAAAAAAAATTTCAATGTATCTAAGTATGAGAATGGGACAAGCTTTATATAAGTCTTCGCTTCTAGACAAAAGATATGAATTCTTGATCACAATCTAATACCTCCAAAAAGGCTTTGATCCTTTGGAGGTACTATTTTGCACAATAATTGGCTTGCTCATCTGCTTTGGATTTGGTTGGTTCCTTCCGGTGTGTGTTCCTTTTGATAGATCTTCATTTTCTTGCACAATGTTAGTGCCTTTGCTGGAGCATTGCCTTCTAATCCCCTCATGCGTGTAGACATAAGTAGGAGGCGAAAATGTTAGCACAACAACTTATTGCTAGCAATGGAAAAAGTAGCAAATACATCAATTTTTATATCATTTTACACGTACTTAACACCTATACTATTTTTGCATAATAAACCCCCCTAGCCATGGTTGAAGATGTTAGTTCTGAGCATTGTTCTTGGCCATGGAGTTGTACCAGTGCCCTGCACTTGATTTCCTTGTTGCACATGGGTAAAGACACCAGTGTTCTAAGAGTCGAGTCAGTAGTTAGTATTGCAAGTATGGTTTTGTTGTTCATAACAGTGCATAACAATCTAGTCACCTTTTTTTTTTTTTGCTTAGTTGGATGGAAGATGATAACCCACACGTAGAAAAAAGCTTTTGATTCTCCTGATTAACAAGATTGTATGAATTGACAAGCAAATGAATAAAGTAATAAAATAGGGAAGTGAACAAAGAGCATAATTTTTGCCAAACAGCAAACTCAACATTTGCCGTATTAGCTGGAGTAGCTAGAACTTGAAGTGTTGAGTCTCTTGTCATGCTTCCAAATCATGCCTAAAATATTCAACCATTAGTAGCAAGTGGTTTCAGAACATAAATAGTAGATCATAAATTCTTATGGCATGTACCTCTTGAGTGGCATGTCCTTGTATTAGTTACTGGAGTATTTGTATGTGTACCTTCAGAAGTATGAGATGTTTGACTTTGTTGTCTAGCTCTAGCACTCCTTGAAGGTCTTGGCTTACATATTCTCTCCACATAGTTGGGATTTGTAGGAGCATTGCAAGATCTTGAGTTGTGACCAACTTGATGACAGTTTCCACACTTAAGAGATGCTCCAGCTCTACTAAGTTTGTAAACTACATCTTTATTGGGTCTTCAGATGGGCCCTTTCTTCTAGTCTTCCTAGGCCTACCAGCCTGTTGTCTAAAGAGTGGAGGTAGTATCATATCACAATTAGTGGAGGCCCATCTCTCAGGGCCAGACATTGGGTTGATCAAATGATTGTATGTCCTTGAATAAGTTGCTGTAGAGTAGTACTCATCAACATAGTCTTCAACTCTAGCATTGCTCCACATGATAGCAGCACAAGCATGTTTACATGGGATTCCAGTCAAATCCCATTTCTGAACTGGCAACTCTTGGCATCTTTATTAACAACCAAATTACCATCCTTGCAGTCATCCACCTCAAATAAAGAACTCCCTCCCCACCAAACCATGCTTCCATACTACTTTTGCTTGATTTTCTCTAGCTTGGCAGCCACCTTGGGTGTGATAGGTCCTTATGATGTCTTTATCTTTGTCCTCTTCACTTGAATTCTTTTCATCAGCTTTCTTCTAATTGTTTCTAACATGGTGAGAATTGGCTTCCTTCTAGCTTACAAGATGAGATTATTGAAGCTCTCTGAGATGTTTAGAACCATATCCCACTTGGTCCTTGAGCTAAATGTATGCCTTGCCCACAGATTCAAGTCCCCATTCATCAGCCAATGAAAAGCATTTTCATTTAACTTCTTGAATTCAACCATTTCCTTGTTAAAAAATAACCTTGTTAGGCGCCCTTGCTGCTGCCCAGATTGTATTCTTTAGGTTCCTTCCTTTGTATAAGCTCTTGTAGTTATTATACAAGTGCCTCACACACAATCTGTGATCAACTCCTTCGTAATGGTTGTGGAAAGTGTCCATCAGGCCCAGGTAATGAACAACAAAATGATAAATGAAATGGAAAGAACTAGTACAAAATTTGAGTATATGATAGTAGATTACTTACAATGTGCTGGTCAGATATAGTCCACCCATTGTCCCTGATAGATCCAACATCACTCTCTAGATTTTCAATGAAGTACCTCCAAGAATTTTGAGCTTTCTAATTCAACAGGTGCAATTGCAGTGGGATAAATGTCTTCATTTGCATCTCTTGCAACTGCAACCATAACCTGTCCTGTATACCCACTCTTCATTGGCAAGCATCTACACCAATGAGAGGTCTACACCTAGACTTGAAGCTCATCCTAAATGCTACCAGGCAGATATACATCCTCTCAATATGATTGTCATTTGGAGCAAGGCCAACTGTGATTTCGGGGTTGTATTGTGTAAACTCATGTGATTGTATAAACTTGTGTGATTTATGATTTGACAATATTTTGAATTGGATACATCTTTCTGTGTTCGTTTATATTATCATTATATGTGAACAGTGCTATGTGATGGGTTCTTTTTATTGTGATGCAAGTTTTAGATATTCCGAAGTTATGGTGTGCATGCGACAAGGTTAGACCATCAAAGTGGCGCTCATGGACGAGTCGGAGACTCGATGGGTTTAGGATATGTCAAAGGCACTAGAGACATGCGGAGATGCTGGACGTTGCTATACCAAGTACCTAGAGCCGTGCTATATTAAGATGTACGAAGTGGCTCAAACTGGTGGAAGTGTGGAGGTTGCTGATCGGAGTCCAGAATGGTAGAGACTTCCCAGTTGGAGGGGAGCCATTTGTTATTAAGGTGAACACGTAGAGACATCATAGTGAGTACAGGTGGTGCTCATAATGCCCGAGAAAGTCATTGAGATGGTCTATAGACTCCGTATGGAAGGTTATGCAAAAAGGCTCTACTTGAGAGATGATTCTGCACTGATAAAAACTTAATCTCAGAAAAGTGTTAATAGTAAAGTTGTATAGCTCGAAATTAGCTTTCCAACAGATCCAAGAACATTAAAATCGGAGTTCAGATGATGAAGTTATGACTGTTTTAGTGTCTGCTATTCAGAAAATGCTGTAATTCCAAAAATGGTAAACCCAAAAATTGTAAAAATGATTGTTGAGAAATAGGTCAAATTGGGCTTCGGGCCTAACCTCCAACAGCTGTTAGTTTAGTCCCACATTGGTTGTAGAGACTACTCTATATTGAGACTAAGTTTTTATAAGAAGGGGGAGTACTAGGGAGAAGACCCATCCCTTTGAGAGAGTTTTTAACTATTGTGCTTAGCATATAAGAAGTTAAATCTTCTTTTTTTTTATTGTTTAAATTTTCATATATGCTTGTTTAAATACTCGCAATTGATTATTTAAATATTCACAATTAGTTGTTTAAATATTCATAACATAAATACTTGCAATTGATTGTTAAATACTCGCATTTGATTATTTAAATACTTGTAATTGGTTGTTTAAATGTTTATAGTTCTATTTAAATACTCGCAATTAGTTATTCAAATACTCGCATTTGATTGTTTAAATACTTGCAATTGGTTATTTAAATACTTTTAGTTGATTGTTTCTTTTTATTTCTCTTTTTTTATGAGATTTTTGGATATCAAGAAATGTGATGCTATGATTGGGCATAGCTATATTTGAGATATTCAAGCACCCCTTGTATCTTCATACTTTCTCTTGTTTCTTGGGAATTTATTCTACAAAACCGATTCACCCCCCTATTGGTTCGCTATCCTGGTCTTTTAATTGATATCAGAGCCTGGTGTTGCTCTCGTTTGTAGACTTCACCGTCTTTAATTTGAGCCATGGTGACCGAAAAGTACATAAGCAAGCCACCCATCTTCGATAGAGATGACTTTCCATATTGGAAGAAGCACATGGAGACATATATCAAGTCTTCATGTTTCGACTTATGGAAGATCATTGAAGATGCATATGTGGAGCTTGTTGAAATTAATGAGTCTAATAGAACACATGCCTTACTCAACTAGAGAGCGATGAACTATCTCTATGGAGCCCTAGGACGGGTTAAGTACAACCGCATCTCGCGGCTTTCCACCGCTCATGATATTTGGGTGACCCTTGGAGCTTTCCATGAGGGTACCACTCAAGTTAAGAGCGTGAAGCATGAGCTTTTGACATATGAGTACGAGCAGTTCACGATGCAGTCAGGTGAGTACATTGATGGATTTTCACTCATTTTGATACTCTTGTCAACAAGCTGAGTTCTGGCAAAGATCTTTCTGAGTCTGAGAGATGTCACAAGATCCTGTGTTCCTTGACTCCAGCGGTTTGGCATGTCAAAACCACCGCCATTATGGAGGCTAAGGACCTAGATGTCTTGACGACCAAGTATTTGTATTCTTCTCTCAAGACCTATGAGATGACTAGGGCGGCGATGTCTCCTCCTGAATCTAAGCCATTGGCATAACACGCTGCATATCCTAGCTCATCTGGGTCTTCAGGGTCCTCATTTGGTTTTTCACTTTCTGCTCTTACTTCTCTTGAGGATGAGGTTCTAGATGTGCTTTCTGATGATGAGCTTGCTTTGATTACTAAGAAACTTGTGAGGGTTTGGAAAGCAATAAGAGAGAAGAGAGGAAAGAGAGGAGAGGTCATATGCTTTGAGTGTGGCAAGTTTGGCCACATCCGTGCTCTTTGCCCTACCCTCAAGGGCGCCACTAAAGAGCCAGAGAAAAATAAGACCTTCAAGTCTGAAATGAAGAAGAAGAATTTTGGAACAGTGAAGAAGGCCATCCACAAAGCCTTCATGTCCACTCTTGATGAGCTGAGTGATGATGTTCTTAATAAGGACAACAAGGTTTCTATCTCTTCTCATGATAGTGATGAAAACTTCACCGGCTTAGGCTTCATGGCCCTTGGAGATGATGACATCAATGGGGATGATCTTGATTCCAACATGAGCAAGGTGAGTAAAGACCATCTCTTAGAAGCTCTTCTCACACAAGATTCATAGATTGATGCTTGAGGAGTAAGGTTCGGTCTTTAAAAAAGGAGCGCGATGACCTTTTGAGCAAGAGCTCGAGCGCCTCTGATTCTGATTCTTGTGAACTTTGTCTTACTTTGCATTCTGAGATTAATTCTTTGAGGCTTTCACTTGGGTTTTTGCATTTTGAGCTTGATTCTGTACGTTTGCAGCTTGAGTCTTGCAAGTCGAGTTCTTGTGCTTCTTGTGTTTCTTTGCGGCATGACTTTAATGTATTACGGGTTACTCAATGCACCAAGTGTGCTGAACTTGAAAAGGAGTTGGAATCCTTGATGGAGTCATTTGCCGATCGTCTTGAGAACGAACTCCAGAACGTGAGGACCAAAACATGTCCGTCATGTGAGAGCCTCAAACTCAAAGAAAAAGTTTTAGAAGATTCATTCATTTCTTACCCCGACTTTCTTCTTTTGATAAATGAAATTGAATATCTTAAATCTATTTTGAAGAAGTTTTTTGATGGGGAGAAGAATTTTGATCTCATTTTAGGCACATCGAAGTATTCCTTTAACAAGGAGGGGATCGGGTATATGCCTAGTATGATCGAAAAACCCCAAGTGCTTAAAGTTGATACTTCATTTCGGATTTCTTTCAGAGGCAAGTCAAGTCTCAAAAATTCTTCAAAACTTGGTTCTTCTGAGGGCAAGTCTACTCCAAAGTCACATGTTGCATCTTCTTCCCATACCAATGTCTCTGCCAAACCGGTATATCATTGTTTATATTGTGGGAGAGATGGACATCTTGTGGGTTTTTGTTTTAGGAAGACAAGAGACTTGTGTTGACAGTTTGCCCATGATTCTTCCTGATGCGATAGTGGCCCGATCTTCCGATAGGTTCTATTTTGCGGAACAGAGACGTTCGCGTTTCAAGGCTTCCAATCAGCGGGTATTTAGTCCTTGCAATCGCTACACCCACACACCTGTCGTTATCAACTGTGCTTATGCCCAGATGACCTTACCACGAAGGTTAATTCCTGCACGCAGTAGAAGAAACGAGAAAGAACAAGATGCAAAGAAATTTGGAATTTCAGAATAACAAATTGAGGTTATCTTTCATCAAACCAGGTCCGGGGTGTAACACCCCTGTTTTTGCCAAACCCTAAAATAGCCAAAATCCACATTTGGACCCCAAACCCTAATCTGCTTCAGCCATTCCCTTCTAAATGTTGTTCAGAGCATTTTTCCCTTCGGGACCATCTCCAAAAACTCACCCTAAAGCTGAGTTTCAAGCCTCGCCATTTTAAAACCCTAATTACCCTATTTTACCCTAAACTGTTTTCCCCAATTTTGTCGAAACCCTTCAGATCTTGCCTGATCTTACCAAACTTTGGCCAGATAAGTTCTATTAATCTTTTGCAACTTAGCTGCGAAATCAGATTTCAGATCGGACCCTCAGATCTCCAAATTTGCAAACAGGCCCAAGTTCTATTCAAACTTTCCTCACAAGACAGCCCCTGGAACAAGTTTCAGAAATTGCAGAACAGCCCAAGTATTATTTTCAGGCCCTTTCGACCAGCGCCTGGCCGTTGCCACGACCAGTGCACGAGCCACCGTTGCCGCGCCGTGTTCTCGCCGCGTTTGCTCGCCGCCGGCCACCGTTTCTGTCGCCTGTGCCCGTGAGTTGCTGTGCCACCCCGTGCGCACGTGCCAGCAGCGCGTCGCCTTGCCCAGCGGGTAAACGGCCGCGCTCCCGAGCTTTGTTTTCGCGCGCGCTCCCGTTGCCGTGGCAGTTGCATGCGTGTACGTGTCATCGCCGGAGCCTTGCTGTTGCCTCCGCATCTGCGCCGTCCCGGACGAAGTTCCAATGCAACTGGCAAAGCTGCAGCACCGCCTGAAGCGCGATCACGTCGCCGTCGCCGTCGTTGCGCCTGCGCCCGACAAGTTTCTCCCCGGCGCAAGCAACCGCTGTCGCGTTCTCCCTCGCAAGCTCCGTCCCCGTGCCTATTTAAACCTCCTCAACGCTGTGAAGAAGCACAACCTCAGGACTTAGCCAAATTTCCAGTTTCTCGCCGTTTCCACTTTCTTCTCCGGCGAGCCAGTGAGTGAGCTCACGGTGCCAGCCCATTTCACTGCCCCTCTCTTCAATCCAGGTTCACCAGTGAGTTCCCCTCGTTCCCCTCTCTGTGTCATAGCAGCCAATTGCACCAGATCGATCCCCATCGCCGGTGATCGCCGGAAAACCAGAAAACCCCTGTTCCCTCAATGCTATCCCATTCATCCCGAATTAGCTCTCGTCCCAGTAGTAGAAATTGATCCTTAGCCATTTCTTAGCAAGCCTGTCGAATCAGGATCACCAATCGTGCTCAAATCGAAGAAATCCCATTTTGGAACCTCGGCCGTTCGCCGGACTTCGGCGCCAAGCTTCTCCGGCCGATATCCAATGAAATTAACCTCTCCAGTAGCTTTGTTGTGCCCTAGAGACCATCCCCAAGCTTGGAATTGAGCTCTTTCGCCCTGTATCAAAAATACCCAAGCTCCAGTGTCGTCTTCTCCAGCGCCGGTCGCCGGAATTCTTTCCCGGCCGATCTAGCGTCTGAAACTTTGTCCCTTAGCTTCGCCTCACCTCCCTGAGCATTTTATTCCACTAGCTCGACACCTGGATTTGCCTAGATTGTGAGTTATGCCTATACCAAGATCACTGTCCAGTAACTCAGTTCATGGCCAGGCCACCGTAGTTCATCGCCGGATTTGGCCGCCCTCCGGCCACTTTCAGCCCTTGTGCCTGTTGAGTATATTGTTCCTGTTAGTAATGCCTACCTCCCAGACAAAGTGGTGCATCAATTGGAGCCCTGGAGCAAAAGTTAAGCCATGCCCTAGTTTCTGGCCATGTCCAGCACTATGTCAGTGCATGTCAGCCACTGGCATTAGCCTTGTTTGACTCCTTCTGGTTGAGCAATTTAAATGCCACCTTGTCCCTTAGATTCCTGGAGTTGAGATCTACAACTTTCTCTACTATCACTTCTCCAGAAAACCATCCTAAGACTAGTTTCCAGTTATGCCAAAATCATGAACTGAATGTCGACCCCTCGACGTTCAATCCTTTTTAGCCGTTTCTTCGACCAGAGCCCTTGTGACCTTGCCCTAACCTTTTCCCCTGCATGCATGACTTATTTACTTAATACTTTCTATAGAAACTATTTTCAGTGTGCTTATGTGGTATGTGTTTGTGTGTTAATTGTTTGCCGCAGAGTCAGAAGCTGAAGGAGCGGAAGAAGTCTTTGAAGAGCCGTCTGAGTTTTTAGACCCAACATTGCAAGGCAAGCCTCATTCCTTTGATCATGTCTCACCCAATATTTTCATATGAAGTATATTCACTGTTTCCTACTATGCATGCTTAGTTGAAATACAAGTTATGTTTGAATGACATGAGTAGATATTCCCTAATGAATCATGAAACCCCTTTTGTTATTGAACCTTCATATATATGCTTTTGTCACCCTAGGACTCATATATTGAATATTCACATTAAACGTGAAATGGTCAAATACATGAGAAGTTATGATGAAAACCGTTTTGTCAAGAAAACTGATAAAAGGGATTAGTAGTGAGGATTGGTTGGTATGGAGAGGGTGCGGTGCGCACCAGGGAATGTGAATGTTCCTCACTATTGATTCATAGAGGAGAACCTTGTGCTGTGTCTCTATACGAATTGTAAACGTACCAACCACTTGCCTAGTATGGGACAGGCACAACTCAGTAGCTTTTTGGTATTAGCAGTTCCCTGCATGGTTTGACGATCTGGTTTCTCGTGTGGAAACTGGAAGGCCAAGGTTCGGCCATGAGTGATGTGAGTCAGAAAAATGATGAGAGAAAAAGGCGTAAATGAAGGAAGGCGCCCTAGACCTGATTAAGCCGTGAGCGGCTGTAATCTTAAATGGTCATACGTCTCGTGTGGACATAGACCAAGGCTATGTGTCCTGCGGGAACATAGACCAGAGAGGCTAGGAAGTAAGGCAGTGGGGAAAACCCACAACGGTACTTGAGACTTAACTGTCTATTTACCGGGCAGGGATACTGTTAGTACTGAACTGTAAAAGCGTTGTGTGATCTCGGCCTTGTCACATGTGTATAAGTCACATGGAGCTGATCCGACTTGAAAGCCGAGTGAACCAGTGGATTTAAAAAGAGGTACACCTTTGCAAAGTGTAAAAGAAGTATCAGATACTCTGTACTCCCAGGTTCAGGAGTCTTTTCGTAGTGGATGTTATCCATGGGTTATAGCACAAGTAATGTTTTGGAACATCTTCATAATGCGGTTAACAAAGTAGTGACTCATGGGAGACCACTACATCTAATGTTTTATTGAAAACCTGTTTAATGTTTAGAGCGCCATTTTCATGACAAAAGTACTGTTTTACTGAACAAATGACTTGGAAATCTACATATCTTTATCCTTATGAAACTAAAACCCCAGAATCATATGTTTCACCCTCATGTTAGTACAATTACAATAATCCCCGGAATGAGTGTTGCTGAGCACCAAGTGCTCACCCTTGCATTTATATCCAACTGTAGAAGAGGGATTCGAGGATCCCGATTCCTTCAGTTATGAGTTCCCGGCAGAAGATGGAAGTGCCCCGGACGAGCCCACGTTCTAGAAGGATTGCGCACCAAGTCAAGTTAGATGTGGGAGGAGCCACTCCAACCTCGCTGCGGATGGAAGTCAAGCTTTTGTTGTTGCTTTGTGTTTTATGCTGTGTGTTCGGTACTTGGTTACCGATTCTGGTTCTGACAAACTTGTTATTTTCTTAGCAACTCTACTCAGCGCAATTTTTGGTGCTTTGGCTATGTAATATTGGCCATGTTGGCCTGATACTTGTTTAATGTTATTACTATGCTTGTCTGGTTTGGAGCTCATGTGACATCCTGCTGTGTGTAACCTACCTGGGCGGTTACCAAGGTGATCCTCAAATGGGGGTCTCACAGCGAATGGTATCAGAGCATGAAGCTTGACTGTAGGTCGTGACCCTTACTAGAATGGGCGTCCCTGAAGTAGAGAATCGCTAGATTATTTGGTAAAAATCTAATTGTGAAAAACCTAATTTGTTTAAGAAAAGCATAATGAGTATTATTTGAAAATTTTTAAAACCGTTTTCCTACTTTTAAGCGTTCCGTGTCTTATCATCGCAGATGGCCCCTGGTAAGAAGCTGATTCACGGAGACGAGTTGGGATCATGGGCATTGATGCTTTGGATGATGTTACAATTTCTGGGAGCAAGAGACAATCAGTGACCCGTATACTACGTCCGTCGAGAAGAAGTCGATGGTAGACCTTTTGGTTTCCGTGCCTCGGTGATTGTGTACGAGATTCCAGAGATCGGGAGAGGATCAACAAGAAAGGAAGCTCGTAGAGAAGAAGAAGAAGATGCTATCCAAGACGCTGCTCGTCGTGCTATAGGTGCCATCCGCCAACTGTACGATGACTTTCTTATAGGTTCTCCTTTCTGCTTTGTACCCTACCAAGTTCCCGGATCGGATCGTCGAACTGTTCATCCCTCCACCAATCAGAGAGACGCCATCCTAACCAAAACCAGAGATGTAGTCCAAGTCTTGGAGTCAAGCTACACTTGGTTGTTGCGTGAGCACGAGAATGCTCGGGATGACCGTCACTATCTCGAAGGAGCGCTTGCGAAGGTTCGCTCAGAACTCCAAGAGAAAGAGAAACAGATTCAGGAGTTGACTGAACCTAGCAGAGCTCGAGAAGTCGAAGACGAAGGATCGGTGAACAAGAGGAACCGCTTGAAGATAAGACTCACAGCCCGCAAGAGTGTGGGAAGACCTAGGGATTACCTGGGTTATTTCACGCCTGCTTCGCGTGGCATTGTGATCAACACCCCTGCACCAGAATATCCTACTCTCGCAAAAGGGAAGGAAGTTCCTGAAGGCAAAGGAAAAGAGATCGCTACATGCAACACCAACGATTCATCTGAGGAAGAAGAGGACAATGATATGCAATGGGACCCGATGGATGCTGACGAAGATCAAGAAGAGGAAGACCCTGAGGAAGTGGAACCTTGCAATTCTTCCAAGACCGACAGGAGATCCTAGTTTTCTCTTCAGCTTGACCCTTCTGCTTTAACCCTTGTAATCGTTAGCCTTTAGCTCTTGTTGTGGTAGTTGCTTTGTTTGTATTGTTTGTTGGTAACTCTAAAGCTGTAAAGGTGAAAACCTTGTATCTTTGGAAAACCTTTGAAAATGGCAATTGCATGTTCCAATCCAATCTCTTGGATTGATCTTTTCTTTCAGCTTATGTTCAATCTGTGCTCTCTTGAATTAGTAGTCTTTTCTCAATTATCCTGTCAGAACAGAATGGTGAACACCAGAGGAAGAATCCAAGGCTCAGAAGAAGCCCCAAGGAACACATCAACAAGAAGGACTAGAGATGACTCAGATCAGCCAAATTCATCGGCCTCAGTACCGCAAGGAGGAAATCTGACGGAAATATTAATATGGATGGAGCAAAACCGACAGAGATCCGCAGAGGTACAGAGTCAAATTCTGGAGCAGTTGATGCAAAACTCCGCAACACGCCGCGAGGAAGGCTCGAACATTGGAGCAAGGCTGACAGACTTTCAAAAGACGCGTCCTCCAACTTTCTCCTGCACTGAAGACCCGATTGTGGCAGATGATTGGTTAAGAGAAATTGAAAGGAAACTGGATACTGTCAGGTGTAACGATGAAGAGAAGTTGCTGTATGGACCCCATCAGCTCACAGGATCGGCAGCAGCATGGTGGGAGAATTACAAGACGGTACACCCTAATCAGAATTCAATTACCTGGAATGAATTCAAGGAACAGTTCCGTAAATACCATGTCCCCAAAGGAGCTATCCAAGCCAAACGCAGAGAATTCCTGAATTTAAGGCAAGGAGGAAGGACGGTGAAGCAGTATTTGCATGAATTCATCAAATTGGCCAGGTATGCACCTGAAGATATCATGACAGAAGAGCGGAAGATCGACAGATTTTGCGAAGGCCTACAAAACTCATATCAGTATCACCTATCAACGCACGAGTTCACGGACTTCCAAGTCCTTGTGAATCGAGTGCTTAAAATGGAGGAGAAAAGAGGCATGGTAGAAGAAGACCGCAAGAGGAAAAGTATAGCATACCCTTTTCAAGGAAATTCTAGCCGAGGAAGACCAGCGCCATATGCCAGAGCCGCTTTCAGACCACCCGCACCACCAAGACCCCAGAGGACTTCATCACCAACAACTCCAACATGTCCCGGATGCAAAGGGAGTCACCTCTATAGAGATTGCACACTGAAGAATGCAGAATGTTTCCATTGTGGCAGAAGAGGACACCACAGAGAGACTTGTCCATTTCGGCATTTACCTCCCAGCGTTGCCAAAGCTCAGGCAGCCAAACCCCCTGCACCTACACGGACTATTGCCAGAGGAGCACCACAAGCCAGAGGAGGAAGATTCCAAACCAGCAGAGGGAGAGGAACACCAACCACCGGAGGAAGACTCAACTTCGTGACTGCTACAGAAGCAGGAGAAGCAACTGACGTCATGATCGGTAGACTCTTGATCTCCTCTCAGATTTCAGTTGTTCTATTTGATCCCGGTGCAACTCATTCATTCATGTCAAAAGATTGCTTGTTGAGTAATAACTTGCCTATAGTTGCTTTAGAGCATCCTATCATCATTCAGTCACCTGGTGCTAGGATGATTGTTAATTCTATCTGTAGAAATGTTGCCTTCTGTATCGGCAATCTAGAATTCCTGGCAGACATGCTAGTTCTAAACCTTCGAGGATTAGATGTCATTCTTGGAATGGATTGGCTGGCCAAGCATAAGGGATTGATGGATTGTGAGAAGAAAACAATCACCCTGACAAATGCCAGTGGAAAGCAAATTACATTCCATGCAGACAGAACTCCAATCTGCGACCACCTGCAGAGATTGAACTGCGTTGAAGAAGTGAAGCTTGAAGAGGTACCGATTGTCAACGAGTACCCAGAAGTCTTTCCAGAAGAGCTTCCCGGATTACCACCAAATAGGGATATAGAGTTCACTATTGAACTGAAACCCGGATCTGCGCCGTATGCTAGAAAGTTGTTTAGGATGACAGGCCATGAGCAAGAGGAATTGAAGAAGCAGATAGCTGAATTGGAAGAAAAAGGATTCATCAGATCAAGCTCATCGCCATGGGGAGCCCCAGTGCTCTTTGTTAAGAAGAAGGATGGTAGCATGCGACTTTGCATAGACTACCGCAAGCTAAATGATATGACCATTAAGAACAAATACCCCTTACCAAGGATAGATGACCTTTTTGATCAGCTCAGAGAAGCGAAAGTATTCTCAAGAATAGACCTGAGATCGGGATACCACCAGTTAAGAATCCGAGAACAGGACATTCCTAAAACTGCTTTCGTGACCAGATATGGGTTGCATGAGTTTACAGTGATGCCCTTTGGATTAACAAATGCACCCGCAGTATTCATGAATCTAATGAATAAAATCCTCATGGAATTCCTGGATAAGTACATCATTGTATTTGTGGATGATATCCTTGTCTATTCTAAGACAGAGGAGGAGCACGCACATCACCTAAGGATAGTGCTACAGAAACTGGCAGATCACCAGCTATACGCCAAGTTTAGCAAATGTGCTTTTTGGCTGAAGAAGATCTCTTTCTTGGGACACATCATCTCAGGAGAAGGAATATTTATGGACCCAGTGAAGATACAAGCTGTTACTGATTGGAAACAACCTGAAACCGCAACAGAAATTAGAAGTTTCTTGGGATTAGCGGGATATTATCGAAGGTTTGTAGAAGGATTCTCGAAGATCACCAAACCGCTGACCCAGTTACTGAAGAAAAACACCTCTTTTAATTGGACCGAGGAGTGCGAAAGAAGTTTTGAGGAATTGAAGAAAAGACTGACAACTGCACCAATCCTGATACTGCCGGACGTCAAAAAGGATTTTCAAGTCTACTGTGACGCCTCCAAACAAGGATTAGGATGTGTGTTGATGCAAGAAAGGAAAGTGATAGCTTATGCTTCTAGACATCTACGGCCACATGAGGAGAATTATCCAACACATGATTTGGAGCTAGCTGCGGTCGTACATGCACTGAAGATATGGAGACACTACTTACTAGGCAGTAAATGCGAAATTTATACGGATCATAAGAGCCTGAAGTATATCTTCACCCAACAGGAATTGAATATGAGGCAAAGAAGATGGCTAGAACTGATCAAAGATTATGATCTAGAGATCCACTATCACCCAGGAAAAGCCAATGTAGTAGCTGATGCTTTGAGCAGGAAGTCTCGTTGCAATCAGATAACACAGCTAGAAGTGCCGACACAACTGATCAAGGACTTCGAAAGGTTGCAATTGGAATTAGTGGACCAAGGAACCATCGCTACACTAAAGATGGAATGTGAATTGAAGGATAAGATCAGACAAGCTCAAGCAATGGACCCAGACCTTCAAGAGATGAAGGAGGACATGAAGAGCAAAGATACAACCAACCTTCGAGAAGATGAACAGGGAATTCTATGGTACGATGACCGTATCTGCATTCCAAATGACAATGAGATCAAAGGCCTGATCATGCAAGAGGCTCATCAAACCCCATATTCCATACACCCAGGCAGCACCAAAATGTACAAGGACTTAAAGAAAAATTTTTGGTGGAAAGGAATGAAGAGAGAAATTGCCAAGTTTGTCGCAACTTGTGACACATGCCAAAGAGTGAAAGCAGAACATCAAAAGCCTGCGGGACCGCTACAACCTCTACAAATCCCAGAGTGGAAGTGGGATGAAATCGGAATGGATTTTATTGTGGGACTACCAAGGACGAAAAAAGGATTTGATTCCATATGGGTCATAGTAGATAGATTAACAAAGGTAGCACATTTTCTCCCAGTGAAGACCCTATATACAGCTAAGGACTTAGCAGAGCTGTATCTCAACAGAATAGTTGTCTTGCACGGAGTGCCGAAGGCTATCATTTCCGATAGAGGAGCCCAGTTCGTTTCAAGATTTTGGCAAGAGTTGCAGAAAGCCCTGGGCACAAAGTTAAAGTTCAGTACTGCTTACCACCCTCAAACTGGAGGTCAGACGGAAAGGGTAAACCAAATTTTGGAAGATATGTTGAGGGCTTGTGTTTTGGACTATGGAGACTCTTGGGAGTTATTTCTACCTTATGCAGAATTCACCTACAACAACAGTTTCCAAGCAAGCCTGCAAATGGCACCATATGAAGCCCTATATGGAAGAAGATGCCGCACGCCTCTGTATTGGACAGAAATTGGTCAAAAGCAACATCTAGGACCCCAGTTGGTAGAAGAAGCCACAGCCCACGTCAGGATCATACAAGAAAAACTGAAAACAGCACAATCTAGACAGAAGAGCTATGCAGATAATCGTAGAAGAGAGCTATCATTTGAAGAAGGCGATTATGTGTATCTCAAAGTTATGCCATACAAAGGAGTTCGAAGATTCCAGATGAAGGGAAAGTTAAAACCTAGATATGTGGGACCATATCGAATTCTGGAAAAGCGAGGTGAAATGGCATACAAGTTGGAATTGCCACCAGAACTGAGCGGAATTCATGACGTATTTCATGTATCTCAGCTGAAGAAATGCTTGAGAAAACCAACAGAACAGATATCTCCTACAGAGATTGAGATTCAACCAGACTTATCTTGTCAAGAATACCCTGTCAGAATTCTGGAAACCAGAGAGAAAGTGCTGAAGTCAAGAACCCTCCGATTCTGCAGAGTCCAGTGGAACAATCACTCAGAGGAGGAGTCAACTTGGGAAAAAGAAGAAGATCTCCGACGAGAATTTCCCTTCCTATTCTCTGACCTGCCCTAATCTCGAGGACGAGATTGTTTCTAAGGTGGGTAGATTTGTAACACCCCTGTTTTTGCCAAACCCTAAAATAGCCAAAATCCACATTTGGACCCCAAACCCTAATCTGCTTCAGCCATTCCCTTCTAAATGTTGTTCAGAGCATTTTTCCCTTCGGGACCATCTCCAAAAACTCACCCTAAAGCTGAGTTTCAAGCCTCGCCATTTTAAAACCCTAATTACCCTATTTTACCCTAAACTGTTTTCCCCAATTTTGTCGAAACCCTTCAGATCTTGCCTGATCTTACCAAACTTTGGCCAGATAAGTTCTATTAATCTTTTGCAACTTAGCTGCGAAATCAGATTTCAGATCGGACCCTCAGATCTCCAAATTTGCAAACAGGCCCAAGTTCTATTCAAACTTTCCTCACAAGACAGCCCCTGGAACAAGTTTCAGAAATTGCAGAACAGCCCAAGTATTATTTTCAGGCCCTTTCGACCAGCGCCTGGCCGTTGCCACGACCAGTGCACGAGCCACCGTTGCCGCGCCGTGTTCTCGCCGCGTTTGCTCGCCGCCGGCCACCGTTTCTGTCGCCTGTGCCCGTGAGTTGCTGTGCCACCCCGTGCGCACGTGCCAGCAACGCGTCGCCTTGCCCAGCGGGTAAACGACCGCGCTCCCGAGCTTTGTTTTCACGCGCGCTCCCGTTGCCGTGGCAGTTGCATGCGTGTACGTGTCATCGCCGGAGCCTTGCTGTTGCCTCCGCATCTGCGCCGTCCCGGACGAAGTTCCAATGCAACTGGCAAAGCTGCAGCACCGCCTGAAGCGCGATCACGTCGCCGTCGCCATCGTTGCACCTGCGCCCGACAAGTTTCTCCCCGGCGCAAGTAACCGCTGTCGCGTTCTCCCTCGCAAGCTCCGTCCCCGTGCCTATTTAAACCTCCTCAACGCTGTGAAGAAGCACAACCTCAGGACTTAGCCAAATTTCCAGTTTCTCGCCGTTTCCACTTTCTTCTCCGGCGAGCCAGTGAGTGAGCTCACGGTGCCAGCCCATTTCACTGCCCCTCTCTTCAATCCAGGTTCACCAGTGAGTTCCCCTCGTTCCCCTCTCTGTGTCATAGCAGCCAATTGCACCAGATCGATCCCCATCGCCGGTGATCGCCGGAAAACCAGAAAACCCCTGTTCCCTCAATGCTATCCCATTCATCCCGAATTAGCTCTCGTCCCAGTAGTAGAAATTGATCCTTAGCCATTTCTTAGCAAGCCTGTCGAATCAGGATCACCAATCGTGCTCAAATCGAAGAAATCCCATTTTGGAACCTCGGCCGTTCGCCGGACTTCGGCGCCAAGCTTCTCCGGCCGATATCCAATGAAATTAACCTCTCCAGTAGCTTTGTTGTGCCCTAGAGACCATCCCCAAGCTTGGAATTGAGCTCTTTCGCCCTGTATCAAAAATACCCAAGCTCCAGTGTCGTCTTCTCCAGCGCCGGTCGCCGGAATTCTTTCCCGGCCGATCTAGCGTCTGAAACTTTGTCCCTTAGCTTCGCCTCACCTCCCTGAGCATTTTATTCCACTAGCTCGACACCTGGATTTGCCTAGATTGTGAGTTATGCCTATACCAAGATCACTGTCCAGTAACTCAGTTCATGTCCAGGCCACCGTAGTTCATCGCCGGATTTGGCCGCCCTCCGGCCACTTTCAGCCCTTGTGCCTGTTGAGTATATTGTTCCTGTTAGTAATGCCTACCTCCCAGACAAAGTGGTGCATCAATTGGAGCCCTGGAGCAAAAGTTAAGCCATGCCCTAGTTTCTGGCCATGTCCAGCACTATGTCAGTGCATGTCAGCCACTGGCATTAGCCTTGTTTGACCCCTTCTGGTTGAGCAATTTAAATGCCACCTTGTCCCTTAGATTCCTGGAGTTGAGATCTACAACTTTCTCTACTATCACTTCTCCAGAAAACCATCCTAAGACTAGTTTCCAGTTATGCCAAAATCATGAACTGAATGTCGACCCCTCGACGTTCAATCCTTTTTAGCCGTTTCTTCGACCAGAGCCCTTGTGACCTTGCCCTAACCTTTTCCCCTGCATGCATGACTTATTTACTTAATACTTTCTATAGAAACTATTTTCAGTGTGCTTATGTGGTATGTGTTTGTGTGTTAATTGTTTGCCGCAGAGTCAGAAGCTGAAGGAGCGGAAGAAGTCTTTGAAGAGCCGTCTGAGTTTTTAGACCCAACATTGCAAGGCAAGCCTCATTCCTTTGATCATGTCTCACCCAATATTTTCATATGAAGTATATTCACTGTTTCCTACTATGCATGCTTAGTTGAAATACAAGTTATGTTTGAATGACATGAGTAGATATTCCCTAATGAATCATGAAACCCCTTTTGTTATTGAACCTTCATATATATGCTTTTGTCACCCTAGGACTCATATATTGAATATTCACATTAAACGTGAAATGGTCAAATACATGAGAAGTTATGATGAAAACCGTTTTGTCAAGAAAACTGATAAAAGGGATTAGTAGTGAGGATTGGTTGGTATGGAGAGGGTGCGGTGCGCACCAGGGAATGTGAATGTTCCTCACTATTGATTCATAGAGGAGAACCTTGTGCTGTGTCTCTATACGAATTGTAAACGTACCAACCACTTGCCTGGTATGGGACAGGCACAACTCAGTAGCTTTTTGGTATTAGCAGTTCCCTGCATGGTTTGACGATCTGGTTTCTCGTGTGGAAACTGGAAGGCCAAGGTTCGGCCATGAGTGATGTGAGTCAGAAAAATGATGAGAGAAAAAGGCGTAAATGAAGGAAGGCGCCCTAGACCTGATTAAGCCGTGAGCGGCTGTAATCTTAAATGGTCATACGTCTCGCGTGGACATAGACCAAGGCTATGTGTCCTGCGGGAACATAGACCAGAGAGGCTAGGAAGTAAGGCAGTGGGGAAAACCCACAACGGTACTTGAGACTTAACTGTCTATATACCGGGCAGGGATACTGTTAGTACTGAACTGTAAAAGCGTTGTGTGATCTCGGCCTTGTCACATGTGTATAAGTCACATGGAGCTGATCCGACTTGAAAGCCGAGTGAACCAGTGGATTTAAAAAGAGGTACACCTTTGCAAAGTGTAAAAGAAGTATCAGATACTCTGTACTCCCAGGTTCAGGAGTCTTTTCGTAGTGGATGTTATCCATGGGTTATAGCACAAGTAATGTTTTGGAATATCTTCATAATGCGGTTAACAAAGTAGTGACTCATGGGAGACCACTACATCTAATGTTTTATTGAAAACCTGTTTAATGTTTAGAGCACCATTTTCATGACAAAAGTACTGTTTTACTGAACAAATGACTTGGAAATCTACATATCTTTATCCTTATGAAACTAAAACCCCAGAATCATATGTTTCACCCTCATGTTAGTACAATTACAATAATCCCCGGAATGAGTGTTGCTGAGCACCAAGTGCTCACCCTTGCATTTATATCCAACTGTAGAAGAGGGATTCGAGGATCCCGATTCCTTCAGTTATGAATTCCCGGCAGAAGATGGAAGTGCCCCGGACGAGCCCACGTTCTAGAAGGATTGCGCACCAAGTCAAGTCAGATGTGGGAGGAGCCACTCCAACCTCGCTGCGGATGGAAGTCAAGCTTTTGTTGTTGCTTTGTGTTTTATGCTGTGTGTTCGGTACTTGGTTACGGATTCTGGTTCTGACAAACTTGTTATTTTCTTAGCAACTCTACTCAGCGCCATTTTTGGTGCTTTGGCTATGTAATATTGGCCATGTTGGCCTGATACTTGTTTAATGTTATTACTATGCTTGTCTGGTTTGGAGCTCATGTGACATCCTGCTGTGTGTAACCTACCTGGGCGGTTACCAAGGTGATCCTCAAATGGGGGTCTCACACGGGGGCACTATTCTGATGAACAATTGTCTCTCACACAACGGGGGAACAAACTTAGCAAATAATATAACCGAAAAAAATAGGGGGTGGCGGCCATATGTAGCAGGAGTATGGCAGCCAGAGGTAGGCCACTGGCCAGAGAACCCATCCCCACGTAACCCTAGGGATACATGGGCCTTGGGCCCAAAGTAGAGATGGCCTAGCACCCGGCAGGTTCTGTCCGTGGATTGTTTCATTGATTGCGGTTGATCCAGAAAGAATTTGACCATTGGAAAGGTGTCGTCGTGGGCTTCTCCGTGAAGTACTCATTTCCCCCAAACGGACTCCGTACGTGGCCTGGGCATCCGTTTGAAGTTGGACTACTGCTGGATGGCCGAGCTAGACTCGCGGATGAGTTGGGCTTGATGCGTCGTGGGTTACTCCACCTTTGATGTAGCTCGCTGATCCTCCGGTATGGGCCTAGTGAATGGCTTGGCACATGGATTCATGCCAACTCGCGATTCTCCTTGATCTTCTCATGGCGGCGAGGAAGTAGTGGAAGTAGTGAATGAAGCCTTGTTCGTATCCAAGCTAGTGATGTCCTTATCATTCTCCCCTTTTTGAATTGGAGTCGTCCTCGACTCCATCACATTCTCCTGCAAAAGGTTAGTCACAAGTGGAGACACAGCAAGAGGCCATTTTTCCAAAGAAAATTCTTCACCCTTGCAATTATAGACATTAATTTCAGATATATGTCTTTCATGTTCAATTTGATTTTCAGCCTCACAAGCAAGATTAAACAATTGAGACAAATAATTATATTCCTTATCAACAAGAATATCCTGAATTTCCTTATCAAGCCCACCTATGAATCGAATCTCCTTAGCTTCCTTGGTTTCCTCTAAACCGCAATGCAACAAGCATGTTTCTAATTTTTGGTAGTATCCTTTTACAATGTTATTACCCTATTTTACATGTTGTAGTTTCTTTAAAAAAAATTCAGCATAGGGTTTACTGAGAAATCTATCTCTCATAAGCCTTTTCATGTCTTTCCAAGTGTGAGGTAACTTATTACATGCACACAAATCCGTCCACCACATTGATGCAAAAATAGTTAAAGTACTAGCGGCACTCCTAATCTTTCGTTTATCATAGATTTTATATCGAACAAAAATTTTGTCGACCACTATTTCCCAATCAATTTATACATTAGAATGAAACCCGTTATAAGAAAGATGGGTTGGAATGATTTTACCCTTACTTGCGGGGAAAGATGCATCAATGCTGGTGTGGCTCTCTTGCAATCTCTCCCTATGGTGGAACGCATCAATTTTTTAAAAAATCTCCTTAAATTCATCACCTGCCATTATTAGTAGAAAACAAGAAACACACAAGAGTATATTTCCTTATCAACTACTAGGTGGCGGACAAGGAACAAAAGTCACTCTTGCTCAAGCTTCTTACCAAGCTCTTGAAAGTTTCTTACCAACTGCAATAGGCAAGGCAATTAGGTAGGCTGGTTCGTCACAACTTGTGAGAGTAGTGGAGCACGCGATTGCAAAGTAAATCTGTAACTGAGTTGGAAGAACGTGGAGCTTGGAAGGCTATTTATGAGTAGCAAGGATTAAACAATCAATTAATCTCAGAATTGCATAGAATTGAATTTTTGTTTATATCTAGCACTTAGCCTAAGCTGCTGATCAACCAAGGGTGGGTGATAGTCTAAGGCAAGTGTATAGCTGTGGATACAAGTGGTAGACACGAGATAACTCAATGATATGTAATTTGTAACCGGAAAGCACAAAGAGGAGACCTAATTTGGAAACTTCTGATTTCTGTCCAAGTGACACCAAGTCGGTATTTTGACCGTATCGTTTTGTCAAGTTCTTATTTTGCAATGATCTATTTTTTTCACTGTTTTCTGACTGTGTTTTGTACAAATTTTTCTTTGGGCCCACTTTCTGAAAACTAACAAAAAAATTAGAACAAAAATAACAAGTGTGCACTATTGCAGATTTCTTAATAGAAACTAGGTCATACTCCCGACCACATAAATTTTTTCTGCCTTGATGGATCAACTTCAAAATTTACAGGAAGATAGGAAATTGAGTTACAAATCTACTGCTTTTTGTTTCACTCAAAAAGGATCAAGGAATCAAAAGTTATGACACTTTTGGTGGCGGCTGCAGAAAGGGGATTTTTCTGGTGGAGATTGGAAATTAGGGTTTGGGTTGTTCGATGGGTTGTTGGGGTTGTTGGATGGTTGTTGGTGTGGGATTTTTTTTTTAAAGCATCAAAGGTATGACCAGCAACTAGACAACACTAGAACGGACGCAAACTCAATTTAACAAACCAAAATTAACAGATCGAAAGGCACAAACGTGTTTGGACAGCGGAATTTTTTTTTTGTAGGGCAAATTTTCTGGACTCTAGGACGAAGAACGTAATTAATCTAAACAAGGAGGGGATACAGTGTTACCTATCGGGCAACCTTTGCTCTGATACCAACTGATGCGATAGCGGCTCGATCTTTCGATAGGTTCTACTTTGTGGAACGGAGACATTCGCGTTTCAAAGCTTCCAATCAGCGGGGATTAAGTCCTTACAATCGCTACACTCACGCACCTGTCATTATCAACTGTGCTCACGCCCGGATGACCTTACCATGAAGGTTAATTCCTGCATGTAGTAGAAGAAATGAGCAACAACAAGATGCAAAGCAATCTGGAATTTCAGAATAACAAATTGAGGTTATCTTTCATCAAACTAGGTCCGGGACACTACTCCGATGAACAATTGTCTCTCACACAACGGGGGAAAAAAGTTAGCAACTAACCTAACCAAAAAAATAGGGGGTGGCGGCCATATTGTAACATCCCAAATTTTGCCATCTCTTTAGCTTGCCAATCAGCGTATCTTTATTGGATTCTCGGATGTCTCAACCCCATTTTTGATCTTTATCCCAGAATTATGATCTTAGGTATGCCACTACCTTAATTTAAAAAGTTGGCCGATAAACTCCGCCTTTCAAACTATTTTCGCTTTTTAGTCCAAAAGTATTGCAAATCAGTTCTTTTTAGATTTGTCAGAAGCCCAAAAAGACCAAAAGTCTCAGACCATCTCCAAACTTTGATCTGATTCAGTGAATATATCCCATTCACTATTCTGAACATTTTTCTCTTCAGGAAGAATTTCAAAAACTGAACCGAAACCCTAGTTTCAGCCTCGCCAAAGTTTCAAACCCTAATTACCCTGTTTTCGATTTTTGTCAAAACCACCAGATCTTGTTGGATTTTACCGTTTTGCCTACTGGATGAGTCTAAGACATTTAGTAATACTCATCTGCAGGACCAGATCTCAGATCAGCCCTTTAGATCTCCATATTTGCAAATAGGCCCAAGATCCCGAAAGAAAACCTTGCAAATTAGTCCAAGTTCTTTGCAGAACAGTCCCTGGTGCAAATTTTGGAAATGCAGATCAGCCCTAGCCTTCTTGTTCTGCCATTTTCGACCAAGCCCCTGGTCGTTGCTCTCGACCAGAGCTCTAGCCGTTGCGACCAGAGCCTCGCCACTTTGCCTCGCCGCAGGAACTCGCCGCCGACGAAGTCTCCCGCGCAGCCACCACCGCAGCCACATAGCACCACCTGTGCGCAACCGTGCCGCCACCGTGGAGCCACTGTAGCCGCGCTGTGCCGTGATTCTCCCGCGGGCGCGTGCTCCAGCAGCAGCAAAGCAACGCCACGTTGCAGCCATGCCGAAGCTAGTGATCCCGTCGCCCTGCTCCAGCTGATTTCGCGTGATTCCCCTTCTCTGGCACAGTCTTTGCCGCGTCCCGACGTCGTCTCAGTCCCATCTCCGGTGTCAGTCACGCGCATCTGTTGGATATGCTTCAACTCCCGAGAGCCCCAGCCCTTCGCCTATATAAGCTCCCTCCCTTGCCCAGAATCACTTCGCACCACCTCGTAGCTTCATTGCTTCAGTTCCTAGCACCAGGAAGCAACCGATCTCCCAGCGCCGCCGTGAACAGCTTCTTCTCCGGTGAGCTAGTTTTGAGGCCACCGTCGCTAGCTTCGCCCGCAGCTCCTTTCTTCAATCCACGACCACCAGTAAGCTTCTCCCATCCCCCTCTCCGTACCATAGCATCCAATTGGCCCCCGGCGAACCCTAACGCCAGCGATCGTCGGAAAAGCTCAAATGCCCTGTTTCCTCAATGCTGCCTGATTCGATCCAAATCAACCTTCGTGCCAGTGATGAAAATTGTTTAGAACATCCCTTTGAGCAAGCATACTAACTTGGATTTCGAAATTGAGCAGTGATCATAGCCTTTCCGTAGTTTGCGCGCCACCAGCAAACTAGCTCTCGTTGCCAAGCCACTCTGGCCATTCTCCGATAGAATTAACCCCACAAATAGTCCCCTCACCTCACCCTCTCACTCCCTGAGCAAAGGATCGAGTTCAAACTCCCTGTATCGAAAACGCCCAATTTAGGAGTCGTCTTCTCCAGTGCCGGTCGCCGGAATTTCTCCCCGGCCGATCTAGCCTCTAAAACTTTGTCCCTTAGATATACTCCAGTACCCTGAGCAACATTGTCTACTAGCTCGACTTCTGAATCAACCTGAATCAAAAGATATTCCAATGCCAAGATTACTGTCCAGTAGCTTAGTTCATGTCCAGACCACTGTGCTTACTCGCCTGATTTGGCCACCCTCCAGCCACTTTCTACCCTTAAGCCTATTGAGTGTTTTGTTCCTGTTGTCAAGGTCTAATCCCCAGACAAAGTTGTGCATCAATTGGAGCCCTGAGTCAAAAGATATGCCATGCCCTAGTTCCTGGCCATGTCCAGCACTATGTCAGTGCATGTCCACCAGTGGCATTGAGTGACTTATACCTGTTACACTTGAGCAATTGAAATGCCACCTTGTCCACTAGATTCCTGGAGTTGTTCTCTACAACTTTCCCTACTGTCACTTCCCCAGAAAACCTACCTAAGACCAATTTAGGGCTATGTCAAGCCATGAGCCGAATGTCAGCCCTTCGACATTCAAGTCCTTTTGAGCCCATTCCTTCGATCAATATCAAGTGACTTTGTCCAAATCTTTCCCCTGCATGCATGATATATTTTACGTATCATTTCCCATAAAGATTATCTTTTGTATGCTTATGTAGTATATGTGTGTATTACTTGTATCCGCCGTGGAACCAGAGATTGAAGGAGCGGAAGAAATCTTCGAAGAATCGTCCAAGTAACTAGACCCAACATTGCAAGGCAAGTCTCAAACCCTTGATCATGTCTAGCCTACTATTTTGAAATGAAGTATGTTAACTATTTTCAAGTATATGCATGCCTTAAATTCAAATAAGAACTATGTTTCAATAAAGTGATTAGATATGACCTAAAAGATTGTAAAGCCCCTTTTGACATTGAATATCCCTGCACCCTTGTTGACGAGGATTGACACCCGGGTCACTTCTAATAAACTTTTGGTTCAAGACAAGTTCGAACCAGACATGTATCTGGCGATGCGGACTCAAGCTATTCTGAGGGGCATCACCATGAGGTCGCAAGCTTTACGCGATCAGGTCGCAGGTTTCGTGCGATCAGACCGTAAGCCTTGCGCGGTCAGAAGTTCGTAGGCTATACGCGAACTGCACATTCGGGATATTGCGCGGTCAGCCAAATCCCGCGGTCAGAACATCAGCCGAGCAGGATACTTGGGATCTATCTATTCGGTTGCCCATACAACAGGATATTCTAAGTATCCTGAGGATTCCTACACGTGGAGAATCAACCGTCAGGAGGTTAACACGTACAGTTATCCATGAATAACACGTGTTTAACCTACGGGGAGGTTAAGAGCAGTTCCAGAAACCGCATCCAACCGTCCGTGCAACCGATTGGTGCAGTTTCCTTCACATGGCACCCTTTCAAACAGTATAAAAGGATGGCATGAAGCATCAATCGGGAGAGGGAGAAAAAAATCATCTAAGTTAGCCAAGTCTACGGCACACCTTATATAGCATTTTAATAAGCCTTCTTTGGTTTATCTTTGTACACTCTTACAGGAAAAATCCTCGCCTGTGAGGGCTTTTTTGTGAGACCCCCCATTTGAGGATCACCTTGGTAACCGCCCAGGTAGGTTACACACAGCAGGATGACACATGAGCTCCAAACCAGACAAGCATGATAATAACATTAAACAGGTAGCGGGCCAGCTTGGCCAATATTACATACCCAAAGCACCGAAAATGGCGCTAAGTAGAGTTGCTAAGAAAATAACAAGTTTATCAGAACCAGAGTCGGTATCTAAGTACCGAACACACAGCATAAAGCACAAAGCAACGACAAAAAGCTTGATTTCCATCCGCAGCGGGATTGAAGTGGCTCCTCCCACATCTGACTTGACTTGGTGCGCAATCCTTCTAGAACGTGGGCTCGTCCGGGGCACTTCCATCTTCTGCCGGGAACTCATAACTGAAGGAATCGGGATCCTCGAATCCCTCTTCTACAGTTGGAAGTAAATTGCAAGGGTGAGCACTTGGTGCTCAGCAACACTCATTCCGGGGATTATTGTAATTGTATGTACATGAGAGTGAAATATATGATTCCGGGGTTTATGGTTCATATGGATAGAAATATATAGATTTCCAAGTCATTTGTTTAACGAAACAGTACTTTGTCACTAAAATGTTACTTTAAACATTAAACAGGTTTTCAACAAAACATTAGATGTAGTGGTCTCCCATGAGTCACTACTTTGTTAACCGCATTATTAAAACATTCCAAAACATCACTTGTGCTATAACCCATGGATAACATCCACTACGAAAAGACTCCTGAACCTGGGAGTACAGAGTATCTGACACTTCTTTTACGCTTTGCAAAGGTGTACCTCTTTTTAAATCCACTGGTTCACTCGGCTTTCAAGTCGGATCAGCTCCATGTGACTTATACACATGTGACAAGGCCGAGATCACACAACGCTTTACAGTTCAGTATTAACAGTATCCCTGCCCGGTAAATAGACAATTAAGTCTCAAGTACCGTTGTGGGTCTTACCCACTGCCTTACTTCCTAGCCTCTCTGGTCTATGTTCCCTCAGGACACATAGCCTTGGTCTATGTCCACGCGAGACATACGACCATTTAAGATTACAGCCGCTCACGGCTTAATCAGGTCTAGGGCGCCTTCCTTCATTTACGCCTTTTTCTCTCATCATTTTTCTGACTCACATCACTCATGGCCGAACCTTGGCCTTCCAGTTTCCACGCGAGAAACCAGATCGTCAAACCATGCAGGGAACTGCTAATACCAAAAAGCTACTGAGTTGTGCCTGTCCCATACCAGGCAAGTGGTTGGTACGTTTACAATTCGTATAGAGACACAGCACAAGGTTCTCGTCCTTATGAACCAATAGTGAGGAACATTCACATACCCTGGTGCGCACCGCACCCTCTCCATACAATCCAATCCTCACTACTGATCCCTTTTATCATTTTTCTTGTCAAAACGGTTTTCATTATAACTTCTCATGCATTTGACCATTTCAAGTTTGATGTGGATATTCAATATATGAGTCCTAGGGTGACAAGAGCATATATACACGAAGGTTCACTAACAAAAAGGGTTTCATGATCCATTAGGTAATATCTACTCATGTCATTCAAACATAACTTGTATTTCAATTAAGCATGCATAGTAAGAAACAGTGAATGTACTTCATATGAAAATATTGGGTGAGACATGATCAAAGGAATGAGGCTTGCCTTGCAATGTTGGGTCTAAAAGTTCAGACGGCTCTTCAAAGACTTCTTCCGTTCCTTCCGCTTCTGACTCTGCGGCAAACAATTAACACACAAACACATACCACATAAGCATACTGAAAATAGTTTCTATAGAAAGTACTAAGTAAATAAGTCATGTATGCAGGGGAAAAGGTTAGGGAAAGGTTACAAGGGCTCTGGTCGAAGAAACGGCTAAAAAGGATTGAACGTCGAGGGGTCGACATTCAGTTCATGGCTTTGGCATAGCTGGAAACTAGTCTTAGGATGATTTTCTGGAGAAGTGATAGTAGAGAAAGTTGTAGATCTCAACTCCAGGAATCTAAGGGACAAGGTGGCATTTCAATTGCTCAACCAGAAGGGGTCAAACAAAGCTAATGCCAGTGGCTGACATGTACTGACATAGTGCTGGACATGGCCAGAAACTAGGGCATGGCTTAACTTTTGATCCAGGGCTCCAATTGATGCACCACTTTGTCTGGGAGGTAGGCATTACTAACAGGAACAATATGCTCAACAGGCACAAGGGCTGAAAGTGGCCGGAGGGTGGCCAAATCCGGCGATGAACCACGGTGGCCTGGACATGAACTGAGTTACTGGACAGTGATCTTGGCATAGGCATAACTCACAATCTAGGCAGATCCAGGTGTCGAGCTAGTGGACAATATTGCTCAGGGTACTGGAATCTATCTAAGGGACAAGGTTTCAGGCGCTGGATCGGCCGGGAACAAATTCCGGCGACCGGCGCTGGAGAAGACGACACTGGACAAAGGGGGTTTTCGATTCAGGGCGAATGAGCTCAATTCCAAGCTTGGGAATGATCTCTGGGGTGCAACAAAGCTACTGGGGAGGTTAATTTGGCCGGAGGATCGCCGGCGTGGCCTGGCGACGAGAGCCAGTTCACTGGTGGCGCGCGATTTGGGGAGAGCTATGATCTTAGCTCGATTTTGAAAACCAGATTGGTAGGCTTGCTACAAAGAGTATGCTGATCAATTTCTTCTACTGGTACTACGGCTAATTTGGTTTTAATCAGGTAGCATTGCAGGAACAGGGGTTTTGAGCTTTTCCGGTGATCACCGGCGTTAGGGTTCGCCGGGGTGCAATTGGGTGCTATGACACGAACAGGTGGAAGAGGGGAACTCACTGGTGGCTTTGGTTTGAAGAATGGTGCAGTAGATTAGGCTGGCACCGTGAGCTCCAGAGGTTGCTCGCCGGAGAAGAAAGCAAACTCGACGGCGGTGAGAAATTAACTGGGAATTTGGCTAAGTCCTGAGCTTGTGCTTCTTCACAGCGTTGAGGGGGGGTTTAAATAGGCACGGGGACGGAGTTTGCGAGGGTGAACGCGACAACGGTTGCTTGCGCCGGGGAGAAGTTTGTCGGGCGCAGGCGCAACGACGGCGACGGCGACGTGATCGCGCTTCAGGCGGTGCTGCAGCTTTGCCAGTTGCCTTGGGACTTCGTCCGGGACGGCGCAGATGTGGAGGCGACAGTGTAGCTCCGGCAACGACACGTACGCACATGCAATTGCCACGGCAACGGGAGCGCGCGCGAAAACGAGGCTCGGGAGCGCGGCCGTTTATCCGCTGGGCGAGGCGATGCACTGCTGGCACGTGCGCACGGGGTGGCTCAGCAACTCACGGGCACAGGTGACAGAAACGGTGGCCGGCGGCGAGCAAGCACGGCGAGAAATCCACGGCGCTGCAACGGGCTCGTGCACTGGTCGTGGCAACGACCAGGGCTGGTCGAAAGGGCCTGAAAAGAATGTTTGGGCCGATTTGCTATTTCTGAAACTTACTCCAGGGGCTGTTCTGTGAGGAAAACTTGAATAGGACTTGGGCCTGTTTGCAAATTTGGAGATCTGAGGGTCCGATCTAAAATCTGATTTCGCAACTAAGTCGCAAAAGATTATTAGAACTTATCTGACCAAAGTTTGGTAAGATCGGGCAAGATCTGAAGGGTTTCGACAAAATTGGGGAAAACAGTTTAGGGTAATTAGGGTAATTAGGGTTTTTTTTAAAAATAGCAAGGCTTGAAACTCAGTTTTAGGGTGAGATTTTGGAGATGGTCCCGAAGGGAAAAATGTTCTGAACAACATTCAGAAGGGAATGGCTGAAGCAGATTAGGGTTTGGGGTCCAGATGTGGATTTTGGCTATTTTAGGGTTTAGCAAAAACAGGGGTGTTACAAATCTACCCACCTTAGAAACAATCTCGTCCTCGAGATTAGGGCAGGTCAGAGAATAGGAAGGGAAATTCTCGTCGGAGATCTTCTTCTTTTTCCCACGTTGACTCCTCCTCTGAGTGATTGTTCCACTGGACTCTGCAGAATCGGAGGGTTCTTGACTTCAGTACTTTCTCTCTGGTTTCCAGAACTCTAATAGGGTATTCTTGACAAGATAAGTCTGGTTGAATCTCATTCTCTGTAGGAGATATCTGTTCTGTTGGTTTTCTCAAGCATTTCTTCAGTTGAGATACATGAAACACGTCATGAATTCCGCTTAGTTCTGGTGGCAATTCCAACTTGTATGCCATTTCACCTCGCTTTTCCAGAATTCGATATGGTCCCACATATCTAGGTTTTAATTTTCCCTTCATCTGGAATCTTCGAACTCCTTTGTATGGCATAACCTTGAGATACACATAATCGCCCTCTTCAAAAGATAGTTCTCTTCTACGGTTATCCGCATAGCTTTTCTGTCTAGATTGAGCTGTTTTCAGCTTTTCTTGTATGATCCTGACGTGGGCTGTGGCTTCTTCTACTAACTGGGGTCCTAGATGTTGTTTTTGACCGATTTCTGTCCAATACAGTGGCGTGCGGCATCTTCTTCCATATAGGGCTTCATATGGTGCCATTTGCAGGCTTGCTTGGAAACTGTTGTTGTAGGTGAATTCTGCATAAGGTAGAAATAACTCCCAAGAGTCTCCATAGTCCAAAACACAAGCCCTCAACATATCTTCCAAAATTTGGTTTACCCTTTCAGTCTGACCTCCAGTTTGAGGGTGGTAGGCGGTACTGAACTTTAACTTTGTGCCCAGGGCTTTCTGCAACTCTTGCCAAAATCTTGAAACAAACTGGGCTCCTCTATCGGAAACGATAGCCTTCGGCACTCCGTGTAGGACAACTATTCTGTTGAGATACAGCTCTGCTAAGTCCTTAGCTGTATATAGGGTCTTCACTGGGAGAAAATGTGCCACTTTTGTTAATCTATCAACTATGACCCATATAGAATCAAATCCTTTCTTCGTCCTTGGTAGTCCCACAATGAAATCCATTCCGATTTCGTCCCACTTCCACTCTGGGATTGGTAAAGGTTGTAGCGGTCCCGCAGGCTTTTGATGTTCTGCTTTCACTCTTTGGCATGTGTCGCAAGTTGCGACAAACTTGGCAATCTCTTTCTTCATTCCTTTCCACCAAAAATTTTTCTTCAAGTCCTTGTACATTTTGGTGCTGCCTGGGTGTATGGAATATGGGGTCTGATGAGCCTCTTGCATGATTAAGTCTTTGATCTCGTGGTCATTCGGAATGCAGATACGGTCATCGTACCATAGAATTCCCTGTTCATCTTCTCGAAGGTTGGTTGTATCTTTGCTCTTCATGTCCTCCTTCATCTCTTGAAGATCTGGGTCAATTGCTTGAGCTTGTCGGATTTTATCCTTCAACTCACATTCCATCTTTAGCGTAGCGATGGTTCCTTGGTCCACTAATTTTAATTGTAGCCTTTCGAAATCCTTGATCAGTTGTGTCGGCACTTCTAGCTGTGTTATCTGGTTATAACGAGACTTCCTGCTCAAAGCATCAGCTACTACATTGGCTTTTCCTGGGTGATAGTGGATCTCTAGATCATAATCTTTGATCAGTTCTAACCATCTTCTCTGCCTCATATTCAACTCCTGTTGCGTGAATATGTACTTCAGGCTCTTATGATCCGTATAAATTTCGCACTTACTGCCTAGTAGGTAGTGTCTCCATATCTTCAGTGCATGTACGACAGCAGCTAACTCCAGATCATGTGTTGGATAATTCTCCTCATGAGGTCGTAGCTGTCTAGAAGCATAAGCTATCACTTTCCTTTCTTGCATCAATACACATCCTAATCCTTGTTTGGAGGCGTCACAGAAGACTTGAAAATCCTTCTTGACGTCTGGCAGTATCAGGATTGGTGCAGTTGTCAACCTTTTCTTCAGTTCCTCAAAGCTTCTTTCGCACTCCTCAGTCCAATTAAAAGGGGCATTCTTCTTCAGTAGCTGGGTTAGCGGTTTGGTGATCTTCGAGAACCCTTCTACGAATCTTCGATAATATCCCGCTAATCCCAAGAAACTTCTAACTTCTGTTGCGGTTTCAGGTTGTTTCCAATCGGTAACAGCTTGTATCTTCAACGGGTCCATAAATATTCCTTCTCCTGAGATGATGTGTCCCAAGAAAGAAATCTTCTTCAACCAAAAAGCACATTTGCTAAACTTGGCATATAGCTGGTGGTCTGCCAGTTTCTGTAGCACTATCCTCAGGTGATGTACGTGTTCCTCCTCCGTCTTAGAGTAGACAAGGATATCATCCACAAATACAATGATGTATTTATCCAGGAATTCCATGAGGATCTTATTCATTAGATTCATGAATACCGCGGGCGCATTAGTTAATCCAAAGGGCATCACTGTGAACTCATGCAACCCATATCTGGTTACGAAAGCAGTTTTAGGAATGTCCTGCTCTCGGATCTTTAACTGGTGGTATCCCGATCTCAGGTCTATTCTTGAGAACACTTTTGCTTCTCTGAGCTGGTCAAAAAGGTCATCTATCCTTGGTAAGGGGTATTTGTTCTTGATGGTCATGTCGTTTAGCTTGCGGTAGTCTATGCAAAGTCGCATACTACCATCTTTCTTCTTAACAAAGAGCACTGGGGCTCCCCATGGTGATGAGCTGGATCTGATGAATCCTTTTTCTTCCAATTCAGCTATCTGCTTCTTCAATTCCTCTTGCTCATGGCCTGTCATCCGAAACAACTTTCTAGCATACGGCGCAGATCCGGGTTTTAGTTCAATAGTGAACTCTATATCCCTATTTGGTGGCAATCCGGGAAGTTCTTCTGGAAAGACTTCCGGGTACTCGTTGACAATCGGTACCTCTTCGAGCTTCACTTCTTCGATGCAGTTCAATCTCTGTAGGTGGTCGCAGATTGGAGTTCTGTTTGCATGGAATGTAATTTGCTTTCCACTGGTATTTGTCAGGGTGATTGTTTTCTTCTCACAATCCATCAATCCCTTATGCTTGGCCAGCCAATCCATTCCGAGAATGACATCCAATCCTTGAAGGTTTAGAACTAGCATGTCTGCCAGGAATTCTAGATTGCCGATACGGAAGGCAACATTTCTACAGATAGAATTAACAATCATCCTAGCACCAGGTGACTGAATGATGATAGGATGCTCTAAAGCAACCACAGGCAAGTTATTACTCAACAAGCAATCTTTCGACATGAATGAATGAGTTGCACCGGGATCAAATAGAACAACTGAAATCTGAGAGGAGATTAAGAGTCTACCGATCACGACGTCAGTTGCCTCTCCTGCTTCTGTAGCAGTCACGAAGTTGAGTCTTCCTCCGGTGGTTGGTGTTCCTCTTCCTCTGTTGGTTTGGAATCTTCCTCCTCTAGCTTGTGGTGCTCCTCTGGCAATAGTTCGTGCAGGTGCAGGGGATTTGGCTGCCTGAGCTTTGGCAACGTTGGGAGGTAAATGTCGAAATGGACAAGTCTCTCTGTGATGTCCTCTTCTGCCACAATGGAAGCATTCTGCATTCTTCAGTGTACAGTCTCTATAGAGGTGACTCCCTTTGCATCCGGGGCATATTAGAGTTGTTGACGATGAAGTCCTCTGGGGTCTTGGTGGTGCGGGTGGTCTGAAAGCGGCTCTGGCATATGGCGCTGGTCTTCCTCGGCTAGAATTTCCTTGAAAAGGGTATGCTATGCTTTTCCTCTTGCGGTCCTCTTCTACTACGCCTCTTTTCTCCTCCATTTTGAGCACTCGATTCACAAGGACTTGGAAGTCCGTGAACTCGTGCGTTGACAAGTGATACTGGTATGAGTTTTGTAGGCCTTCACAGAATCTGTCGATCTTCCGCTCTTCTGTCATGATGTCTTCTGGTGCATACCTGGACAATTTGACGAACTCATGCAAATACTGCTTCACCGTCCTTCCTCCTTGCCTTAGATTCAAGAATTCTCTGCGTTTGGCTTGAATAGCTCCTTTGGGGACATGGTATCTACGGAACTGTTCCTTGAATTCATTCCAGGTAATTGAATTCTGATTAGGGTGTACCGTCTTGTAATTCTCCCACCACGCTGCAGCTGATCCTGTGAGCTGATGGGGTCCATATAACAGTTTCTCTTCATTACTACACCTGACGGTATCCAATTTCCTTTCGATCTCTCTTAACCAATCGTCTGCCACAATTGGGTCTTCAGTGCAGGAGAAAGTTGGAGGACGTGTCTTCTGGAAGTCTGTCAGTCTTGCTCCAATGTTCGAACCTTCCTCGCGGCGTGTTGCGGAGCTTTGCATCAACTGTTCCAGAATTTGACTCTGTACCTCTGCGGATCTCTGTCTGTTTTGCTCCATCCATATTAATATTTCCGTCAGATTTCCTCCTTGCGGTACTGAGGCTGAAGAATTTGGCTGATCTGAGTCATCTCTAGTCCTTCTTGTTGATGTGTTTCTTGGGACTTCTTCTGAACCTTGGATTCTACCTCTGGTGTTCACCATTCTGTTCTGCCAAGATAATTGAGACAAAACTACTAATTCAAGAGAGCACAGATTGATCAAAAGCTGAAAGGAAAGATCAATCCAAGAGATTGGATTGGAACATGCAATTGCCATTTTCAAAGATTTTCTAAAGATACAAGGTTTTCACCTTTACAGCTTTGGAGTTACCAACAAACAATACAAACAAGGCAGCTACTACAACAAGAGCTAAAGACTAACGGTTACAAGGGCTAGAGCAGAAGGGTCAAGCTAAAGAGAAAACTACGATCTCCTGTCGGTCTTGGAAGAACTACAAGGTTCCACTTCTTCAGGGTCTTCCTCTTCTTGATCTTCGTCGGCATCCATAGGGTCCCATTGCATGTCATTGTCCTCTTCTTCCTCGGATGAATCATTGGTGTCACATGTAGCAATCTCTTTTCCTTTGCCTTCAGGAACTTCCTTCCCTTTCGCGAGAGTAGGATACTCTGGTGCAGGGGTGTCGATCACAATACCACGCGAAGCAGGCGTGAAATAACCCAGGTAATCCCTAGGTCTTCCCACACTCTTGCGGGCTGTGAGTCTTATCTTCAAGCGGTTCCTCTTGTTCACCGATCCTTCGTCTTCGACTTCTCGAGCTTTGCTAGGTTCAGCCAACTCCTGAATCTGTTTCTCCTTCTCTTGGAGTTCTGAGCGAACCTTCGCAAGCGCTCCTTCGAGATAGTGACGGTCATCCCGAGCATTCTCATGCTCACGCAGCAACCGAGTGTAGCTTGATTCCAGGACTTGGACTACATCTCTGGTTTTAGTCAGGATGGCGTCTCTCTGGTTGTTGGAGGGATGAACAGTTCGACGATCCGATCCGGGAATTTGGTAGGGGACAAAGCAGAAAGGAGAACCTATAAGAAAATCATCGTACAGTTGGCGTATGGTACCTATGGCACGACGAGCAGCGTCTTGGATAGCATCTTCTTCTTCCTGTCTACGAGCTTCCTTTCTTGTTGATCCTCTCCCGATCTCTGGGATCTCGTACACAATCACCGAGGCACGGAAACCAAAAGGTCTACCATCGACTTCCTCTCGACGAACGTAGTATACGGGTCGCTGATTGTCTCTTGCTCCCAGAAATTGTAACATCATCCAAAGCATCAATGCCCATGATCCCAACTCGTCTCCGTGAATCAGCTTCTTACCAGGGGCCATCTGCGATGATGAGACACGGAACTCTTAAAAGTAGGAAAATGGTTTTGAAAGTGTTCAAATAATACTCATTATGCTTTTCTTAAACAAATTAGGTTTTTCACAATTAGATTTTTACCAAATAATCTAGCGATTCTCTACCTTAGGGACGCCCATTCTAGTAAGGGTCACGACCTACAGTCAAGCTTCATGCTCTGATACCATTCGCTGTGAGACCCCCCATTTGAGGATCACCTTGGTAACCGCCCAGGTAGGTTACACACAGCAGGATGACACATGAGCTCCAAACCAGACAAGCATGATAATAACATTAAACAGGTAGCGGGCCAGCTTGGCCAATATTACATACCCAAAGCACCGAAAATGGCGCTAAGTAGAGTTGCTAAGAAAATAACAAGTTTATCAGAACCAGAGTCGGTATCTAAGTACCGAACACACAGCATAAAGCACAAAGCAACGACAAAAAGCTTGATTTCCATCCGCAGCGGGATTGAAGTGGCTCCTCCCACATCTGACTTGACTTGGTGCGCAATCCTTCTAGAACGTGGGCTCGTCCGGGGCACTTCCATCTTCTGCCGGGAACTCATAACTGAAGGAATCGGGATCCTCGAATCCCTCTTCTACAGTTGGAAGTAAATTGCAAGGGTGAGCACTTGGTGCTCAGCAACACTCATTCCGGGGATTATTGTAATTGTATGTACATGAGAGTGAAATATATGATTCCGGGGTTTATGGTTCATATGGATAGAAATATATAGATTTCCAAGTCATTTGTTTAACGAAACAGTACTTTGTCACTAAAATGTTACTTTAAACATTAAACAGGTTTTCAACAAAACATTAGATGTAGTGGTCTCCCATGAGTCACTACTTTGTTAACCGCATTATTAAAACATTCCAAAACATCACTTGTGCTATAACCCATGGATAACATCCACTACGAAAAGACTCCTGAACCTGGGAGTACAGAGTATCTGACACTTCTTTTACGCTTTGCAAAGGTGTACCTCTTTTTAAATCCACTGGTTCACTCGGCTTTCAAGTCGGATCAGCTCCATGTGACTTATACACATGTGACAAGGCCGAGATCACACAACGCTTTACAGTTCAGTATTAACAGTATCCCTGCCCGGTAAATAGACAATTAAGTCTCAAGTACCGTTGTGGGTCTTACCCACTGCCTTACTTCCTAGCCTCTCTAGTCTATGTTCCCTCAGGACACATAGCCTTGGTCTATGTCCACGCGAGACATACGACCATTTAAGATTACAGCCGCTCACGGCTTAATCAGGTCTAGGGCGCCTTCCTTCATTTACGCCTTTTTCTCTCATCATTTTTCTGACTCACATCACTCATGGCCGAACCTTGGCCTTCCAGTTTCCACGCGAGAAACCAGATCGTCAAACCATGCAGGGAACTGCTAATACCAAAAAGCTACTGAGTTGTGCCTGTCCCATACCAGGCAAGTGGTTGGTACGTTTACAATTCGTATAGAGACACAGCACAAGGTTCTCGTCCTTATGAACCAATAGTGAGGAACATTCACATACCCTGGTGCGCACCGCACCCTCTCCATACAATCCAATCCTCACTACTGATCCCTTTTATCATTTTTCTTGTCAAAACGGTTTTCATTATAACTTCTCATGCATTTGACCATTTCAAGTTTGATGTGGATATTCAATATATGAGTCCTAGGGTGACAAGAGCATATATACACGAAGGTTCACTAACAAAAAGGGTTTCATGATCCATTAGGTAATATCTACTCATGTCATTCAAACATAACTTGTATTTCAATTAAGCATGCATAGTAAGAAACAGTGAATGTACTTCATATGAAAATATTGGGTGAGACATGATCAAAGGAATGAGGCTTGCCTTGCAATGTTGGGTCTAAAAGTTCAGACGGCTCTTCAAAGACTTCTTCCGTTCCTTCCGCTTCTGACTCTGCGGCAAACAATTAACACACAAACACATACCACATAAGCATACTGAAAATAGTTTCTATAGAAAGTATTAAGTAAATAAGTCATGTATGCAGGGGAAAAGGTTAGGGAAAGGTTACAAGGGCTCTGGTCGAAGAAACGGCTAAAAAGGATTGAACGTCGAGGGGTCGACATTCAGTTCATGGCTTTGGCATAGCTGGAAACTAGTCTTAGGATGGTTTTCTGGAGAAGTGATAGTAGAGAAAGTTGTAGATCTCAACTCCAGGAATCTAAGGGACAAGGTGGCATTTCAATTGCTCAACCAGAAGGGGTCAAACAAAGCTAATGCCAGTGGCTGACATGTACTGACATAGTGCTGGACATGGCCAGAAACTAGGGCATGGCTTAACTTTTGATCCAGGGCTCCAATTGATGCACCACTTTGTCTGGGAGGTAGGCATTACTAACAGGAACAATATGCTCAACAGGCACAAGGGCTGAAAGTGGCCGGAGGGTGGCCAAATCCGGCGATGAACCACGGTGGCCTGGACATGAACTGAGTTACTGGACAGTGATCTTGGCATAGGCATAACTCACAATCTAGGCAGATCCAGGTGTCGAGCTAGTGGACAATATTGCTCAGGGTACTGGAATCTATCTAAGGGACAAGGTTTCAGGCGCTGGATCGGCCGGGAACAAATTCCGGCGACCGGCGCTGGAGAAGACGACACTGGACAAAGGGGGTTTTCGATTCAGGGCGAATGAGCTTAATTCCAAGCTTGGGAATGATCTCTGGGGTGCAACAAAGCTACTGGGGAGGTTAATTTGGCCGGAGGATCGCCGGCGTGGCCTGGCGACGAGAGCCAGTTCACTGGTGGCGCGCGATTTGGGGAGAGCTATGATCTTAGCTCGATTTTGAAAACCAGATTGGTAGGCTTGCTACAAAGAGTATGCTGATCAATTTCTTCTACTGGTACTACGGCTAATTTGGTTTTAATCAGGTAGCATTGCAGGAACAGGGGTTTTGAGCTTTTCCGGTGATCACCGGCGTTAGGGTTCGCCGGGGTGCAATTGGGTGCTATGACACGAACAGGTGGAAGAGGGGAACTCACTGGTGGCTTTGGTTTGAAGAATGGTGCAGTAGATTAGGCTGGCACCGTGAGCTCCAGAGGTTGCTCGCCGGAGAAGAAAGCAAACTCGACGGCGGTGAGAAATTAACTGGGAATTTGGCTAAGTCCTGAGCTTGTGCTTCTTCACAGCGTTGAGGGGGGGTTTAAATAGGCACAGGGACGGAGTTTGCGAGGGTGAACGCGACAACGGTTGCTTGCGCCGGGGAGAAGTTTGTCGGGCGCAGGCGCAACGACGGCGACGGCGACGTGATCGCGCTTCAGGCGGTGCTGCAGCTTTGCCAGTTGCCTTGGGACTTCGTCCGGGACGGCGCAGATGTGGAGGCGACAGTGTAGCTCCGGCAACGACACGTACGCACATGCAATTGCCACGGCAACGGGAGCGCGCGCGAAAACGAGGCTCGGGAGCGCGGCCGTTTATCCGCTGGGCGAGGCGATGCACTGCTGGCACGTGCGCACGGGGTGGCTCAGCAACTCACGGGCACAGGTGACAGAAACGGTGGCCGGCGGCGAGCAAGCACGGCGAGAAATCCACGGCGCTGCAACGGGCTCGTGCACTGGTCGTGGCAACGACCAGGGCTGGTCGAAAGGGCCTGAAAAGAATGTTTGGGCCGATTTGCTATTTCTGAAACTTACTCCAGGGGCTGTTCTGTGAGGAAAACTTGAATAGGACTTGGGCCTGTTTGCAAATTTGGAGATCTGAGGGTCCGATCTAAAATCTGATTTCGCAACTAAGTCGCAAAAGATTATTAGAACTTATCTGACCAAAGTTTGGTAAGATCGGGCAAGATCTGAAGGGTTTCGACAAAATTGGGGAAAACAGTTTAGGGTAATTAGGGTAATTAGGGTTTTTTTTAAAAATAGCAAGGCTTGAAACTCAGTTTTAGGGTGAGATTTTGGAGATGGTCCCGAAGGGAAAAATGTTCTGAACAACATTCAGAAGGGAATGGCTGAAGCAGATTAGGGTTTGGGGTCCAGATGTGGATTTTGGCTATTTTAGGGTTTAGCAAAAACAGGGGTGTTACATTTTTCCTCCATTTGTAAACCTTTTACCACACTTAGTGAAATCTCAGCAGGACGTAGGGCTTTTACTCCCACCATCGAGGGCCCGAACCTGTCTAAACTCTCTGTGCTCCTGTTCACTATTGTTCAGCATACCTTCCCGAAGGGTCATCTTGAAAGGTCTCACAGTTATAAATTCTGCATAAGTTCGGCTGAGGACTCCGAGTCCAAATCATCGACAGCTGGCGCCCACCGTGGGGCCCTTCTCAAGGCGTCTTAATTGAAATTCGGAGGTTCGCCGAAACATGGCTGGAGCATATGATTCCGAGAATGATGTCGATCTCGAGGATTATGCCCATATACCAATGCCTTCTCCAAGCGATCCTGTTCCGATGGAAGAGGTCGAAGGCCAGAATCTTCCCCAGGCTGAATCATCTCCCCAAGTCATGTTAATCGACCAGGAGGTAACTGGCACAAGGTCAGAACCCACAGAGGTTCTTAATGTGCTAGGTGATGAGTCCGGCCCGTCATACGATCCCGCTGAGGGAAAATATGATGGTGATCCTGAAATTAGCCCAGGAAGGTTCGACCCTGATAACCTCCACCGTCTCTTTGATTTCGAGTCCGACTCGGAACAAACCGAGATGTTCTCCCCATCGGTGACCTCTCTCCCTAGACAGTTTGCTGCGTTGTCGGAAGAAACTCCCGATCAACAGGCTACCAGGGAAGAACAAGATCGCAAACAGAAGGAGGAGCAAGATCTCGAGCAACAAAACAACGAACTACGCAGAACTGCCCTAGAGGCTCTTCAAGATGCGCAGGTTCGTTACGATGCTGCCCCGAGTTCTTCTCGACGGTCGCGTGGTCGTAGACGTGACCAAACTCCTTCTTTACCACCGGAGCATTTCCCAGTGGACAAAGAAACAATAACACCTGGTGCCCCTAGGAGAAGTACCCATGGTCGACTGCGATCTATCGCGGAGGTCATGCGTAATTTTCCTCCTACGGTCACGGATGCGCAGAGACCGGCCTTTTTCAGGATCCTGGCGGAAAGACTGGATGAGGTCGCATCCGAGGTGACCCCAACAGCCTCTTCCCGCTCAGTGACACATTCCCGTGAACGAGATGGTCCTCATTCTGGCTCTGGCCGACGGAATTACCCGCCGCCTATACCGTCCCGACAGGACAAATATCGGCGAATGCAGGACTCTCGTAGTAGGGATCGAGTTCCCGTTCACTCTCGTTTGGGACCCCGAGTAACCTCGCCATTAAGTGAGTTTGCTCGAAACCCGACCGAAAGCCGCAGGACGGTTCACGGTCCTTACGTTGGTTGCAAAGCTTTCTCGCCTGGCCTACGAGCAGTCGTTTGGCCCGATAAGTTTCGACCAGGGGCCATTGAGAGGTTTGATGGAACTCAGAACCCATCCGAGTTTCTTCAGATCTATATTACTGCCATCCAAGTAGCAGGGGGCGATGACAAGGTCATGGCCAACTACCTGCCAACAGTCCTCGTAGGACCGGCTAGAACCTGGTTGTTCAATCAGCCTGAGGGTTCTATCTATAATTGGGAAATGCTATGCGATGCCATGTAACATCCTGAGTTAGGGGTGAAAACTTCCTTTTTCATCAATAGCATGCATGCTTGTATCTGTAGTAATAGCCAGATCAGTATCTATCCTAAACCCTAAAATCTCCAAAATCTATCCTGTGACCTCAAATCAAGATCAGATTGTTCAGATGTGATCTATCAGTTACTCTGAACTTAAAAGTCTTCAGAACCTAGATCCAATTCTATCCCTAACTTCCAGAATTATCAACTTCTTCTGTTTTCGAAAACAGAAATACATTATATTACCTAAATACCCTAAGTTTCAGAAATACAGATTTAATCAAAATCTTGACCAAGTTCAGACCAGATTATTTCTGGAATATGATCATGGGTATGTCAATACCTTAAACTAAAAAGTTGACAGCCAGATTCTACCATCTAGACTCTTTTCACAAATCAGTCCAAGAATTATCGCAATATAGTCCTTATCTGATATCTGAAAACCTAGAAAGGTTAAAATCTCCAGATTAACTCCAAATTCAGAATTTCTTCGGCAAATCTTTTCTAGATGCTATTTGAAACAAGTTTTTCTTCTGTGCAGATTTCAAGATCTCATCCTAATTACCATAATTCGAAATAAATTAAAGCTCAGATTCAATTACCCTAAAAATACCCTATTTTCAGTCTGTATCAAAGACTATTCAAATGTGCCAAATTTTATTAAATGTTCTTGCCAAATATTCTGTTGAATATAATCTGCTATATCAGTGAAATCAAATTCAGTTTAAACCTTCCAAAACTCCAGATTCGCAGATCAGTCCTTCTTCCAGATTTTTCTAAAAGCCAGAAAGGCAAAATGTTGCAAATCATCTTCAAATTCAAATCTAATTCAGGGAATACCTCCCAAATGCTTTTCAATACAAATTCTTCTTTTATGAGTATCTCAAAATCAAACCCTAAATCCCAGAATTCGAGATCAATAAGTTTCAGACCTATTTTACCCTAATCTACTCTGTTTTCAGTTCATATCAAAAATCATCCGAACATTTCAAATTTTATCTTCAATCTGTGTCAAATCATTTGTTGAATCAAGTTTACCAAAACAGCATAATCAATTCCAGATCAAACCTTCCAAATCTTCAGATTTACAATTCAGTCCAAATCAAGAAAATCAATAATTGCAAATCAGCCCAAAATCGACCAGGCCAACTGCAGTGCACGACCAGGAACCTCGCCGTGCGTTTGCGCCGTGCACGCTCGCCGCCGGCCAAGTCCCGCTTGCATTTGTGCTCGTGCATACTTACTGTTGCTGTTGCGCACGCGTCCTCGCCCTAGCCATCGCCGTGGCAGCGCCGTTGAACAACATCTGCTCCTGTGCGCGACCAGCAGCAGCCATTGTCAGTATCTTCTTGCCACGTTACTTGCTTCACCAGCCTTTGTCGCCACCGACTTGCACCGCCCGACATTGATGAGACTCGATGTAGCACAGTTTCGCCTTGCCAGTGTACAGTCGCTTCACCGCTCGCCGTTGTTGCAGCTGCGCCCGGCAAATCTTGTCATCTGGCACAATTCCCTTGCTGCTATCTCTTTGCAAGCATCGCCCTGTGGCCTATATAAGCAGCCATACCCTGTGTCATCTCCCCTTCACCAGGACTTAGCCAATTTTGCAAAATCTCTCGCTGCAGTCGTCTTCTCCGGCGAGTCCAGATTGAGTCCTCACGGTGCCAGCACGCCCTGCTGCACCTCTCACCGAATTAACAGCACCAGAAGGTATATCTCATCTCCCTCATCGTGCTGTATCATTTAATTGAGCTCTTATGCACTTCATCGCCGGTGATCGCCGGAATTGCTGAAATCAGTGAAATGCCCTGTTCCAGTTGCACAAGTCAAATTAGCCCGAATTAGCCTTCGATTTAATAGACAAAAATGATCAGTGAGCTATTCTAAGCAAGCCTGTGAAGTTGAATGGTGAAATTGACCAAGAACTGGAGTTTTTCGCTAGCCCGAGCTTCACCAGCCGCCGGCGAATGTCGCCAACCTTCTCCGGTGATTCTCCGGCCAATTCGATCGTTCCAGAAGCTTTCTTATACCTTCTAGATGCTCTCCAAGCAAGGAATCGAGTTCAAACATCGTGTAGCCAAAACCCCCAATACCAGTGTTTTCTTCTCCGGCGCCGGCCACCGGAAAACCATTCCCGGCCGATCCAACTCCAGAAACCTTGTCCACCAGTTACGCCTTGATCTCCTGAGCAACTTTGCCTACTAGCTCGACTTCCAATTCGGCCTAAATCAGAAGATATAGCTATGCCCTAATTCCTGTCCAGTGCTGTGAATTGAAATTTCAGCCACCGAGTTCATCGCCGGTTTTCATCACTTTCCGGCCACCTCCTGCCCTAGGTCCAGTTGAATGAATTGTTCCTGTTACTGAGGCCTACATCCCAGACAAAGTGGTGCATCATTTGGAGCTCTAGATCAAAAGTTATGCCAAGCCCTAGTTTCTGGCCATGTCAAGATCAATGCCAGACTATGTCAGTCAGTGGCATTAGCCCTTTTCACTCCCTTCCAGATGTACATTTTGGGCATAACTTTGTCCCTTAGATTTCTGAGGTTGTGATCAGCATTTTCTTCTTCTATCACAACTTGATTTGAGCCCTTGAAATACATGTTATGCTAAACCCTAGCTTTTGACACTATCTCAGTGCATGCCAGCCAATGGCATTGGCCTTGTTTACCCATTTCTGATTGTGCAATTTGAAAACCACTTTGTCCACTGAATTTGTAGAGTTATGATCTACATCTTCTTCTACTGTCATAACTTGAGATAAGCTCTCTAGTTTTCCTTGAAGTTATGTCAGAATCTTGATCCGAATGTCAATCCGCTGACATTCGCTGTTTTTGATCAAACCAGCCACAAACTGATGTTCTTATTGTAACCTTGAGATCCTAAGAGCATCTAACATCCATCCTTAGCCAAATCCTTAAAACCCTAGATCTCAACTTAGTTCAGCTTGTAATCTCAATTATCTCCAGTATCGTTCAGTCACTCTTGTAAAGCATATCTGCATATAGATTCTAAAACATCTTAATATATAAGTAATATTTGTGTGTATTGTTTGGTTTGTCGTCGAGCAGATTCAGAAGCTGAGATCGAGGACTTCGCTGTTGACCCGTCATCAACTGCTGTTTCTTACGACGCGGAAGGCAAGTCATATCCTTGGTCATCTTGAACCTATATTTTAAATGTTGCTATAATATAACCTTGAATATAGGCAATATTGCATGTGAAAGATTGAGAATGATTGATTTATGAATTGGCAGTACTAGACTGGTTATCTGTCAAAAGTGAAATAAACAAGTTTTGAGCCATGAACTATATGTACCTATATACTTATATTCATGAAATAAAATCCCTAGCCGTGACTAGAAAAATGGTATAGATGGCTGTAGCACTGGAGGTGCTAGACTGCAAAGGAATGCAGGCACTGAAGGTGCAGGGTTGTGGATGGTCTGGTCACTGGCATATAAGGACTAGAACCTTGTGTTGTGCGTCTAGTGGCATGAACAACGTGCTAACCGCAAGCCTGGTATGGGACAGGCCTGAATAAGTACTTATGTGGATCGTACATGAAACCCCTGCATGAGATGTGTTGTGATGATTGACTTGGAGGCTGACTCCTACTATCACTGAAGGTGATCTGATATTTGACCCAGTAATGGGAAAATGAGGTGGGGTGGAGGTTATGATACAGCCTACCACAACTGTGTTTCGCTGAGAACCACAGGGTCAGGGGTGAATTGTAAGTGATGCATAACAAAAGTTCTTGTTATCTCCACCTTGCCACTCACACATGGTTGTGAGGAGGGGTCTAATCATTTTGTTATGATAGGATGGGCTTGAAAGTGGAATATCTTGCGGGTAAATTGGTACCTCTCTGCAGAGTTAATAACGTATTCGAATACTCCGAGCTCCCGGGTTTTATAGGAGTCTGCTGCGGTGGATTACATCCACGGGGTGTGACACAAGTACTATTTTCTAAATAAAATATGTTTAAATCAAGATTACCCAAATGACATGTGTTGTCATGATAAGGAGTGCTGCCGTGGGCTGTCGTGTGTCGACGTGTCGCGGTAGTGCTATAATCTAGTGAATATGAATGATGTTGTTACTTTATGAAAAGTGCTGCCATAAGATGAGATAAGAAAGGAAAAGATTATTTTACAAATATCCATAATTCTTGACTAGTCTAGGTTCATGTCATCACTACTATATGTATCTACTCTTACCTATGACTTGCTGAGTACGTAAGTGCTCACTCTTGCAACCTACAAATTAATAGACGGTGCAATCAACAATCAAGATGAAGGCGTGAAGTACTTCGTGGATCCAGAAGGAGGAGCGTCAGTCCCGTCAATTCCCTGATGTGTGTTGTTCTGCCGTCCACTTCTCTTTGTGGGTGGGTCACCTACCTTCTGCTGTGTAGATGTTATTTTGCTAAACCATGTATGCCGTGAAGGCATTGTAATCTCCTTATGTAATATCAAGGCCGGCAGGCCACACTGCTTAACTATTTTGTAAGTTACTCTGTTACAATGTGATATACTCCTGTGCTTGACTTATCCTGGGACGTCAAGGGTATGTGTATGCTATGCATATACGGGACTAGCTGCAGCGAGCTAGGTCTCTACAGGAGTAGTCGTAGTCCCAGTCTCGGGGCGCGACATGCCATCCTCAGCAATTTCCAAAACTGTTATCAAAAGCCGGGTAAGGAGGACGACTTGCATAGACTGCGGCAAACTTCGACCGAAACGCTTCGGCAGTTTGTCAAGAGGTTTGTCGGGGTAAGAAATACCATCCCGAACATATCTGATGGCTCCGTAATCAGGGCATTTAAGCACGCCGTTCGATACCGGAGATTCACTGAAGACTTGCTTATCCACCCTCCTCGATCAGTGGCCGATCTGTTCGATATGGCTGATCGATACTCCGATGCAGCCGAGGCAGTCGAGTGGAACCGAATGGTTGACAAGAGGGACCTACCGCCCCAACCAGGCTTCAAGGACGCCAAAAAAGAAGATTCAAGCAAAAAGCCGGAGTCTTCACCGGGCGGGAAGTCAAAAAAGTCGAAGAGGAACCGCTCTGTACAGTACCGTGAGGTCGCGGTCGCGGAGAAACCACCTTCGACCAAAGGTAATAAGTCTTCTTTTAAAAGTAAAACTGCTTCTGGTGGCCGGGATTCCGACCAGCCAGAAAAATCAACTAATCCGCAGGAGGGCAAAAGGTGGTGTCCACTCCACAATTCCGCAGGCCACGATCTCAAAAACTGCAGGAGTTGGTTGAAATAGCTGGTTGATTTCTACCAAGGAGCTGGGCCAATGCCAACTTTACCGCCTAAAGAGCAGGCGTGCGGGGTTAGAGACGTCGATGGAGACGAAGAAATGGCTTACCAGGTACCTCAAAATCATGTTAATGTCATTTTCGGAGGTTCCTCCTCTTTCGTTTCCAAAAGGCAGTTTAAAACCTTTTGCCGAGAGGTTAACCAAACGGAGACATCCCTTGGTGAACCTCAATATCCCCGTTGGTCGGATATGCCTTTGACGTTCGATCGCGCTGACTGTCCTGTGGGGCTAACTCGACCATTGAGGTTACCTCTGGTTATTACCCCAATCATCAGTAACGCGAGAGTCGAAAGGGTCCTGATCGATGGGGGAAGTTCCCTTGATCTTTTATTGGTCAAGACACTCGACGAGATGCAAATTCCTCGTTCGAAGATCAAGCCCATAATCCATCCGTTTTATGGGATAATCCCAGGCCCCTCCATGATGCCATTGGGACAAGTGGTCCTCCCGGTCACTCTGGGAGAACCAGATAACTTTCGAACAGAATTGGTTACTTTCTATGTAATCGATTGTGATTCAGCTTATAATGCAATCTTTGGCTGGCCGACTCTTGCTAAGTTCATGATGGCAACGCACTATGCTTATCAGTGCGGGAAATTGCCTGGCCCCAAAGGTGTCATTTCGGTCCGAGGTAGTCGCAACGTGGCGCTCACGTGCGACCGGCTATCTTTGGAGATAGTCGATCAACTTCCCCTCCGGGACGCTCAGGTCGCCACTGTCGCCACCGATGCGATCAGGGCTGCTCCTCGACCAGATGAGAAACTCAAACAAGTTCCTTTGTACCCAGATGACCCATCCAAGACAATTCGGGTTGGGTCAGCCCTGGATGACAAATAGGAACTCGACCTCGTTGCTTTCCTCCGGGCTAACGCAGATGTGTTTGCGTGGAAACCGTCCGACATGCCCGGTGTCCCAAGGGAAGTAATTGAGCACAGGTTAGCAATTCGACCTGGACAACGACCAATAAAGCAAAAGCTCAGGCGTTTTGCCACCGACCGACAGGAAGCCATCCGAGAAGAGTTAGACAAACTCTTACAAGCCGGGTTTATCCGCGAAGTGAATCACCCGGACTGGCTCGCCAATCCGGTCATGGTCCGCAAGTCAAATGGCAAGTGGCGCATGTGCGTCGACTATACTAGCCTCAACGGTGCCTGTCCGAAGGACGACTTTCCCCTTCCCCGCATCGACCAGCTGGTTGACTCCACTGCGGGTTGCGAACTGATGAGTTTTCTGGATGCCTACTCAGGATATCATCAAATTAGCATGGCAGAAGACGATGAAGAGAAAACTGCTTTCATCACCCCGTTCAGCACATACTGCTACGTCAGAATGCCGTTCGGTCTCAAGAACGCTGGTTCCACGTACCAGCGCTTGATGCAAAAGACCTTTCTTTCCCAGATAGGGCGTAATCTCGAAGCATATGTAGACGATTTGGTTGTAAAAAGTACCAAAAGATTGTCTCATTTGGACGATCTTGCTGAAACCTTCTGTAACTTGAATCGCTTTGGAATAAAATTGAACCCGGAGAAATGTTCTTTCGGGGTTTCTTCAGGAAAGCTTCTTGGTTTCCTTGTGTGTTCCAGGGGCATTGAGGTTAATCCTGAGAAAATCAGAGCTATTGAACAAATGAGGTCGCCCTCGACCATGAAGGATGTTCAACGCCTGGCTGGTCGCATGGCGGCTTTAAGTCGCTTCATATCGCGATTAGGCGAAAGGGGACTACCTTTCTTTAAAGCCTTGCGGAAACATCATAACTTCACGTGGTCCAACGAGGCCGAAAAAGCGTTTCAGGAGGTAAAAACATATCTTTCCAGTCCGCCAGTATTGGTGTCTCCTGAAAAGGGAGAACCATTACTTCTGTATTTGGCGGCCACCCCACACGCGGTCAGCGCAGTTCTGATCGCGGAAAGGGAAGGAGTACACAGACCCGTCTACTATGTGAGCGAAGTACTTCATGGTCCTAAGGAGCGCTACCCTGAGGTCCAGAAGATACTTTACGCGCTACTGATGGCTTCCCGTAAGCTACGACACTACTTTCAAGCACACAAGATTACAGTACCCTCTTCTTTTCCTTTAGCGGATATTGTCTGAAATCCAGACAAATCTGGTCGAATCGCCAAATGGGCGGTTGAATTCGGTGCCTTCGAGATCCATTTCACCCCTCGCACGGCGGTTAAGTCTCAGGTTTTGGCCGACTTTGTGGTCGAATGGACCAACCCTGAGCCACCCGTGCAGTTGGCAAAGGAACTGGAGTGCCCCGATTATTGGACAATGTACTTTGACGGCTCCCGTAGTTTTCAACACTCGGGGGCTGGAGTGGTCTTAGTTACGCCTCAGGGCGAACAGCTTAAGTATGTCATTCAACTACACTTTGTTGCAACCAACAATGCAGCAGAGTATGAAGGTCTTCTTGCAGGGCTCCGGGCAGCAAAATTCCTCGGAGTCCGTCGATTAGTGGTGAGGGGGGACTCACAGCTGGTCGTAAACCAGGTAAACAAGGAGTACAGCACCTCCGATGAGACAATGGCTCATTACCTGGGGGAAGTGAGGAGATTGGAAAAACACTTCAGTCACTTCGAAGTCCAATACATCCCGCGAAAGGACAATATTCTCGCAGACCAATTATCCAAAATTGGATCCTCACGCTCATCCGCTCCGGCAGGAGTGTTCATTGAACACTTGGACCATCCTTCGATCATGACTTCGGTCGAGGATGATCCGGCAATAGCCTTCGTTGCCAACCTCGGTCAGGAACAAGATTGGACTCATCCATTGAGGGTCTATCTTGAACATGGGACCCTACCCGAGGACGAAACCAAAAGCGATCGGTTAATTCGAAAGGCGCGTCTGTACAAACTCATAGATGGGGTTATGTACAGAAAGGGTACTCAAGGAGTATTCATGCGCTGCATATCTCAGGAGGAAGGAAAATCCCTCCTGAAAGAGATACATGACGGTGTATGCGGTGCACACGCGTCATACCGAACACTGGTCGGAAAAGTTTTTCGACAAGGATTCTACTGGCCTTCGGCACTTGATGATGCCAAGCTTATGGTCAAGATGTGTCCGCAGTGTCAGTTTCATGCAAGACAGGTTCATCAACCTGCTTATGCATTGCAAACTATTCCTCTCGCATGGCCCTTCGCGATCTGGGGAATGGACATCGTCGGTCCTATGCCACAAGCGGTTAATGGGTACAAGTTTCTGTTCGTAGCCATTGACACGTTCACAAAGTGGATTGAGGCCGAACCAGTACGAAATATTACTGCATTAGCCGCACAAAAGTTCTTTCACAAGAACATTGTGGCACGATTTGGTGTTCCAAACCGTCTCATCACAGACAACAGTTCTCAGTTCGCTAGCGGTCTTTTCCTGGACTACTGCGATCAGATTGGAACCAAGGTGTGCTTTGCTTCTGTGGCACATCCACAAAGCAACGGTGCCGTAGAACGGGCCAATGGGCAAGTATTGCAAGGCATCAAAAAACGTGTTTTTGATCGCCTCAAGACCCGCTCAGGGGCTTGGGCAGACGAGCTTTATACTGTTCTATGGGCACTACGGACTACCTCTAGTCGAGCCACCGGTGAGACACCCTTCCATTTGGTCTATGGGGCCGAGGCTGTGTTGCCTATGGAAGTTAGTATTGGATCTGTTCGCACGAATCAATTCGAACAGTTCAACCAATCCGAACAGTGATCGCAAGATCTCATCCTCCTGGAAGAACGGAGTGATCGCGCCCTGATCAAGTCCGCGGTATACTTGCAGGCTCTACGCAAGTATCACAGTAAGAAGGTGCGACCACGTGATCTCAACGTGGGCGACTTGGTTTTATGAAAAATTCAAGACCAGTCTAACCGCAATAAATTCTCCCCAAAGTGGGAAGGACCATACACTGTCGTCTCAGTGCCGCGGCCAGGATCTGCGCGGTTAGCCATGGAGGATGGTCGGATTTTGTCCAATACCTGGAACATCGATCAACTTCGCAAGTTTTACGTGTAAGTATTCCAATCACTTTTTTCCTGTTCAATTAGCATCTTTTCATAAAAAACATGGCTTGTTTTCATACAATGAGTGTTTTTCTTTAAGCCCAAATTATACAAATTCGACCTGGGGCTGATCGCCGGCGGTTAGGTTATTACAGCATTTTTCAACCGGATTCGCTGGTCGATCCCATGATCACTTCCAGATAAGTCACTCCTAAATAAGCCGTTTCTCAACGCACACGGGACTATCTGGCTAGTCTTCGGTCATCTGGGTGGCTACCAGTTTGCAATAAGGTTAAAATGTTACTTTAATCTTGACCATCGGCTTGAAACACATATCCCTGGTCATCATACTTATATTTTCCCCTCTGCTTAAAATACTAAGGCTCCAGTATTCATAAACAGAGGCGGGGGCTAGAGGGATATACTTATACTATGAAACATATAATGTGAATATGCACTTTCTTTTGAAAAAATAGTTTTACATACATAGCATTGTAATTACATTTGTTTGGTTACAAAATATAAGGATCATTCGATCCTCAGCTCAGCCAAGAGTTTGTCAACGAAGGGCTTGACTTCTTCTATAACGGCGTCAAGCAGTTCTTCACTCTCGACCTCAACCGGTCCCACCAGGGCGCTCAGATTCGCATCTGGGCCATGGTGAAGTCGAACCCGGCTGAGTACGGCAGAAGCGGCTGATCGGACTCTCGTCTTGATTATCTCTTCACGTCGCCGTAAATCTCCAGGGAGATATTCGAGCAGTGATTCTGCTTGAGCTGTGAGCAGTGATGACCAATCGCTGACACTTGGGTCGTCCTTCCTCAACTCCACCACGTTGGTATTCAAAAGGTTGGCCACGGCCTTCAGTTTTTCGAAGACCAGTAAGCTCAACTCTTTGACCGCTCGGTCGGTATGGTGGAGCGAGGACTCGAGAATCATCTTGTCCTGGCCAAGCTGTGTAATGCGACCTGCTTGCGCTGTATAGAGAAAAGAGGTTATTAACAAGAAACGGCTTTAAGTCTTCTCAAGTTGAGAATCAACTTACCAGCCTTCTCAGACTGAAGTTTATTGATTTCAGTCCGTAGTTTCTTGAACTCTATAACTGAGTTCAGCCTCATCTTGGCTAACTCTTTCTTCAAGAATGTAACCTCTCTGCAGCAAAATCAGGTCAGTCACAATTAAAAGCCTACTTATATCAACAGAAGAATGACGATCCTCACTTGCGCAAGCCGTCACGATCTTTTTGAATAGCCGCCATGCTAGCCATTGCAGCATGCGACTGGCTCGTCACCCATGACAAGCCCTGTGATACAAAGCAAGAGAGTCAAGTATGCTCTAAAGGCGATCCAAGCTCCGAAACAGGGGTGATCAAACCTTTATAAACTTATTTAAAACGGCATCATCCATGCTAGCAGGGATCCTTGCTAACGCGCCGGAAGTGCCTGCGACAGGGACAGTTGATGGGAGTGCCGGCTGGACGCTACCCCCAGAGGTCACTGGTTGCGACCCGGTCCCTGTACTTGTTTCACCTCCCGCGGTCCGGACGACTTCCTGAACCACGGGAGTAGAGCGCTCTTCATTAGAGGCTCCCTCATCAGCCCTAGCTTCAACCTCCCCAGTGGCGGTTGAAGGTGTAGGCGCTGTCTTCTTTTGCCTAACAGTAAGAATGGGTCAGGCAGCTTTTTTTCTAAGATTACTATCAAGTAAGAGTTCTTACCTTATTTGAAATCCTATTCGTTCCTGAGACCTCTGGGAGAATTCCCCTTGCGAAGGAGAACCGTCTCCGGTTCTTGCCTTCCTTATGGTAAATAAGACAGCACCCCCCTGGAAATGTCATGTTATAGGCATATTCTTAGGGAACGGGTAAAAACACATAGAAAGATTTTTACCTGGGCCACCGGGCTAACTGGTGGGGCTGCATCCGAAGGCCTTGGCGATTCCTGAGTTGCTGGAACCGTCACAACCGGCCTTTGTTCGTCTACCTCCTCCTCTGTCCGCGGAGGAGGAGGATTTTCCTCCCTGGAACCCTCAGTGGTCCCAGGGGGAAGCTCTCCTTCCTGTATGTACATTAACTTATCGAATGTGCAGAAAGAGCCATGGAAGGAATGATCGAAAAAATCCTTTACCTTAGTCGTCCCTTCGACCAGGGAAGCAGAGATGATTGACCCTGAAACCTCGGGGGCTTCAGGAATTGGAAGGTCACCCGCGACCACAAGATCTTCGGTGGTCGCAGGGTCAGCCACGGTCACCTCTTCGGCAGTTGTGGTTTCTGCGGGGCAGCTTGGAGCATCGCTGGATGGAAGATCTGCGATCTTCCTCCTTCGAAGGATCAGAGGAACGTCACCCTCTTCCTCCTCGCTCCCCTCTCCCTGTACGACGAAGAAGTGATTCCATGTCGCGCCTGAAAAAGTAGCAGGAATGCGATATCTTACCGCAGTCTTTCTTGCGGGACGAGGAACGCTTCGTGAAGACCCCTCCCCAGGGTTCAGCTTGGTCTTCTTAGGGGCAGGACTCTTTGTCCTGGGTCTCTGGGAGACCTTCTTCACGTTCTTCGCCGCCGGCTTCTTCAGAGAGCCGACATTTTCACTTGGGAATGTCACATCCGCGAACCTCCCTAGGAGCTATTTTCATTCCAATGAAATTGATTAGTGCTGGACATGCATGAGACCTGCAAAACATAGGCCAAGTGGAAAGTGTACCTTTCGGCGCTCCTGTTTAAGGTCGTCGCCGGCATGAATCAAGCTTTGGGGGCGAGGTGATCCCTTGGGGCCCTCTACCTCGGTGTTGTACGCCCTGAGGAGATAGTTAGTCCGCCTCTCAATCTCGGCTGAGGGCAGGACTGTTCCCAGATACGAGTTAAATTGATGCATTTCAAAAATGACATAAAAGGATTTCAATGTCAGAAATGAATACCTTCATTATAGTCCAGGGTAGTATCCGCCATGGACTTGATCTCCCAAGCCGGATGAGCCCTTTCACGCAGGGGGCTCACCCGGTTCTTCACAAAGTCTCGGATGACGTCACGTGCCGTCAACCCTTGTTCGACTAAGTGAAGGATCACCTCGGCGTGCTTCGTGAACTCCGCGTTCATCGCCGGGAGAATATCCAACTCGCTCGGCTTCTCCGGCCGCGAGTTCTCAAACCACAACCCGCTCTCGGTCGGCGGGGTGCAGTAAAACCATTTTTGGTGCCACCCATGCACAGAATCTCGCAGGGGTGGGGAGGGATACTCCTTTTTATCCCTCAGCCGGAAGTAGATGCATCCGGCGGCGTTGGTGCTCTTCGACCACGCCGAAAAGTAGAATCGTCGGAAAAGATCCACGCTGGGATATATTCCGACGAAGGCTTCACAGAGATGCTGGAACACTGCAAGGATCAGCATCGCGTTGGGGTGGAGGTTGATCAGTTCCCACCCGTAATGTTCAAGGACATCCTTAAGGAACCGACTCTCAGGGAATTGGAACCCGCAACGCAGATACTCTTCGAAAACCACCAACTCGCCTTCCTGGACAGTTGGGGTTTATTGGTCCTTTTGCGCAGGTCGCCAGTTAATGAGCAGCCGCGGAGAAAGGATCTCCTCCTTCTCTAGCGCCATCAAGCTCTCCTCAGAATGGTGAATGGATCTGCTCCAGGACGCCATCTTTGGTGTAGAATCAAAGGGGAAGCTGGCGATTTGGGGAAGATGAAGGCTGAAGAAAATGAGGGTTTTGAGTGGCGGGAACTTTAAGGGTTTTTCGCGGCTGAGTGACTTCCTCAAGAAGCTACCTACTGCTTTTTATAGACCCAAGGCGACGCATTAATGGGTAAACGGCTCGTTTCAAACGTTCCATTGAATGCTTTATTCATTTCCCATAATGGATACTGTCTCTGATAGACCCGATAAAGTACTCAGGCGTCGGATCTGAAACAAAAAGGCTTCTTTGTTTTGGAAACTGAAAGTGCAAAAGGACTGAAAAATTTTCAGTACTTTTCAGAAGGCGTTTTTCCTTTTTATACTTTGAACATTTTCTTCGAAAAAATCATATAACTCGATTTTTGACGTACTGGAATGTTTTTAATTGGGTTATGGTTTTATCGAAATCATGTTTTAGGCTGAAACTTCGATTCTAATCGGAATGACGGCCTGACCGAGTCCCAACTCTGGTCGCACTTTAGTTCTGACCGCGGCTCTGAAACTGATCGCGGAATCAGGGCAGGTCGCGGTGCCTTTTTCTTAAAAACGATTCTGATCGCAGAACTAAAGTTTCCTGTGTATGAATGGTCGCAAACGTAAAGTTTATGGCTATATTTTCGCACAGAAGATGTGAAGAATATTCGTGAGAAATAAGAAACTTTTTATTTCTTACATTCTTTACATACAAAAGGGATGCAGTCGATCAAAACATCGACTTGCTCCGAAAGAAGTTTACAAAGTTCCCCAAGGGACATGTTATTGTCAGTAGGATTTACACTGGCAACCCCCAGGGAACTAGCAACTACCCTAAGTCTATCTATATCGTCCCTAACAACAGACGCGCTATTGTCCCTAATCAAGTCAGAGAGTTCTCGCTGTTGCTGAGCGAAGTCCCTCTCTCGACGGAAATGGTGCGCCTCTTCTCGGGATCGATCAAAACATTCTGCTAAACGCAGAATCTTCGAGGCCATCTCCTCGGTCTTCTTCTCCAGGACATTCCTCTCTTCCAGAAGGGTCTGTTCGGAAGGAAGAGAAGGAGCAGCAGAAGGCTGATCGCTGGGGCCTCCTACCTCCTGCATTTTGCAAAAGTTAGTCATACTAACTAAAATTATCAGCAAAAAGGGAGAAGAATTGTTACCTGTCCCGGTGCATAACCCGTTGATACACCCATCTTGGGAGGAAGATCATTATATGGTGGAAGAGCAACCTTCCCATCAGAAGATTGCTTCGCCAACACAATATGGCAATCATCTGGTCGAGGGATAGTCACCGCTTGCCGACCAGGATGTTGATCACCCAAAAGGATGGGGGAATTGGACGTGATGGGATCTTTCTCTAAGGATAAAGGCCTAACTTGCCGAGAGGCATGAACGGGGAGGGTCAAAGGAACTGAAGGAAGAAAGAAACTCGCTACGTTCTTCACCTTTGTTCCACTGGAAGATCCTTCATCAACCTTGGGTTTCTTCCTTAAGGGAGACAGGACTTCATTCGTTTGAGACCCTTGTTCGACAATTTCCCCTTCATCGCTCTCAATCTCGATGATTTCGTGATCTGCCATTGGGAGGAATATGTGAAAAGAAAGGAAGCAGGATAACAAGAAAAAGACTTAGGCGTGAGAGGGAAATTGTAAATCTTTACATGTCCAGGGGTCTGGTACTTATAGCCGCCAGGGCGACGATTCGCCTCCCAGACACCTCAGGTTTCGTTAAGACATTTACAATTTTACCTCGAGATAAAAATCTCTACGGCGCCATCATTGCCCGTCACATAATGTCAGAACCCGTCTTGAAAAACCAACCGTTTTCACTTAGTGCGCCACTAAGTGGAGAAGTTAAAGGGCCGGGTTAAAAATCCAATGCACGGTTTTTAAATTCGAAATAAACACGTCTCTTTGTTTTCTTCGAATTTGGGGGCTAGCTGACGAGGATTGACACCCGGGTCACTTCTAATAAACTTTTGGTTCAAGACAAGTTCGAACCAGACATGTATCTGGCGATGCGGACTCAAGCTATTCTGAGGGGCATCATGTAACACCCTGAGTTAGGGGTGAAAACTTCTTTTTTTTATCAATAGCATGCATGCATGTATCAGTAGTAATAGCCAGATCAGTATCTATCCTAAGCCCTAAAATCTCCAAAATCTATCCTGTGACCTCAAATCAAGATCAGATTGTTCAGATGTGATCTATCAGTTACTTTGAACTTAAAAGTCTTCAGAACCTAGATCCAATTCTATCTCTAACTTCCAGAATTATCAACTCCTTCTGTTTTCAAAAACAGAAATACCTTATATTACCCAAATACCATAAGTTCAGAAATACAGATTTAACCTAAAATTTGACCAAGTTCAGACCAGATTATTTCTGGAATATGATCATGGGTATGTCAATACCTTAATATAAAAAGTTGATAGCCATATTTCACCATCTAGACTCTTTTCACAAATCAGTCCAAAAGTTATCGCAAAATAGTCCTTATCTGATATCTGAAAATCCAAAAAGGCTAAAATCTCCTGATTAACTCCAAATTCAGAATTTCTTCGACAAATCTTCTCAAAATGCTATTTGTCACAAGTTCCTCTTCTGTTCAAATTCCAAAATCTCATTCTAAGTACCAGAATTCAAAATCAAATGAAATTCAGATTTCAATTACTCTAAATTACCCTATTTTCAGTTTGTATCAAAAGCTATCCAAATGTGCCAAGTTTTATTTTCAATCCTTGCCAAATCATCTGTGGAATAAAGATTACCAAAATAGCAGAATCAAATTCAGAAACAAACCTTCCAAATCATTAGATTTACAGATCAGTCCAAAACTCAAAGAATTGAAATTGTAAATGAATCCATTTTCGACCAGGTCAACAGCAGCATTCGACCAGGCCGTTTGCTGTACGCGACCAGGACTCGCCGTGGGTTCTTGCGCCGTGCACGTTCGCCGCCGGCCAAGCTTCGCCGCACTTGTGACCGTGCATGCCAGTACGCACGTGTCCTTGCCTCAGCCGTCACCGTGGCAGCGTCGTTGCTACGTCGACGACCAGCGTTTGCTCCCGCGCGCGATCAGCAGCAACTTTGTCAGCAATCCATCGCCACGTAGCCTCGCCGCGCCAGTACTTGTCGCCACCGCTTGCTACAAGCTTCGCCAGGTCCCGATGAAGCGACATTGTGATCAGCTGAAGGCTTGTCGCCGTCGCATCACCGTTCTTGCTGTGTCTTCGCCGCTGATGTCCAGCACGCAAGCAACTTCATCACCAGCAGTCAATCACTTCGTTGTTCCCCTTCGTCATCTTCGCCTGGCCTATTTAAACCCTACTGTGTGCAGCAGCTTCTCCATACTTCACCAGAAACCAGCTAAGTTCCAGAATTTACTGTTTTCGTTTTCTTCTCCGGCGAGCCGTCGAGGAGCCTCACGGTGCCAGCTTCATCCGCTGCATCAACCTTCAAATTGAATCCATCAGTGAGTTTCCCTACTCATTCCCTCTGTGTAGTACTATTTAATTGCTCACCGGTGACCCCTAACGCCGGCGATCACCGGAATTGGCTGAAAATCGAAGATTGCCCTGTTCCGGCAATGCAGGCCAAACCAATTCGAATTAGCCCTCGAACCTGTGAAGCAAATTGATCAGTGAACCAAATCAAGCAAGCCTGTGAAGTTGGATTTCGAAATTTAGCAAGAATCGAACCTTTTCCCTAAATCGAGCTTCACCAGAAAACCGGCGATCGTCGCCAGGCTTCCCCGGTGATCCTCCGGTCAATTTGAGGTTACCAGAAGCTTCCCTATACCTCCTAGATGCTCTCCAAGTAAGGAATTTAGTTCTCTCGGCCTGTAGCAGAAACCCCCAACTGGCAGTGTCTCTACTCCGGCGCCGATGATCGGAAAAGTGATCCCGGCCATTTTCAGCCCTCGAAACCTTGTCATTTAGATGTACCTTAGCCTCCTGAGCATTTTTGTCTTCTAGCCCGACACCTAGATCGGCCTAGATTGGAAGTTATAGCCATGCCAAGTTTGTGTCCAGAACTGCTCCAGTGCAGCCAGTTCATCTCAGTTCATCATCAAATTTCTTGCTTTCCAGCCATTTTCAGCCCTAGATCCTATTGAATAATTTATTCCTGTTATCAATACCTACCTCCCAGACAAAGTGGTGCATCATTTGGAGCTCCAGATCGAAAGTTATGCTAAGCCCTAGTTTTTGGCATTGTTAGCTCTATGCCAGAGCTTGTCAGCCAGTGGCATTGACCTTGTTTACCCACTTCTGGTTGTGTAAATTGAAAACCACTTTGTCCACTAAATTTGTAGAGTTGTGATCTACATTTTATTCTACTACCACAAGTTGAGATAACCCCTCTATCATTCATCGACCTTATGTCGATGCTTTGAACCGAATGTCGACCTAAAGACGTTCGCTGTTTTTGAGCGAACCAGTCGCAACCTTGATATCATTCTGATATTTTGAGACATTTGGAACTTTGTAAACCTTTGACAGCTAATCTTAACATTGGTTTCCTTAACTTAACCCTAATCAGCCTCTAAACCCAATCATTTCAGAATCATCAAGACTTCATCTTTGCATCATTGCATATAGTATAATAATGTATAGAAAAGATTATGATTATTGGTTGTTTGTTTGATTGGAGAGCAGATCAAGAGCCCGAGTTCGAGGACTTCACTGCGGATCCGACGTCAACTGCTGTATCTTACGACGCGGAAGGCAAGTCATATCCTTGGTCATCTTGAGCCTATATTTTAAATGTTGCTATAATATAACCTTGAATATAGGCAATATTGCATGTGAAAGATTGAGAATGGTTGATTTATGAATTGGCAGTACTAGACTGGTTATCTGTGAAATGTGAAATAAAAAAGCTTTGAGCCATGAACTATTATATGTATCTATATACTTATATTCATGAAATAAAATCCCTAGCCGTGACCAGAAAAATGGTGTGGATGGCTGTAGCACTGGAGGTGCTAAACTGCGAAGGAATGCAGGCACTGAAGGTGCAGGGTTGTGGATGGTCTGGTCACTGGCCTATAAGGACTAGAACCTTGTGTTGTGCGTCTAGTGGCATGAACAACGTGCTAACCGCAAGCCTGGTATGGGACAGGCCTGAACAAGTAATTATGTGGATCGCACATGAAACCCCTGCATGAGATGTGTTGTGATGCACGATAAACACGGAGCGCGGCTCCCACACATATCACTGAAGGTGATCAAGCACGCTGACCCAGTAATGGGAATAAGCAAAGGGGTGGAGGTTTGGATACAACCTGCCACAACTGTGCCTCGCTGAGAGCCACAGGGTCGGGGGTGAATTGTAAGTGATACATAACAAAAGTTCTTGTTATTTCCACCTTGCCGCTCACAGTATGAAGTGAGTCAGGGGTCCAATCATTTTGATAGGAAAGGTTTGAAAGTGGAATATCTTGCGGGTAAATTGGTACCTCTCTGCAGAGTTAAAAATGTATTCGAATACTCCGAGCTCCCGGGTTTATAGGAGTCTGCTGCGGTGGATTAAATCCACGGGGTGTGACACAAGTACTATTTTCTAAATAAAATATGTTTATTGAAGATTACCCAAATGACATGTGTTTTCATGATAAGGAGTGCTGCCGTGGGCTGTCGTGTGTCGACGTGTCGCGGTAGTGCTATAATCTAGTGAACAATGATGATGATGTTATATCATGAAAAGTGCTGCCATGAGATGAGGTATAAAAGAAAAAGATTATTTTACAAATATCCATAACTTTTGACTAGTCTAGGTTCATATCATCACTACTATATGTAACTACTCTTACCTATGACTTGCTGAGTACGTAAGTGCTCACCCTTGCAACATTGAACTCAATAGATGGAGCCTACTTTGATCAAGATGATGGCACGGAGTACTACGTGGATCCAGAAGGAGGAGAATCAGTTCCGCCAGAATCCTGAAGTGTGTTGTTCTGCCGTCAACTTCTTTCGTGGGAGGGTCACCTATCTTCTGCTGCGTAGTTAAATATTTTGTTAAACCCTGAATGCCTTGTAGGCATTGTAATCCTCTTTATGTAATATTAAGGCCAGTAGGCCACACTGCTTAATATTTTGTAAGTACTCTGTTGCAATGTAATATACTCCTGTGTTTGACTCATCCTGGGAAGTCAAAGGGTTGTGGTTGAGACTAGCTGCAGCGAGCTAGGTCTCTACAGGAGTAGTCGTTGTCCCAGTCTCGGGGCGCGACACATCACCATGAGGTCGCAAGCTTTACGCGATCAGGTCGCGGGTTTCGTGCGATCAGACCGTAAGCCTTGCGCGGTCAGAAGTTCGTAGGCTATACGCGAACTGCACATTCGCGATATTGCGCGGTCAGCCAAATCCCGCGGTCAGAACATCTGCCGAGCAGGATACTTGGGATCTATCTATTCGGTTGCCCATACAACAGGATATTCTAAGTATCCTGAGGATTCCTACACGTGGAGAATCAACCGTCAGGAGGTTAACACGTACAGTTATCCATGAATAACACGTGTTTAACCTACGGGGAGGTTAAGAGCAGTTCCAGAAACCGCATCCAACTGTCCGTGCAACCGATTGGTGCAGTTTCCTTCACATGGCACCCTTTCAAACAGTATAAAAGGATGGCATGAAGCATCAATCGGGAGAGGGAGAAAAAAATCATCTAAGTTAGCCAAGTCTACGGCACACCTTATATAGCATTTTAATAAGCCTTCTTTGGTTTATCTTTGTACACTCTTACAGGAAAAATCCTCGCCTGTGAGGGCTTTTTCCTCCATTTGTAAACCTTTTACCACACTTAGTGAAATCTCAACAGGACGTAGGGCTTTTACTCCCACCATCGAGGGCCCAAACCTGTCTAAACTCTCTGTGCTCCTGTTCACTATTGTTCAGCATACCTTCCCGAAGGGTCATCTTGAAAGGTCTCACAGTTATAAATTCTGCATAAGTTCGGCTGAGGACTCCGAGTCCAAATCGTCGACACTTGTCACCATAGAATATCATACTTAGGCTATACTATGCTCAAGATTATATGTTAAATGTTGAATGGTCACATATGAGAAAAGCATGTTCAAAACCCCTTTTGTGAAAGAAAATATGATTGGAATCGATAGTGAGGATGGTTTGATGGGATGGTGTTGTGTGCGCACTGGGAATGTGAAAGACTCCTCACTAGAGATTCATAAGGACTAGAACCTTGTGTTGTGCTTCTATGCGGCATGAAAAACGTACCAACCACTTGCCTGTTTATGGGACGGGCGCAACTTAGTAGCTTTCTTTAGTATTAGCTTTTCTCTGCAATGGTTGTCGATCCAGTGTCTTGCGAGAACTGGTGGGCCGCAGAAGGCCATGAGTGATGTGAGTTCAGAAAAATCATGAGAGGAAAAGGTGGAAAGAAGGAAGACGCCCTATGCCAGATTAAGTCGTGCGCGACTGTAATCAAGAGAGGCTATGTGTCTTGCGAGAACATAGATTCAGGCTAGGAAGTAAGGCAGTGGGGAGGACCCACAACGGTACTTGAGACTTGACTGTCTATTTACCGGGCAGGGAATAGTTAATGCTAGGACTGTAAACTGTTGTGTCACTTCAGCCTTGTCACATGCGTAAAAGTCGCGTGGAGTTGGCCTGACTTGAAAGCTGAGTGATCGGTGGATTAAGGTGGTACATCTTTGCAAAGTTTAAAAAGTATCGGATACTCTGAGCTCCCAGGTTATGGAGTCTGCGCGCTGTGGATTCTATTCACGTCGATGCAGCACAAGTAGCTTTTGGAAAGTTCTTCACAAAATCTGAGTAAAGTGGTGACTCATGAAAGACCGCCACACATAACATTTCTGAAAATCTAGCTTAGGATTTTAAAAGCCTCGCTTTTGAAAACAAAGACCTTTTCTCCAAAACTGAGAGTGAAAATCTATTCTATTCCTATATATAAAGCCAAGACCTCTTTCCTTGAAAACCCCTCATCTATATATCTGCATTCTCATAACGGGACTTGCTGAGCATCGTGGAAAAAATATGCTCACCCTTGCCTTTTCACACAAATTCAGAAGAAAGGATTCAAGGACCCTGATTCCTTTAGCCTTGAGCACCAAGAAGAGGAAGGAACCTTTCCAGACGATTTGAGCTTCTAGGAGGGTCATGCGCCAAGTTGAGTTTGATGTGGTAAAGGCCCGAGCCGAACCGCTGCAGAAGGAAATGAAGACCTCTGTTACTGCTTTCGTGTTATTGTTTTGATTCTTGATTTATGAAAAACTCTCTACTTTTGTATCAACTTTAATTAATCCCATTCTTGGCATTATGATAATGTAATACTGGTCCTCGTGACCTTGTACTTGTTTTATCTATTGCTTTATTGATTAAAGTGAATCCTGTTGTTGTGAGCTTGTGATGTACCTTTCTGTGTGCAATCCACCTGGGCGGTTGCCACTGGAATCCTCAAATGAGGGTCCCACACATATGTAGCAGGAGTATGGCAGCCAGAGGTAGGCCACCGGCCAGAGAACCCATCCCCACGTAACCCTAGGGATACACGGGCCTTGGGCCCAAAGTAGAGGTGGCCTAGCACCCGACATGTTCTGTGCGTGGATTGTTTCATCGATTTCGGATGATGCAGAAGGATTTTGGCTATGGGCCTAAGCCCATTGGAAAGGTGTTGCCGTGGGCTTCTCCATGAAGTACTCATTTGCCCCAAACGGACTGCGTACGTGGCTTGGGATTCGTTTGAAGTTGGATTGCTGCTGGATGGCCAAGCTGGACTCGCGGACGAGTTGGGCTTGATCTTGGGCTGAGCCTGATGCGTCGTGGGTTGCTCCACCTTTGATGTTGCTCGCTGATCCTCTGGTGTGGGCCTAGTGAATGGCTCGGCACATGGATTCATGCCGACTCGGCGTTCTCCTTGATCTTTTCATGGCGGCGAGGAAGTAGTGGAAGTAGTGGATGGAGTCTTGTTCATATCCGAGCTAGTGATGTCCTCATCACTTCCCACATGCGTCGTCAACATCGTGGCAAGTATGTGCGAGAAAACCCATGAGGCTGAGATTTGTTGATAATTTCTTTGATTCTTTCTTGAGTGGTGTTTGTCATGATCATGGACATAGAAGTCTTGGTTTCACATATGTGATCGCACCAAAAAAGGGTGTGATTGTGTAAGTAATAAACCACAAGTGGGCGGTTGAACGTTGAGCACTTGAGGATCGAAAATCCACGAGGAACAAGTGTATTCGTCTTTCTAGCTTAATGAATCACTGATTAAGCCTAAACGAATTGGCGGTTTGTTTTTCTACTACTAAATCTATCAATCTAGGGTTTGTAAGCTGGAATGAAAATCTAGGGTTTCGGGAGTTCTAGAACCATCCGGCGTAATTCTATCAAGGTCCGAGGATTGTAAGTTAGTTTTAATTGTTTTCTAATACAGATTAAATTGCCAGTATGTTCGCTGGTACAACGGTCATACGATCGCTTCCACTGTTACGTTTGGAGAGAGCCTCTCTCCTATTTAGGATCCCACGTCAAAGTGCTAAGAACTCAAGAACTCCCCTAAATTCTTGCTAAGACTCAACTGTTACATCTGTTGCCGAAATAAGAATTTAGGGTTTAGAGGAATAAAACATCAGGAAATAACTCCAAAACTTAAAATAAAGACCGAGGAAGAATTACGCCTTTCAGATTAGGTCATCCCTAACCCTAGAAGGGATCTACTCGCTAAAAACCATAATAATGCAGAAATAAGAATAACAATTAAATAAAAACTCACTTGATTACTTGAAAATTGAAATTTCCATCCTTATCAGCTTACATAAGCAATAAAAATAGAGAATGGGGCTCTACTAAACTAAAACTAAAGTAAAAACTACCTAAATTGTATCCTAAAAGCATATCTAAGCTTTGAATCCCTAAGTATGTTCTTGTTTTAAGTCTTCATATTTTGCTTCTTCACGAGTGTCTAAGCTTTGGATCCCTAAGTATGTTCTTGCTAGCTTATCGGGCTCCAAGACTTGGATGCCCAACTCATCTTCTCGTGTGTAGGTGTGAGGGAGAGGGATGGAGAACAAATGGATCGTGGATCCCGGTTGTTCGTGCCATATGACTGGAGAGGCAAAATGGTTCTCCTACCTCAACAGGCTCTCTGATGGTGGTTTCATCACCTTCGAAGATGACTCTAAGGACAAAGTGCTTGTAAAAGGTACAATTCGAATCAATGACAACTTTCTTCTCAAAGATGTTGTTTTGGTTTCTTCTTTGAAATACAATCTTCTGTCAGTTTCCTCCCTTTTGGATGATGATTTTGAGGTTCGGTTTAAGAAAGAGGGTTATAAGGTTTTTAATTCTTCCGAGGAGTTGGTTTTTGGGATTGATCGGACGGGCAAAATTTTCACCGCTGACTTTACTAGTTCTTATTCTTTTGCCCCTCGATGTTTGGTTGATTTCATTGGCACTTTGGAGAGTAGGCTTTGGCATCGCCGCCTTGGACATATTGGTTTTGATCATTTGACTCGAGTTAGCAGACTTGACATTGTGAGAGGTCTGCCTAAACTCAAACGAGTCACAGATAGCATTTGTGCCCCATGTCGGCATGGAAAACAAGTTTCCACTCCCCATCGTCCCATCCTTGAGGTGACGACTGAGGGACCAGGTGAATTGATTCATATGGACACTGTTGGTCCAGCCCGTGTCATGTCTGCTGGTGGAAAGTGGTATTGTTTGGTCATTGTTGATGATTTCTCTCACTAGTCTTTGGTGTTCTTTATGGCTACCAAGGATGAGGTGTTTGGGCTTTTCTGAGATTTTGCAAAAAAGCTTCTTAATGGACTACGAGGTGCCATTCGAGCTATACGCACTGACAATGGCACTAAGTTTAAAAATTCATATTTCTTGGATTTTTGTGCTGAGTTTGGTATTGAGCATCAGTTTCCTCTTCACGGCGATTCAAGTTGTTGGAGGAAATGAAAAGATAATGGCCAATTATCTCCCTATAGTTTTGGAAGGATTAGCTCAATCATGGTTACTCAACCAGTGAGCAGAGTCCATTTATTCTTAGGAGCACCTTTGCAATCTCCTGATTGCTAACTTTCAAGGAACTTATGCGTGACTAGGAAAAGAGGATGACCTCCATCAACTGCATCAAAAATCGGATGGGACACTATGCTAGTTCATAAAGCATTTCGTCCAAGTTTGAAACACAATCCCTGAAATATCAGAGTCATCTGTGATCCGAGTGTTCAAACAAGGGGTTCGATACACAAGATTTATAGAAGACCAAAATATCAACCTGCCTAAGGGCATGAAGGAATTATTCGATATGACTGATCGCTATGCCACGGCAAGCGAAGTAGTCTAATGGAACAAGATGATAGATAAGGGAAACCTACCTCCGCAGCCCAGATTGAAGAAAAAATCATCCAAAGATGATAAGGACAAGAACAAATCGGGCTCAAAGAAGAAGAGTAGTAGTTCCCTATGAGAGGTCACGACTCTAGAGCCTCAATAACCAAAGGCAAAGGCCAAACAATCATCTTCCTCTGGTCACTCAAATGATAACTGACCAACAGCCCCTAAAAATTAGCATGGTAAGGGCAAGGCGGTTATGACCGAAGACCAGAAGAACAAATGGTGCCCCTTACACAAAGTAAAGGGACAAAATTTGAAGCACTGCCGATTATTGCTGCGCAAGCTTGATGATTTCTACGCCGGAAAAGAATCTTTTCCTACCCCAACCAGGGAGGAAAAATCTACTAAAAATCCTGAAGATGAAGAACTACCATATCAAGACCCGAACTGGCACATCAACATGATCGTGGGGGGATCGTCCACCTACACCTCTAAACAATAGTTTAAGGCTGCATGTTGTGAGGTGAATACTATAGAGTGTTCACCAGTTGAGCCTCAATTTCCCTGGTGGTTGGAAACTGCTCTCACTTTTGAGAGAGCAGATTGTCCAAAAAATTTACCACGGTCACATCGATACCCTCTGACTGTTACATCCACCATCAGCAACTGCAAGGTGGGGAGAGCATTAGTCGATTGAGGAAGCACATTGGATATTCTTTTTTCTAATGCCCTAGATGCAATACAAATTCCTTGATCTAAACTCCAGCCGGTTAGGAATCCCTTCCATTGTGTGATCTCGGGATCTTTGGCTAAGCCAATTGGCCAAGTAATGCTCCCTGTGATGTTTGGTGACCTAGGAAATTTCCACATTGAACTAATCACCTTTGCAGTGGTCGACTTTGAAGCATCTTACAATGCCATACTTGTCACCATACATTGATAAAATTCATGATGGCCACACACTATGCATATCAATGCATCAAGTTTCTAGGACCAAATGGAGTCATCACAATATCTGGAGACCAAAAGTTAGCTCTGTCTTGTGACAGGAAAGCACTTGAACAGGTCGACTAGTTGTCTTTGCGTGAAGCAGTTTCTTCTCGTGCATAAACGGACAAAACTGCTAAAGTGGCTCCAAAGCTCCAAGACAAAATCCGCAAGGTACCATTATGTGCAGATAATCCTTCCAAGACTATTTGGATAAGCTCCGGCCTAGACAACAAGTAGGAAATCGAGCTCATCACCTGTCGCGCCCCGAAATTGGGACAACGACTACTCCTGTAGAGACCTAGCTCGCTGCAGCTAGTCCCATTCTCACAAACCTTTGACTTCCCAGGATGAGTCAAACACAGGAGTATATTACATTGCAACAGAGTACTCACAAAATATTAAGCAGTGTGGCCTGCTGGCCTTAATATTACATAAAGGATTACAATGCCTACAAGGCATTCAGGGTTTAGCAAAATATTTAACTACGTAGCAGAAGATAGGTGACCCTCCCACAAAAGAAGTTGACGGCAGAACAACACACTTCAGGGTTCTGGCGGAACTGATTCTCCTCCTTCTGGATCCACGAAGTACTCCATGCCATCATCTTGATCAAGGTAGGCTCCATCTATTGAGTTGAATGTTGCAAGGGTGAGCACTTACGTACTCAGCAAGTCATAGGTAAGAGTAGATACATATAGTAGTGATGATATGAACCTAGACTAGTCAAGAATTATGGATATTTGTAAAATAATCTTTTCCTTTCTCATCTCATCTTATGGCAGTACTTTTCATAATATAACATCATCATTCATGCTCACTAGATTATAGCACTACCGCGACACGTCGACACACGACAGCCCACGGCAGCACTCCTTATCATGACAACACATGTCATTTGGGTAATCTTGATTAAACATATTTTATTTAGAAAATAGTACTTGTGTCACACCCGTGGATTTAATCCACCGCAGCAGACTCCTATAAACCCGGGAGCTCGGAGTATTCGAATACGTTTTTAACTCTGCAGAGAGGTACCAATTTACCCGCAAGATATTCCACTTTCAAACCTTTCCTATCATAACAAAATGATTGGACCCCTGACTCACTTCATATTGTGAGCGGCAAGGTGGAAATAACAAGAACTTTTGTTATGTATCACTTACAATTCAGCCCCGACCCTGTGGCTCTCAGCGAGGCACAGTTGTGGCAGGTTGTATCCAAACCTCCACCCCTTTGCTTATTCCCATTACTGGGTCAGCGTGCTTGATCACCTTCAGTGATATGTGTGGGAGCCGCGCTCCGTGTTTATCGTGCATCACTACACATCTCATGTAGGGGTTTCATGTGCGATCCACATAATTACTTGTTCAGGCCTGTCCCATACCAGGCTTGCGGTTAGCACGTTGTTCATGCCACTAGACGCACAACACAAGGTTCTAGTCCTTATATGCCAGTGACCAGACCATCCACAACACTGCACCTTCAGTGCCTGCATTCCTTTTCAGTCTAGCACCTCCAGTGCTACAGCCATCCATACCATTTTTCTGGTCACGGCTAGGGGTTTTATTTCATGAATATAAGTATATAAATACATATAATAGTTCATGGCTCAAAACTTGTTTATTTCACATTTCACAGATAACCAGTCTAGTACTGCCAATTCATAAATCAACCATTCTCAATCTTTCACATGCAATATTGCCTATATTCAAGGTTATATTATAGCAACATTTAAAATATAGGTTCAAGATGACCAAGGATATGACTTGCCTTCCGCGTCGTAAAATACAGCAGTCAATGACGGGTCAACAGCAAAATCTTCAAAGTCAGCTTCTGAATCTGCTCGATGACAAACAATCACACAATAATTACTTATAATATTTAAAATGTTTTATGACTTATATGCAGAAATGCTCAACAAGAATGATTGAACTATACTGCAGATAATTTGAACTGCAAACTGAACCGAGTCGAGATTTTAGGGTTTCAAGGAATTTGGGCTAAGGATGGTGATTAGATAATCTTAGGGTTTCAGGATTACAATAGGGATAACAATTTTGTGGCTGGTTTAATCAAAACAGCGAATGTCAACAGATCGACATTCGGATCAAGGCTTGGACATAGCTTTAAGAAAAGCTAGAGTGCTTATCTCAAGTTGTGGTAGTAGAAGAAAATGTAGATCACAACTCTACAAATTCAGTGGACAAAGTGGTTTTCAAGTTACACAACCAGAAGTGGGTAAACAAGGTCAATGCCACTGGCTGACAAGCTCTGGCATAGAGCTGACAATGCCAAAAACTAGGGCTTAGCATAACTTTTGATCTGGAGCTCCAAATGATGCACCACTTTGTCTGGGAGGTAGGCTTGAGTAACAGGAACAATTAAGTCAACAGGATCTAGGGCAAGAAATGGCTGGAAAGCAAGAAATTTGGTGATGAACAGAGATGAACTGGCTGCACTCGAGCAGTTCTAGACAAAAACTTGGCAAAGCTATAACTTTTGATCTAGGCTGATTTAGGTGTCGGGCTAGAAGACAAAAATGCTCAGGAGGCTAGGGCACATCTAAAAGACAAGGTGATTTGGGCTGAAACGGCCGGGAACACTTTTCCGGTGATCGGCGCCGGAGAAGAAACACTGTTAATTGGGGGTTTCTGCTACCGGCCAAAAGAACTTAATTCCTTGCTTGGAGAGCATCTAGAAGGTATAAGAAAGCTTCTGGTACAATTAGATTGGCCGGAGGATCACTGGAGAAGCCTGGCGACGATCGCCGGTTTCTGGTGAAGCTCGGTTTAGGGAAAAGCTTCGATTCTTGCTTAATTTCGAAATCTAACTTCATAGGCTTGCTTGATTTGGCTTACTGATCAATTTTGTTTACAGAAACAAAAGCTAATTCGAATTGAATCGGGCTGCATTGCCGGAATAGGGCATTTAGCAATTCCGGCGATCACCGGCGATAAGGTGCAAGGTAATCCAATTAGATGGTACAACACGATGAGAGTGGCGAGGGAAACTTACTAGTGCTGTCAATTTGGTGGTTGAGGCTGCGGTTGAGGCTGTCACCGTGATGCCTCGAGCTGGTCTCGCCAGAGAAGAAGACTAAGACAGAAAATCTGAGACGTGGATGATTTCCAGTGAGGTTTGAGGGAGCTGCTGAGCACAGGGATGCTTAAATAGGCAGGCGAAGCTTGCGAAGAGGGAACAATGAAGAGATTGGCAGCCGGTGACTTGACTGGTTGCGTGCAGGAGCAATAGCGGCGAAGAAACAGCAAGAGCGGTGATGCGACGGCGACAAGCTTTCAGCTGATCACAATGTCGCCTCATCGGGACCTGGCAAAGCTTGTAGCAAGCGGTGGCGACAAGTACTGGCGCGACGAAGCGACGTGGCGATGAATTGCTGACAAAAGCCGTTGATCGCGCGCAGGAGCAGGCACTGGTCGTCGACGTAGCAGCAACGTTGCCACAGCGCTGGCTGGAGCGAGGACACGTGCGCACTGGCATGCACGGTCACAAGTGCGGCGAAGCTTGGCCGGCGGCGAGCGTGCACGGCGAGAGGAAACCACGGCGAGCCCTGGTCGTGCGCACAGTAAACGGCCTGGTCGAATTCTTGCTGCTGTCCTGGTCGAAAATGGACTGAACTGCAGTTTCAATTCTTTGAGTTTTGGACTGAAATGCAAATCTGGAACTCTGGAAGGTTTAGACTGAAATTAATTTCACTAATCTGGTAGATTATATTCAACAAGGTATTTGGCAAAGATGGTTGATAAGATTTGACACATTTGAATAGTTTTGATACAAACTGAAAATAGGGTAAATTAGGGTAAAGTAGGATTTGAGTTTTGTCGATTTCGAATTCTGGCATTTAGGGTTCGATTTTGATATTTGCACAGAAGAGAAACTTGTGGCAAATAGCTTTTTGAGAACATTTGCTGAAAAAATTCTGAATTTGAAGTTAATCTGGAGATTTTAGCCTTTTTGGGTTTTCAGATATCAGATAAGGACTAATTTGCGATAACTCTTGGACTGATTTGTGAAAAGAGTCTAGATGATGAAATCTGGCTGTCAACTTTTTAGATTAAGGTATTGACATACCCATGATTATATTCCAGGAATAATCTGGTCTGAACTTGGTCAAGATTCGGATTAAATCTGGATTCTGAAACTTAGGGTATTTGGGTAATATAAGGTATTTCTGTTTTCGAAAACAGAATGGAGTTGATAATTCTGGGAGTTAGAGATAGAATTGGATCTGGGTTCTGAATGCTTTTAAGTTCAGAGTAACTGATAGATCACATCTGAACAATCTGATCTTGATTTGAGGTCACAGGATAGATTTTGGAGATTTTAGGGCTTGAGATAGATACTGATCTGGCTATTACTACAAATACATGCATGCATGCTATTGATGAAAAAGGAAATTTTCACCCCTAACTCAGGGTGTTACATCACCTTCCTCCGTGCTAATGAAGATGTGTTCGCATGGCAATCATCCGACAAGCCTGGAGTCCCCAAGGACCAGCAAAGCAAAAACTCAGATGTTTCGCTCTTGATCGTTGAGAAGCGATCAATATCGAACTTGATATGCTCGTCAAAACAAGGTTCATTCATGAGGTTGAATACCCCGAATGGCTCGCAACCGGTCATGGTGAAAAAGGCTAACGGTAAATGGTGCATGTGCGTTGATTTCACTGATCTCAATTGTGCCTACCCGAAGGATGATTTTCCCCTTCCACAAATCGACCAACTTGTAGACTCAACCGCAAGTTGCATGGTAATGAGCTTTCTGGATGCATACTCTTGATACCACAAGATAAGCATGGCACCTGAGGATGAAGAAAAGACTGCTTTCATTACCCCTTTCGGAATTATTTTCTTTGTAAAAATGCCATTTGGGCTTAAAAGTGCTGGCGCCACATTCCAGCGTTTAATGTCAAAAGAATTATAAAACAATTATCATGCAATCTGGAAGCGTATGTTTATGATTTAGTCATTAAGAGTATTCGTACCTCTGACCATTTGTCAGATTTGGCAGAATCTTTTGACAATCTTTGAAAGCATCATATCAAATTAAACCCAGAAAAATGTGTCTTCGGAGTCTCATCTGGAAAGCTGCTAGGGTTCCTCATTTCTGTCCGTGGCATTGAGGCCAACCCTAAAAAGATCCAAGTGATCCAGAAAATGCGACCACTAGCGAATCCAAAAGAAGTGCAACACCTAAATGGATGTATGGTAGAGCTCAATCGCTTCATACCACGTCTAGGCGATAGAGAGCTTCCTTTTTTCAAAATCCTCAAGAAGCATGACAAATTTCAATGGTTGCAAGAAACCAATAAGGCGTTCGACGACGTTAAAAAATATCTTGCCAACTCACCCACTTTGGTTTCACCCAATCATTGAGAACCATTGATGGTATATTTAGCTGCCACTAAAATAGTGAGTGATGTTTTAGTCACAGAAAGAGAGGGTATTCAACAACTAGTGTATTTTGTCAGTGAAGTCCTCCATGGATCAAAGGAAAACTACTCACAAGTATATAAATTACTATACGCACTTCTCATGGCCTCGAGGAAGCTAAGACACTATTTCCAAGCACACAAGATCACAGCTCTATCCTCTTTTCCACTTGGAGAAGTGCTCAACAATAAAGAGTCCTCTGGTCGAGTATCCACATGGGAAATAGAATTGGTGAGTTCGATATCACTTTAGTGACTCAGATGACAGTTAAATCCCAGGTTCTGGTCAATTTCATTTCAGAATGGACCAATCCACAAGTTCAAGCTATCACCGAGCATTTCGACCAATGGACAATGTACTTTGATGGCTCTTTAAGCCTCCCCAGAGCAAGAGCCGAAATCGTACTAATCTCTCCAAATAACGAAAAACTTCAATATGCCATCCAAATAAAATTTCTCGCTATCAACAATGTGGCGTAATATGAAGGTTTAATAATTGGGCTTTGACTGGCTCAGGCCATCGGAATCTGGTGCCTGCTTGTAAAACAGTACCAATGTTCCGACCCGAAAATGTCGGCATACCTGGTCGAAATAAGGAAAATGGAAAAACATTTCCTTGGATTCAAAATCTGTACGTACCCTGGAAAGAAAACTCGACAGCAAACCAACTTGCTCGCATTGGTTCATCACTATTGACTCCACCAGCAGGGACCTTTTTAGAACAATTAGATAAGCCTTCCTTCACACAAAAGGAAGCAACAACAGTAAATGCTGCACTCCTCGAGTATGATGCCAATTGGGTGATTCCATTCAAAAATTATTTGGCAAAGGGGACTTTACCTTATGACGAAACCCAGTCTGATCGAATAACTCGCAAAGTAGGCATGTATACACAGGTTGATGGTGACCTTTACCGCTAAGGGGCCTTAGGTTTATTAATGCATTGTATTTCACAAGGGGATGGTTTATTCTGCCTACATGAAATACATGAGGGTATGTGTGGCAACCATGCCTCATATCAGACATTGGTTGGAAAATATTTCAGGAAAGGCTTTTATTGGCCCACCTCCCAACAAGATGCACGAACACTAGTCCAGACTTGCGAACAATGTCAGTTCCACGCCCGGCAAATGACCAGACCAGTCAACGCATTACAAACTATATCCCTCTCATGGCCCTTTGCCACATGGGGTGTGGACATCCTGGGACTAATAGAGATATGCCCTAGAGACAATCATAGAGATGGTTGTATCATGACATGTTTATAAATTCTTATGAAAAGAATATGTTATTGCATTCCTTGAATAAAGTATCACTTGTATTGATCAACAAGTATGTGACTTGTTCATGGAACTCTTTATAATGATATATGAATTGTCTCAATTTACTTACGGCATAATCAGTGATACTTAGTCTAAATATCCCAGATTTTGGCATTACATGGAATAATAATGCAAGATAAGTCAACATGAGTATTGATTGATAGTCAAGTTTCACGGAACATGAATATGAGATATCAAGTTATTATTGTGGACACATGTTGGAGAACATGTTGGTCGGATTGACCCATCTTAAGACACTGTTGAGATTATTATGTGTCATCAGTTTGTCTCTAACAATTATTTTGGTTTATCTTTAAACCTGAGATCATCACGGTTTCATGCATGCATAGTAGCATACCTTGGTGTCATCGACCGCTATTCTTAACCGAGTAGTCCTAAAGGTGACATACATATATGTTATGAACCATGTGGTTGAAAGTGGATGGTCGAGATGGAATTTGCCCCTCTCATATCTTGAGAGAGATATCTCTAGGTCCCTCGATGTAATTAGACTAAGAAAGTGCATGGCCATGCCGAATACAGTTAAGAGTCAACTATGGTAAGGATTAGTCCATTACAAGATCAAGAAAGGACCGAGCTATTGAAGGATGACACGTTTCTCACCTTGAGTTCGATCTAGTATCGTGAGGCAAAGAGATAATCCATGATAATTTGTATAAGTTCATTGGATATGATCTTCGTGTATATGTAGGTAGTCCTATTGTCTTGCTAGGGCCCGGTTATGACTTGTGATTTGGGAAGTTGTTTCCGATTGTGGCTAAATATACACGAAGCTACAGGGTCACACACTTAACGGGTTAGAGCATTAATTCGGATAGAATACGAAATGGGTCCCCTATTGGTAATGAGTGTACCATTGGGATTAGGGTTCACATTGGAGAAGGACTTTTCTTGCGAGACCCTATAAAAGGAGGTGAGGTGGGCATGCAAAACTATGTGATCTATTTTGGCCGCCATCACCATCCATGAGATAAACTTCGCAAAACCCTAGCCGGGTGTGCTGGTTCTAGCACAAGAACACGCAGTGCTCCTTCCCCAGACGTGTGGACTTACGTAGAGGTGCGGCTGCTACTGCTGCACTGCTTGGAATGATTTGGTTGTTGGGTTGATTGTGAGGAGTCATGATTCTAAGAAGCCGGTGTTGGAAGTGTGTGACATCAACTCTTCTTCCACTGCTGCGTAGTTGCATCCGCACGTCTAGTGGTAAACCTCTAATCTATGATCATATGCTTGATTGGTTCGTGGGTTTTCGGGTAATTTTTGAAATTGCCACTAGAGTAGCAACGCGTTGTCCTTCAGGGACCACTTACGCGTGCCCCTAGAAACTTTAGATTCCTGTTCGTTGCTATTGATTCATTCACAAAGTGAATCAAAGCTGAGCCCGTGGTCTCAATAATTGCTTCGACAGCCAAAAAATTCCTCACAAGAAATATTGTCACGCGCTTTGGTATCCCAAATCGCCTCATTATAGACAATGAGAAATAGTTCATAAGCGATGTTTTTCAACAATACTATGAGGATATGGGCATAAAAATCCATTTCTCCTTTGTAGCTCACCTACAAAACAATGCGGCGGTCGAACAAGGAAACGATCAAATAATCCAAGGCATCAAAAAGATGGTATTTGATCGACCGCACAATTGTTGGGGGCCTTGTGTCAATGAATTAAGTTCGGTTTGGTGGGCCGTTCGCACTACAGAAAGTCGAGCGACTGGTCAAACACCATTCTATTTGGTCTATGGCGTAGAAGCCATGTTACCACCAGAATCGCAAATTGGTTCAGCACGAACAAATGCTTACAATGAGTAGGAACAAAGTTCAACATGAGAGGACAATGTCAATCTCCTTGAAGAACAAAGAAACCATGCTCTCCTATGATCGACATCTTACAAACAAGCACTAAGAAGACATTACAACTAAAGAGTTAACAAGCGCACTTTCCAAACATGTGACTTAGTCCTACGGAAAGCAAAAGATAACTCTAATTGAAAAAAATAATGCCTAAGTGGGAGGGACTCTATAAGGTAGTCATGACCACAAGACCTAGCTCAGTCTGAATAGCTTTTTTGGATGGTCCTGTGCTAACTAATTCTTGGAACACTGATCAATTGAAAAAGTTCTTTGTGTAAAGTATGTTCCTCAAAGAAATAAAGATAAGTTTCTCTTTGTTCTTATTTGCTTTAACATTTTTGCAAGTTTGATGGTCATCTACTGATCGTAGAACTTGTTCGCTTTAACACTTTATTGGTGTTGTGATATGAACACGCCGATGAAGGACACATTCACAGAGGGTGGCCCGATCTTCACGACGTAGAACCTGGATAACTAGTATCTGAAGATACCTGGATAACTAGTATGACCTGATGAAATGAGATAGCCAACCACTTGCAGAGCAAGGACCTCCGTATCAATGAATTCGTCCAACCACACTCTGAATTACCTATCCACACGGCCACGCACGGAGTTGGTGCATAGATAGGGTGATCACGAAGATCGTTCAAGCAATTCCGAAGGAAATGACAAGAACAAAGAATGAAGAGATTCAACTCTTAACTAAAACTAAGGCTTCAATCTGAAATTTCAATATCAATGTCTTATATCTTGTATCTTAAAAACTATAACCATGCCTCTTTTTTATAGAGGGTGGTATGTACAAAAGATAGATGAATTAAACTAGAATTCTAATTTGAATCTAATTCAAAACGGAATAAAAATCCTAACAAACTATAAAAGATAAAATAAGTTCAGAATAAATCTTCTCCGAGTTGGATTCGGATTCGGATAAGACTTTTTCCTTCTGTGCAGTCATTACTCTTTTCGGTCTCCTGCTTTCATATGATGTCAGAATTTAATGATTCTTAATGCATTGGAAATCTCTTTCAAATACCGTTCCAACAAGTACTGACAGAACCAAATTGGATATCCGTGCTGAGAATGGTGCTTAGTTGAAATTGGATTGTCGTTTGGTCGGCAAACTGCATGCTGAGCAAAATTCTTTTGGTTGTAGCGGTTGTAATCCTTGACAGAATTGAGTGATCTTGGGCTCGTTAGAAAGCTTAGTAAATCTTCTTTCCACTCAGTTGGTGTACGAATAGATTCGATGAAGTTATTTGGCCCATATGTGGCTATGTTCTTTCTGTTATGCTTCCCCTCTCTATTCCTGATCAATGTTAAACAAGAGCTATTAGGTAGCAGCATATTCTCATAATACTTTAATTCTTTAAGCAACAAAGTCACCTGTTGATGTAGTTGTCTGGTCTTTGCTCGAGTGATTGGTCCTCAATATTCAATCGGGTCGAGTTCTAGTGCTACTTGTGCTAGAGATGTCCTCATCATGTTGTGTATTTTCGTACTACAAAACATTTGTAGTGCCCTAACTGAACAAGTTATCTAGTGTATATGAATGCAAAAATTGGAATTGTAAGCAAGTTACCTAGTCAAAGCCTTTTCCTTCCCTTGCGACACATAATTGTAGAAGCAACTTCCTGTGGTCAACTAGACCTTAGCATTCTCACTTTTGATTTGAATAGCTATACACTAGCCTGAACAAAGTCTGCTTTACGGGAAAAAAAATCTTTCGTCCTTCGGGTTAAACCAAATGTTACTAACACATTTACTTTAACACGCAGGGGCTAGGAAACAAACATACAACACATCAGTAAAACACAATTTTTCCAAAATTCATTTCATATTTCTTCAAAAGATGTTCTTACAGAATTTTCTACTTTTATAGGACTTTACAGGGATTATACATTCGAAGGGAGGCAGGCCTGGTCTTTAGCAGCTTCTTCGTCCCTCTGATCGGTGGTGCCTGAAGGAGATCCTTGCTCAGTTGCTATATCTTGTTCTTCAACCCCCTCTTAAGTTGATGCAAGTTCCAAGCTACCCAAGATCTTTTCAGTCAATGGACTAACTTGCTTGAATAACCTAGTAGACTCATCGAAGGAGTCACACTGGAGTTCTTCCACTGCGGGGGAGAGGTCGAGTTCAGGATATTTGGCCTTTAGCTTTGCAATGACTGTCGAGACCACACACTTGACAGCTGCAGTTATAAATGGAATTGATTGTTTAAATATTCGCAATTTAAATACTTGCAATTGATTGTTTAAATACTCACAATTTAAATACTCGCAATTGGTTATTCAAATACTTGCATTTGATTGTTTAAATACTTCCAATTGGTTGTTTAAATGCTTGTAGTTGATGGTTGATTGTTTCTTTTTATTTCTCTTTTTTATGGAGATTTTTGGATATCAAGAGAGGTGGTGCTATGATTGGGGATAGCTATATTTGAGATATCCAAGCACCCCTAGTATCTTCATACCTTCTCTTGTTTCTTTTGCTTGCTTCTTGGGAATTTATTCTACGAAACTGATTCACCCCCTTCTTGGTTTGCTATCCTGGTCTATCAATTGGTATCAGAGCCTGGTGTTGCTCTTAGTTGTAGACTTCACCGTCTTTTGAGCCATGGCGACCGAAAAGTACACAAGCAAGCCACCCATCTGCGATGGAGATGACTTTCCATATTGGAAGAAGCGCATGGAGACATACATCAAGTCTTAATGCTTCGACCTATGGAAGATCATTGAAGATGTATATGTGGAGCTTGCTGAAATTAATGAGTCTAATAGAACACATGCCTTACTTAACCAGAGGGCGATGAACTATCTCTATGGAGCCCTAGGACAGGTTGAGTACAACCTCGCGGCTTTCCACCGCTCATGATATTTGGGTGGCCCTTGGAGCTTTCCATGAGGGTACTACTCAAGTTAAGAGCGTGAAGCATGAGCTTTTGACATCTGAGTATGAGCAGTTCACGATGCAGTCGGGTGAGTCAAAGAAAAAGTTTTAGAAGATTCACTCGTTTCTTGCCCCCACTGTCTTCTTTGGAGCAGACTGTCTTCTTTTGATGGAGAAGAACTTTGATCTCATTTTAGACACATCGAAGTATTCCTTTAACAAGGAGGGGATTGGGTACATGCCTAGTATGATCGAAAAACTCCAAGTGCTTAAAGTTGATAGTTCTTCTCGGGTTTCTTTCAAAGGCAAGTTAGGTCTCAAAAGTTCTTCAAAACTTGGTTCTTCTAAGGGCAAGTCTGCTCCAAAGTCACATGTTGCATCTTTCTCCCATACCGATGTCTCTGCCAGACCGGTATATCATTATTCCTATTGTGGGAGAGATGGACATCTTGTAGGCTTTTGTTTTAGGAAGGCAAGATACTTGCGTCGAGAGTTTGCCATGATTCTTCCTACATGCGTCGTCCACCCCGTGACACGTATGTGTGAGAAATACCCATGAGGCCGAGATTTGTTGATAATTTCTTTGATTTCTTCTCGAGTGGTGTTGGTCATGATCATGGACATAAAGGTCTTGGTTTCACATATGGTCCATGACATGGTGATTTTGGCACTCGCCGTTCTCATGTTGGCCTTCCTCATTTTGATCTTGGTACTCGCTCACGACAATTCATAAGTCGTAGCAATGGTTCTAGACACATTTGTGATTCTTCTTCACATCTTAAGTCTTCATATTTTGCTTCTTCACAAGTGTCCAAGCTTTGGATCCCTAAGTATGTTCTTGCCAGCTTACTGGGCTCTAAGACTTGGATGCCCAACTTACCTTCTCATGTGTAGGTGCGAGGAAGAGGGATGTTGTTGCATGTGTACATTTCTGCATTTGTACAATTCTTGCATTTGCATGTTTCCAAATTGTGCAATTTTCTGAATTTTTGAGTAGTTTTGCTCTATTTTCCTACTAGATTGTGATTTGAGTATTCAATATAACACCTTTATGCATAGTTATCATGTCTAAGATTGCTTGATGGTTTAGGAATGTTTTGAGCTTCACATACTTATTATTTATGTCTTCTAGCTAATTATAGCAATTAGGGGCATGTGTGCGATGATTTGTGGAAATTTGCATTTTCTTGCTTCAATTGAGCTAACACCTCACTTTGCACATGCCTTGCACCATGTAATTGAAATATACAACTTTTGTTTTGATTCCTATGCTTTCATGTTGTTTTGTGCTCTCTAGTCCAATGTTGAGCCCTTGAGTTAGTTGATTAAACTAGGCACCCGGACCGCAAATCTGCGGTGCTCGCATCGATGAAAGCTATTCATGTTTGGAAAGCTCAGAAATAGTCTTTTCTTAGCAAATAAGTGGTCTCAACCACATACAATTTCAATAAGCGGCATCGAATCTGCAATGAGCTGAAATAATCACTCAAATGTGCATTTTAATCAAATTGAGTAAAAAATTTTTGTTCCACTTTGGACTTGGAGCATAGGGCACATGTTTGCATTGATTCCTAGCGTTAGTAATGAGTTTATCTCTCAACATGGCCTTTGTATGCGTCTTTGTGGAAAATTAGCGATTTTGAGCATTAAAATGTGCATTTCCCATGTGATTGCTTGGATTGCCCTGATTTTTCTTATTCTAACTATTTAGTGATTTTTCCAAGAATGTTTTAGTTCATTTCACTCATCTATTATCTTTTTATCTCTAGTTGTGGTCACTTTGCATGCATTTAAGCTTTTGACACTTCATTTCATGGTTTAAGGGCATATTTTGCAAAACTGATGTTTTTCATTTTCCCCAAAGCAACTTTCAAAAATCCAAAAATAGTGCTTCGTACCCTTTTTAAACTTTATGATAATCTAACGGGGGAGGGCGCTTGCTTGATGATTAATTTGACAAAGGGGGAGAAAAAGAATGCATTTTGGGTTGAAGGGGAGTTTTGCTTGTATCTATTTATTTCCTCACCCTTGTGCATCATCTTTATGGTCATATCTACTTATCCTTCTTCTATATGTTGGACCATGTTTTTGAGCTTCATTTTCTATATTCAAAATTCAAATTAATTAAATTCAAAAATTGTCAAATCACTCATCAAGGGGGAGATTGTAACCCCATGTGATTGTCTAATCTTAAATGATGAATGTTTTGACAATGTTTTGAATTGTTTATGATACATCTGCTTGTGTTCATTTATGTTGTTATTATGTGTGAACAGTGCTATGTGATGTGCTTGTTTGGTTTTTTTGCATGTTGCAGGTATACCGGAGTTATAGTATACTTGCAGCAAGGATGGGCCATCGAAGTAGAGCTCAGGAAGGAGCTGGAGACTCGATTGGTCCAAGAGATGCTAGAGGTACTAGAGACTTGTGGGAATGCTAAACATGACTATTCCAATACCCAGATGTGGCGCTTGCAATGCGTTGCCTATCAAAGTTGGCGAACGCTTCCACCTCATCTTGCCCTTGTTACGCAACATGCTAAGATTGTTGAAGTAGCTCGAGCCGGTCGAAGTGTGGAGGTTGCCAGTCGGGGTCCGGAATGGGAGACTTCCCAACATGTGGTGAGCTATTCAACATTAAGGTGGACACGTGATGGCATTATGGCGAGCACAAGTGGTGCTTATGATGCCCGAGGGATCACCAAGATGGTTTATGGACTCCGTGTGGAAGTTTATGCAAAAGGTTCTGTTTGTGAGCTAATTCTTCACTCATCTAGACTTTATCTCAGAAAAGTTTTAATAGTAAAATTGTAGAGCTCAAAGTTAGCTTTCCAACGGATCCAAGAATGTCAAAATTGGAGTTTGGAGAATGATGTTATGACTGTTTTACTGTCTGCTATTCAGAAAATACTGTAATCCCAAAAATTGTAAATCTGAAAATTGTAAAACAGATTGATTGAGAGTTGGGCCGAATTGGGTTTTGGGCCCAACCTCCACTAGCTGTTAGTTTAGTCGCACATTGGTTGTGGAGACTACTCTAAGTGGAGGTTAGCTCTATATAAGAAGGGAGAGTGCTAGGGAGAGCAATCATCCCAATGAGAGAGAGTTTTTGGCTATTGTGTTTAGCCTTTGAAACTTTTGTATTCTTGACCTTTTTCTTAGTTCTTGAATATTTTATAAGAAACTAAATCTTCTATCTCTTTTTATATTGTTTAAATTTTCGTATATGCTTGTTTAAATACTCGCAATTGATTGTTTAAATATTCGCAATTTAAATACTCGAATTAGTTGTTTAAATACTCACAATTGATTTTTTAAATACTCCCAATTGGTTGTTTAAATACTCGCATTTGATTGTTTAAATACTTGAAGTTGATTGTTGATTATTTCTTTTTATTTCTCCTTTTTTTATGAAGATTTTTGGATATCAAGAGATGTGGTGCTATGATTGGGGATAGCTATATTTGAGATATCCGAGCACCCCTAGCATCTTTATATCTTCTTTTGTTTCTTTTGCTTGCTTCTTGGGAATTTATTTTGCAAAACTGATTCACCCCCCTCTCAGTTCGCTATCCTGGTCTTTCAGTCTGTTAATGCGAGTACACCGTATGTGAACTGTGCGGTATACAAAGCCACTATGGCCATGAATGCCAATTTAACACATCCATGGAGTAGACAAACGCTTTTCAGGGTATGCAACAATGGCAAAGTAATGCCTTTCCTAATTCTTATAACTCTAGATGGTGCAACAATCAAAATTTTGCATGGTTAGGACAAAATCAGCAACCTCAACGTCAATAACAAAATTTTTGACAACAACAACTACACCAACAAAGGCCCCCATATCAAGCTCAAAGGCCACCGTACCAACAACAAAATCAGCAACCTTATCGACCGCCACACCAACAACAACTCGAGCAGTCGTATATGGAGCATATGTTAGAAAATTTTCTAGTGAATCAAGAGAAAGAGAAGACGTCCATAGCCAAAAGATAGACTCCATATCGACTCACGTCCACATGCTCGAGACTCAAATCGCACAATTAGCGAATCCTGCACCAAAAAACGATAACCCTCTTCCTTCTCAACCAATCAATCCTCATAACTCTGAACAAATTAATTCTATAGCTTGTTTTGACCCTGTTATTTCTATTGTAGTAATGCTAAGGAGTAGAACAAAGTTACTGGGACAAACACCACCAACCAAACCTTCACCGGCGAGCGAAATAAAGAAAGTACCATTACCGCCGGTAGAGGATGACGACAATGTCGCCGAACCAAAAGAAAAGGAAAGTGGAGAAAATTGGGTAACACATGTTTATAATCCGATTCCACCTTTCTCGGGAAGGTATGTTAAAGCGAATCTCGAGAAGCAATTTGAAAAACTTATGGAAATCTTGAAAAAGCTTAATGTTACTATACCGTTTACTGACTTGGTAACTCAAATGTCTTCTTATGAAATTTTTTTGAAAGATATACTTACTAAAAAGAGGGATTTGAGTGAATTTCAAACTATTTCTTTGACTGAGAATTGTGGTGCTTTGATTCATAACAGGATGTCAGTAAAGTTGCAGGATCAAGGGAGCTTCTCCATCCCTTGCAATATAGGTACAGTACATATCAATCAAGCTCTTTGCGACCTAGGCACAACGTTTGAGCATGGGTGAGATTAGGACTACATGCATGGTTCTACAACTTGCTGATTGCTCGATAAAGCATCTGGAAGGAATTCTGGAAGATGTGCCTCTACAAGTTAGTAAATTTTATCTTCTAGTTGATTTTGTTGTTGTTGATATGGATGATAATGTTTCTATACCTATTATATTGGGATGACCAATGATCTGGACAGCAGGTGCCCTCATTGATGTTCATGAGGTACAAATTACTTTTCGCATAGGGGAGGAGAAAATTTTGTTTAAAATGTCTAATCTTGTTAACTGCCCTGTGTATGAGGAAAAACTTTGCAGCGTGGACGTCCTTGAAGAATTCCTAGAAGAGGAGTCACCACTTCAACTCACTTTGGAAGAAGGAACAGATGAAATCCTTGACAACAAAAAAACGGATAGTAGCGAAGAAGGCAAACCAACAAAAGAGCCATCCAAAGATGACATCTCTGACTTTGACACCATAGATAAGACAATGGTAAGTAAACCTACACTTAAAACTCTTCCTTCCTCACTGAAATATGTATTTTTGAATGATGATGAGATGCAACCTGTTATTGTTAATGCAAACTTGACCAATTTGCAACTAGCAAAATTGATTTCTTTACTTCGTGTGCATCACAATGCTTTAAGGTATTAAATTGATGATATCAAAGGGATTAGCCCTAAAATTTGCATGCATAGGATCTCTGTAGTTGATGAAACTAAAACCTCTGTTGAGCATCAACGTAGACTAAACCCAAACTTGAAGGAAATTGTTAAAACTGAAAATTTTAAACTATTAGATGCGGTTATCATATATCCTATTTTTGATAGTAATTGGGTAAGTCCTATTCATGTGGTTAAGAATGCTACCAATGAATTGATCCCTATTAGACTTGTTACTAGATGGCGCATGTGCATTGATTATCGCAAATTGAATAGCGCCACTAGGAAGGATCACTTTCGAATAGAGATATTCCCTAGAGCAATGGGTATTCGATACCTATATGATTGACTCTAGTGCAAGTGAGAGATTGATAGAGATATGCCCTAGAGGCAATCATGGAGATGATTGTATCATGATATATTTATGAATTGTTACGAATAAAATTTTATTGCATTCCTTGAATAAAGTATCACTTTTATTGATCAAACAAGTATGTGACTTCTTCGTGAAACTCTTTATTATGATATATGTATTTTCGGCATTATCAGTGATACTTATTCTAAACATCCCTAACTTTCAGCATTACATGGAATAATAATGCAAGATAAGTCAGCACAATCATTGATTGATAGTAAAATTTCATGGACCATAGATATGAGATATCAAGTCAATGTTGTGGACACATGTTGGAGAACATGTTGGTTGGATTGTCCCATCTTGAGACACTGTTGAGTTTTTTATGTGTCATCAGTTGGTTTCTAATAGTTATTTTGGTTTATCTTTAGACCTGAGATCATCACGGTTTCATACATGCGTAGTAGTATACTTGGTATCATCAACCGCTACTTTTAACCGAGTAGTCATAAAGGTGACATACAGATATGTTATGAACCATGTGGTTGAATGTAAATGGTTGAGATGGAATTTGCCCCTCTCATATCTTGAGAGAGATATCTCTTAGTCCCTTGATGTAATTAGATTAAGAAAGTGCATGGCCATGCCGAATACAGTTAAGAGTCAACTATGGAAAAGATTAGTCCATTACAAGATCAAGAAAGGACCGAGCTATTGAAGGATGACACGTTTCTCACCTTGAGTTCGATCTAGTATCGTGAGGCAAAGAGATAATCCATGATTAGTTGTATAGGTTCATCGAATATGATCTTTGTGTACATGTGGGTAATCATAATGTCTTGCTAGGGACCGCTTATGACTTGTGACTTGGGAAGTTGTTTCCGGTCGCGTCCAAATATACACGAACCTATAGGGTCACACACTTAACGGGTTGGAGTATTAATTCTGATGGGATCTGAAATGGGTCCCCTGTTGGTAATGGTATTACTATTAGGATTAGGGTTCGCATTTGAGTAGGACTTATCTGCAAGTCTCTATAAAAGGAGGTGCTGTTGGCATGCATTTATCATCTGATCTATTCTGGCTGCCACCACCATCCGCGAGATAAATCTCGTACGTAACACCCTAGCCGCGTGCACTGGTGCTAGCACACGAACATGTGATGCTTCTTCCCTGGACGTGTGGACTTCCGTAGAAGTGCTGCTATTATTGCTACATTGCTGGTCAGGATGAGGTTGTGACATCGACTCTTCTTCCGATGCTGTGTTGTCGCATCCACGCGTTTAGTTGTAAATCTCTTGATCTATGATCTATTTCTTGCAAGCTTGGGATTTCGGGTAAAATCTTTGAAATTGCGCTAGAGTAGCGAGCCCGTTCTCCAACACTTTCCATTACCTTTCATTGATCAAATGTTGGAATGATTGGCCAAACATTCATATTTTTGTTTTCTTGATGGGTATTCGGAGTTCTTTCAAATCCTAATTCATCCCAATGATCAAAATAAGACGAGGATTCCATGTCCTTTTGGTACTTTTGCTTACCGGCGAATACCGTTTGGGTTATGTAATGCGCCTGCAACCTTTCAAAGGTGTACGATGGCTATATTTTCAGATTTAATTGAAGAAATAATGGAAGTTTTCATGGATGATTTTAGCGTTTATGATTAGTCTTTCAATGTCTGTCTACATAATCTTTCTCGAGTCTTATGCAGGTGCAAAGAAGTAAACCTTGTGCTTAAATGGAAAAAGTGCCAATTCATGGTTCAAGAAGGCGTGGTACTTGACCATGTAATTTCTGTATGAGATTGAAGTCGACAAGGCAAAGATCAACGTCATAGAAAGTCTTCCACCACCAACTAACATGAACGATATACGCAGTTTCTTGGGACATGCAGGTTTTTGACCATCGTTCCATTAAATAATTTTCCAAAACTGCTAAACCTCTCACTCAATTTCTTGGTACAGATGCGCCTTTCGATTTCGGTGAAAAATGCCTTGATTCCTTTAATCAATTGAAACATGCACGAACTACTGCTCCCATCATACAATCTACAAATTGGAACAAACCTCTTGAATTGATGTGTGATGCTAGTGATTATGCAATTGGCACTGTTCTAGGGCAATGAAGAAATAAATTTTTACATGCTATATACTATGTAAGCAAAACTTTGGGTAATGCTCAAAGTAATTACACTACAACTGAAAAAGAATTGCTTGCCGTAGTATATGCCTTAGATAAATTTCATCCACATTTGATTGGTTCAAAAGTTATTGTGCATACTGATTATGCTGCTCTTAAGTATCTTTTGACCAAGATAGAAACCAAGCCATGAATCGCACGATGGATCCTACTATTGTATGACTTTGATTTGGAAATCAACGATAAGACAGGTGCAGAGAACATCATCACTGATCATCTTTCGTGACTTTTCACCGACACTGCTGATGTTCACATCAATGATGCTTTACCCGACGAGCACCTTTACTTGATTCAACAAGAACCATGGTGTGTTTATTACGCAAATTATTTATTTATCCATGAACTTCCTCCAGGGTTGATGAATAGACAACGTAAGCGCTTCCTCCATGACATCCGACGCTACTACTGGGACGATCCAAACCTTTCAAAAAGGGAGTTGACAACATCTTTCGACGATGCGTGCCCGACCATGAGATCCAAAGCATTCTTGAACACTGTCATTCATCTCCATGTGGTGGACACACTGGAGATTCAAAAACAATAGTAAAGGTATTGCAATCATGTTTGTTTTAGCCTTTTTTATTTAAATATGCTTATAACTTTGTGCGAAAATGCTATCCTTGCCAATGTTTTGGAAATTTGAGTAAAAGACATGAAATGCCCTTAACAAACATTCTTGTAATTGAACTGTTTGATGTATGGGGAGTAGATTATATGGGACCTTTTCCGTATTCTATGGGAAACTCCTACATCTTAGTTGTGGTTGATTATGTTTCAGGGTAGAGGCTGTTGCAACACCAACAAATGAATCAAAACATGTGATTAAACTTTTCAAAACAATCATCTTTCCCCAATTTGGTGTACCGCGAGCAGTAATTAGTGATGGCCAATTTCACTAATTACCAATTTCAAAAATTGTTGATGAAATATGGGGTTATTCATAAAGTTGCTCTTGCATATCACCCTCAAACAAGTGGACAGGTTGAAGTCTCAAACAAAGAAATCTTGCAGAAGGTGGTGGTATATTCACGTACGGATTGGGCACTCAAACTTTCCAATGTTCTTTGGGCATATCACACTACATTCAAAACTCCGTTATGTATGACACCTTACAAAATTGTATTTGGTAAGAATTGCCATTTGCTTGTTGAATTGTCACACAGGGCATTATGGGTGTTAAAACAACTCAATTGGAACTTCGACAAAACGGGGCAAAGGCGAATCCTCGAATTGCATGAATTAGAAGAGCTTCAGAACAACTCCTATGAAAGTGCCTTAATTTACAAAGACAACACAAAGAAGTGGCATAACAAATGGATCCTCAACCGTGAGTTTAAACCATGTGATTTGATTTTACTATTCATACACGGTTGATATTGTTTCTAGGAAAATTGAAATCACGATGGACTGGGCCATACACAATAGAAAAAGTCTTCTCGTATGGTGCCGTAGAGCTTCGAGCGCAAGACGATATCACTTTTAAGGGAAACATGAATTGTATAAAGCTATACAATGTGGGAGACCAAGTAAGTATGCTGAACTTGGTCAATTCTTGTAATTCTATATATTTCTGAATGGCCGAGAACGTTCCATCGAGCAAGACGTTAAACCAGCGCTATCCAGGAGGCAACCCGGTATGCTAGCACGTAGTTTTCTCTTTTATGAACACAGTAGCGTAAGAATCACTCAATTCCAACGTCGTTTGACCACCCAAAAACTATTTTTCACAAACTACGACTGAAACTTTTGAAAAAACTAAAAAAATAAAAAATTTCCAAAACTAACCGAACCGAGCATGACCAATGCTGGGCTCAGTTTGATTGATTTCAATGAAATAAAATTTTCTTTTTTTTCAACAGAGTCGAGCACGACTCGTGCTCGTGGTCATGCTGTGCTCGGTTCGACCAACTGCTCGAAATCAATTTTCAAACAGAGTCAAGCATGACTCGTGGCACGATCCGTGCCCGTGGTCATGCCAGGTTCGGTTTCCTCTCTATTTTCGAACTTGTGTGTTGAAACTTGTATTTTTTGACCTTTTTCTTCTCCCATACAACCATAACTCCTACCTACCACCTCATATAAAGCCACCCATCTTCCCCAATTCTCCCAAACAGCACCATTGTTGAGCTCCAAAACTCCTCAAAACAACCACAAACCAAGCACTATATCTCTTCATTGAACCGTCAAACTTTTGAACCGACTGCAGATTTTGACTACTCGCACCTACACACCTCCGGATCTGAAGTTTCTACGCCAATAATGACACCTCGATGCAACATCAAGAGGATCATGAAGCGCCAACGAGATATGTCTCCATAAACCTTCTCTAATCTTGATTTTCCGCACATCTATTTTACTAATTCTAATCATCTTACTCATTTTATGCATTTGAAAAAAAGACCCTTATGGCCAACTAGATTTTTGGATGTTCAGCGTAAGACCCCAGATTTTGCCACCTCTTTAGCATGCCAGTCAGTGCATCCCCATTTGATTACCCAGATGTCTTGACCCCATCACAGATTAAACCCTAGGTTGATCCCTAAGTCTGACCCGATCTAGATCAATTATCTCAGAATTATGATCTAGGGTATGCCACTACCTTAACTTAAAAAGTTGGCAGCAGAACTCCACCATTCAGACCATTTTCGCATTTTAGTCCAAAAGCATTTCAGGTTGATCCTTTTCTGATATTCCCAGAAGCCTGAAAGGGCTAAAAGCCACGTTTCAGCTCCAAACCTTGATCTGATTCAGGGGATACCTCCCAATTGCTATTCTGAACAAAATCTTCTTCAGAGAGAATCTCAAAATCTAATCCTAGACCTCAGATTTTAGCCTCGACAAAATCTAGACTCTAATTATCCTAATTACCCTAACTTCTCTGTCTTCGTTTTACTCAAAACCTGATCAGAAACACCAGATTGTGTCTTTTATCTTCACAAACCTGCTTGTTGAATTTAGTAAGCCTAGTTGGTGAAATCAGTTTCAGCCAAAACCAAGCATTTTTCCAGATTGCATTTCAGTCCTAAAACCAAATACCAGAAATTGCATTTCAGTCCATAACTTCTTTTCCCAGCCCCCTTTTTCGACCAGGCCACTGGTGTTCGACCAGGACCCCGGCCAGCCGTCTTCGACCAGTAGCGCCGCCACGATCTTCGCCGCCGGCCAACGTCCGTCGTCACTAGTGCTCATGTCCGACGTGTCAAAACCAGCCACCGTGGCAATGATCGACGACCAGCAGTAACAGCGCCGTCTCGTCCCGCGCGCGTGTGCCTGTAGCCGTCTAAACTTTTTCGCCACAACATCGCCATGCCGAGGCCGGACATCACTTCGCCTCTGCGGCACCCAGGAGCTTGCGTGATTCCCACCTCCCAGCTAACAAAGCCGTGGTAGCCGCTGCAGCGTCCCATCGCCGCTGCACATCATCTCGATCCCGCCACTATCGCCAGTCACTCCCGTATCCTGCTCGATTCGCTTCAAGTCTCAAAGAGCTCCAGCCCGTTGCCTATATAAACCTCCCCCTCGCATAGAGCTTCTTCACACCTCCAGCAACGACTTAAGTCCCAGTTCCCTCGTTTCTTCTTCTTCCCCGGTGAGCCGCTGAGGAGGAGCTCGACGCCCGAGTACTCCACTACTTCAAGCTTCAATACAACCTCACCGGTATGTTCCTATCACCCATCCCTCTGTTCAATAGTAAGTAATTTTTCCCCAGTGAAGCTCACCGCTGGCGATAGCCGAGAAACCCAGATTGCCCTGTTCCTGCAATTGAGGCTGTTCCTGTCCAAATTGGTTTTCCCTCCAATAGAGTTAATCGATCCCCAGAGCCAGTTGAACAAACCTAGTCAGCTACATTTTGAATTTAGCCCGTGGTTGAAGCTTTCCATTTCTTTCCGCACCGCCGTGGATGTCTCACGTCGCCGGCACGCCTCGCTGTGTCCCCGATCAAATGAGCTGCACCTACTCATTCCTTAGGCCCTGTAGATGGTGTAGCAGCCTCCAATTGCCTAGCATTTCTCTGAATCGCAGTCGCCCCTCGTAACCGTCGCCTTCAAGTCCGGCCGTGACGCCGACGAGCCTCTAGCCACCACCAGAGCCAAATTCCTCTCTCTCACACCATCTTCTTTATCCCAGGATTGAAACCCCTCAACCAATTTTGAGAGTCATCAAGCCCTGTGCCCTGTCACCGTAACTCATCCCCTGTTCCAGCGGCCGACGAATTTGACCTCGTCGTTCGCCGTCATGTCATCGCCGTTATTCAATTAACTTCGCTAGTAGCCTCACCTCGAGCTCGCCTACCCTCTTGACACAATTGGCGAAGCAACGCACGCGCGGTTTTCCCAGACGAGCAAAACCTAGAGACCAGTAGTGCACTGGCATACAATTCTCTCTGTGCCAGGGTTCTTTCTGCAATTTCACTATTTTCCCTGGACTTTTCTGCAAAAACTAGTTTGTCAATCAGGCCCCTCACTGTGTTTGGCACCTAATGCCCTAGTTTGAGCTTATCTTGACTTTCTGAGAGCCCCAGACTAACCGAATGCCACTCACTGACTTTCTGCATTCGCTGTGTCCGAGCCAATCCTTGTGTTCTTAGCCAAACCCCGAGTGTCTCCTCTGTCTCAAGATCGTTCCCTACCAGATCATCTCTCCTGAATGCATGTCTATATATTATACACAAGTATTTTCTGTATGCTTATGTAGTGCATTGTGTTGAGTTGTTTCATTGTTTGTGTGCGAGAGTAGAGCAAGAAGCAGAAGAGGCAGTAGAAGTCTTTGAAGAACCCTTAGAGCAGTCAGACCCCACACTGCAAGGAAAGTCTCTACCCTTGATCATGTCTCTCCCAGTATTTTGAGTAAACTAGATTAATTTCTGTTTTAAAGTATATGAATGCTCTATGTTCAGATTAAGTACCATGTTGGAAGAATGCGAGTAGATATGACCCAAATCCTTGTGAAGCCCCTCATGTTCGTATATCTCATGCACCCTTGTCACCATAGGATATCATGCTTAGGCTATGGTTATGCTTAAAATTACGTGATAAGAGCTAAATGGTCACATGTATGAAAAGTATGCTTAAAACCTCTTTCATGAAAGAAAATTTGATTAGAATCGATGGTGAGGATGGTTTGAAAGGATGGTGCTATGTGCACATGCATTGGCAAGGTGAAGGGCTCCTCACTAAAGATTCATAAGGATAAGAACCTTGTGTTGTACTTCTATGCGGCATAAAAACGTACTAACCACTTGCCCAGTATGGGACGGACGCAACATAGTAGTTTTCCCGGTGTTAGCTTTTCCCTGCAATGGTTGTCAGTCCAGTTTCTCTAGAGGAAACTGGTGGGCCACAGAGGGCCCTGAGTGGTGTGAGATCAGAAAAATAATGAGAGGATAAGGTGTGAGAATGAAGGGCCCTACGCCTGGATTCTGAGTCATATGCGGCTGAATCCATAGGCTATGTGTCTCGCAGGACCATAGGCCAAGGCTAGACAGAATTGGTTGTGGGGAGTACCCACAGTGGTAATGAGGACTGAAATGTTGATTTACCAGGCAGAGAATTGTTAATGCTAGGATTGCAAACTATTGTGTGATCTCGGCCTTGTCACATGCGTAAAAGTCGCATGGAGAGGTACCGACTTGAAAGCTGAGTGATCAATGGATTAAAGTGGTACACCTTTGCAAAGTTATAAAAAGTATCAGATACTCTGAGCTTCCAGGTCATGGAGTCTGTGCGCGGTGGATTCTGTCCACGTCAATGCAGCACAAGTAGCTTTTGGAAAGGTTTTCATAATATTGATTAAAGTGGTGACTCATGAAAGACCACTACGCATAACATCTTCTAAAAATCCAGTGTAGGATTTCAATGTCTCGCTTTTTGAAAACAAAAACCTTTCTTCAAAACTATTAGAGTGAAAATCTATTCTATCCTTATCTATAAACCAAAGAACCCATCTCTTGGAAATTCCCCCTCATCTATAAGCCTGCATTCTTAAATTGAGACTTGTTGAGCACTATGTGGACAACGTGCTCACCCTTGCATTTGCAAACAAATTTAGAGGAAGGATTCGTTGATCCCGACTCCTACGGCCTTGAACCCCATGATGAGGAAGGAACCTGTTGGGGGGAAATCTCTGCATGATCAAGTCCAGGTAAGGGGCAACGACCTTGGTGACCCCTGTCCCGGGTGCCGCCACTAGCCCGTCATTGGCCCAGGGACAAGGGCCCCGGTGCCGCCGTCCCGGGCACCGCCATTGGCCTGGGGACAAGGCCCTCGGTGACTCCCGTCCCGGGCGCCGCCATTGGCCCGTGAACAAGGCTCCCAATGACCTCCGTCCTGGGCGCCGCTATTTGCTCGGGGACAAGGCTCCCGATGACCTCCGCCCCGTGCGCCGCAACTTACCCGGGGACAAGGCCCCCAGTAACCCCTATCCCGGGCAAGGTCACGTGTGGATCACGCGAGAAGCGTCTCGGGAACTAGCGAGGACACTTGTGAAGCATCCAGGCCCCTCGGTCGGGAGAAGGACGTTAGTGCCTTCTGATCCAACGGCTGCGGCCGGGGTAGTTTTGTCTTTTTGCGTCTTTTGGGCCTATATAAGCCCTCGTATCCCTCTATTGTAACCAAGGACAACTCATTTGATATTAATACACAAAAATGAATAGGCGTGCTTAGGAGCACTCTCCCCACGAGAGAACTCCCCTAGCCAACTCTTGTTGGAAGCACGTCGACAGGACTAGGCTCTCCACTGAGACCTGAACCTGTATAAATCTTCGCGTCACTCTCTGTGTTTGTCCGACAGGAGAGGACCAATCACTTGGTCAGCTCGTGTCGTCTTCGTCCAGCTAGGAACTTCCACAAAACCTACTGAGGTATTCGCAATACCCCGACAGTTGGCGTTGCCTGTGGGGACTTCACGACAAATCACCATGGCTCCCCCAAGAACGAGGGCTCGCGCCCTACCCAGTGACACCGGTCCCAGTGACTCGGCGCCACCCCCTCGAAGCACGGCCGCCCTCGGCACTTTCGCCCGGACACGGCCAGACCCAGGTACCACCTCTAACCTTTCCAGTAGCTTCCGGTGGATAGGCCTCTGGGTCTAATCAGTGACCGTGGGCGCCCCGGGGGGGACTAGCCTTCCCCCGGTGGCTCCCCCAGCCTCCCAGGACACCCTGCTCAAAGCTCTTGTGGAGGGCCAACTCCGCACCCAGCGCTCCATGGATGAACTCCTTCGTGTTTTGGCGCTGCCGCCGGCCCCCATCTATCTGCCGCAGTTCCCGTTCATGGGGGCAATGCCCCTGTTTATGGGACACCCGGTGGCCCCTCCGATCCTCGGAGGCCCGGTCGCTCTTGGGACCTACGATTCCACCGGGGGTAATGCTCCCTCGGCGGGCCCATCGTCCGGAACCTTCCCGGCGCCAAGAACCTTCCCGATGCCAGGGGGTTACCTCGTCCCCGAAGACTTCCCCATACCTGGGGTTCACTCCGCACCGGGGGTCTTCCCAAGGTCGGGAGTCGGTTTCACCCAGCCGGTCACGTCTGTCGCGCCAGAGGCGGCCCACCGGATGGCTCCCACACCGTCACTGGACCTCCGTTGTGAGGCCCCCCCTCTCCAATTTCGAGCGTCACTCCCGGGGACTGCCCGGTGGTGGGTTCCTCCCACGTCCCGGTAGTACCTTCCGAGCTCGTGACCGCTGCGCATGAGCTCCCTCCTCCCCCGGGACCGCCCCCGAGGGCTCCCTCGGTGGATCAGGTCCACTTTATCCGGGAGGAGGTCGAGCAAATGCATACCACCAAGTCTGGAGAGGCTCCCTCACGCTACCGGCCGGAGTCTCCCCCGGCTCGTAGACGCGGTGCACCACATTCCCGTCCCAGTCGAGGGAAGAGGCCCGCTGAGGTGGCAACCGCAGCTACTAAGGGGCGCCCAGACGTCCAGGAGGTTAGCTGGACTAACCCGGAGGAGAAGAGGCGCTACTGCCGCGGCGGTGGACCTCTTGGGCCCCTTCCCGACTCCGATAGCGAACATGCGTCCCCCGTCAAAGGGGACAACAACAGGGACTCTCCCCGGGAGGTGGAGGGGCCTAATCAACCACTGTGCTGCCGGCTACGGTGCATTCAATGGCCGCGGCCTTACCGACCACCGCACATCGAACACTATAATGGTGAGGCCGATCCCTACGAGTTTGTGCAGGTGTATTCCAAAGCAATCTCAGCGGCTGGGGGGGACGAGACAGTCCAGTGCAACGTCTTCCCCCTCTACCTTACCGGGATCGCCCGCTCATGGTTCTACAACCTGAAGGCCGGCTCCATCAAGTCGTTCACACAGCTCAAGCGTGAATTCTGTGCGAACTTCCAGGGGAACTATGTGCCTCCCCTGGATTCATCGCAGCTCTACACCGTCTAACAGAGGACAGGGGAGACCATCCATAGCTTCTTCAAGCGCTTTGCTCAGGTCAAGAGCAAAGTAGCTCACGTCCCTGACTCCACAGTCATTGAGGCGTGCAAGAGCGGGATCCTCCCCGGGGAGCTCCATCAAAGACTCTCTCAAAGCTGCCCCTCCTCCGCCAATGAGCTCTTCACTGTACTCAAGAAATACTCTCGGGCGGAGAAGGACGACCTCTGGAAGAAAAACCAGGGGGCTCCCGCCCCCGTTGATCGGGAGGCTAGGGACCCCCTCAAGCGCCCCAAGAAGGGCAATCGTAGTGAGCCACGGCCTCGAGATACCTTTGTCCTCGAGGGCGGAGGTGGCTTGCGCGATGCCCCCAAGGGCAACCGTCCCTTCCCCAAGCCGAAAGGCCATGGGGGGGGGCAATCGTCCCGCAGCCGTGATGGCCCCGCGGTGGGAGGCAAGGAGGGCATGTGGTGCACTTTCCACAAGTCCAATACCCACGCTACCCAGAAATGCCATCAGCTTCTCCAACACTTCGCCGCATTCCTCGACCAGCGTGGGCAAGGGGGGGAGTCCTGCCTCCTTGCCCTCCCAGCTGACTTTGCCGGCTCTTCCTACCCCCTCGGGGGAGCAGCAAGTACAAGTGCGGGAAGGGGGCCCAGCAGAAGAGCTCCCGTCAACGTCATCACGGGGGGTCTGCTTCACGGCGAGATTCCATGCGCCAGCGCAAGGAGTATGTGGGTGAGGTAAATGTTGTAGGGGTGCTACATACGTCTCGGCCACCAAAGTGGTTGGACGTCCCCCTCACTTTTACAGCGGAAGATGCGCGCGGGGTTTGCTTCCCCCATGACGATGCCTCATAGTCTCCACCACCGTCTACAACTGCCACCTGGCGCGTATCCTTGTCGATGGCGGAAGCTCCGCCAACGTCTTGTACCTGAAGGCGTTTAGAGAGATGCAGGTCGACGAGAAGCTACTGCAGGCCGGGGATCTCCCCATGACCTTCGGTACCCCAAACAACTACCAGACGGAGATGGTTCGGTTCGACGTGGTGGACCTCCCCTCTTCATACAACGCAATCATGGGGAGGACCACAATCAATCGCTTGGGGGCGGCGATCCACCAGAGCTACCTCTGTGTGAAGTTCCCTGGGCCTCACGACGTGATCACCGCCCGAGGCGACCAAGATGTGGCCCGTGCTTTGTACGAGCGCGCCGCCACGATGATCAGGAGCGTCAACATGATCAAGACCCCAGGGGGAGAGACCTCTTCCCCGACGCTGGACGTCACGGCCGTCCCCTCCGGGAGGTCTGCCCCCAAGCCGCGTCCGGAAGGGGACCTCCGGAAGGTCCCGCTGTCCCCGGACAACGCGGATAAGATCGGGGCGGATCTCTCCGAAGAGCACGCGGAGCAACTCACCGCTTTCCTACGCAAGAACTCTTACGTCTTCGCATGGAAGCCCTCCAACATGCAAGGCGTCACCCGGGAGGTCATCGAGCATAAGCTCGCTGTGAACCCCGGTCACCCCCCGGTCGAGATTACCAAGCTTCGGGAGGCAGGATTCATTCTGGAGGTCCTGCATCCCGAGTGGCTGGCGAATCTTGTCCTCGTGAAGAAGTCGAACGGCAAGTGGCGGATGTGTGTAGACTTCGCCAACCTCAACCACGCTTGCCCAAAAGACAACTTCCCACTCCCGCGGATCGACCAACTTGTCGACTCGACCGCGGGGTGTGAGTTGATGAGCTTCTTGGATTCATACTCGGGCTATCACCAAGTCCGGATGGCGGAAGGGGATGAGGAAAAGACGAGTTTTATAACTCCCCTCGGGACCTCTGCTACGTCCACATGCCCTTTGGGCTGAAGAACGCGGGAGCAACCTTCCAGCGACTCATGTCACTGGTCTGCAAAGACCAAATCGGCCGCAACATCGAAGTCTATGTCAATGACGCGGTCATCAAAAGCTCCCGCACGACCAGTCACGTCGACGACCACACAGAGACCTTCCGCAGCCTCCGCGAGTATGGGTTAAAGCTCAACCTGGAAAAGTGTGCCTTCGGCGTACGAGGAGGGAAGCTGCTCGTCTTCGTTGTGTGTCAGTGAGGCATAGAGGCCAACCCCAAAAAATTTGGGCCTTCCGAGACTTGCCTTCCCCACGTTCCATCAAAGAGGTACAGCGGCTCACCGGCTGCTTGGCCGCGCTAAGCCGCTTCTTCTCGCGGTCAGGGGAATGCGGCCTCGAGTTTTTCAGACTCCTCCGGGGGCTCGAGGGGTTTTGATGGACTCCCGAGGCCTAGGAGTCCTTCGACGACTTGAGAAGGTATCTCACAAGCCCTCGAATGCTCGTGACCCCGTCTCTGGGAGAGCCCCTGCTCCTTTGCCTCGCTGCGACCCCAGTCGCTGTGAGCGCGGTATTGGTAAAGGGGCAAGACGGGCAGCAACGCCCCGTGTACAATGTGAGCGAAACCCTTCAAGGGGCTAAGACTTGGTACACGTAAATGGAGAAGATCTGCTATGCCCTCCTCATGGCGTCCCGGAAGCTTCGCCACAACTTCTTGGGACACTCGATTATGGTCCCGTCGTCCCTCCCCTTGGGGGAGGTGCTACGGAACAATGAGGCAACCGGCCGGGTCAGGAAGTGGGGGGCTGAGCTTGCTCCCTTCTCCCTCTCCCTCACAGGGCGTTTCGCCATCAAATCACAAGTCCTCGCTGAGTTCGTGGTGGAATGGACCTCCGCTCCCGGAATGAAGGGGGAAGCTCTCCGTGAGCCGTCCCAGCGCAATGATCATTGGATGCTCATGTTCGATGGCTCCTTGTGCCTCACTGGAGCTGGCGCGGGTGTGGTCCTTCGAAGCCCTGAAGCCAGGACGCTGGAGTACGCAGTGAGGCTCGAGGTCCCCTCCACCAATAACGTCACGGAGTACGAGGCCCTTCTCCTGCGACTATGCCTCGCGCTCTCCCTAGGGATCCATCGCATCCGTCGCCTCCTCATCAAAGGAGATTCCCAACTCGTGGTCTGCCAAATGGACAAGTCCTACTTGTGCCATGATGCGAACCTGAGTGTTTACTTGGGGGAAGTGCGCAAGATGGAAAAACACTTCGAGGGCTTGGAGGTCCGGCATATCCCCCAAAGGGAAAACGATCGCGCCGACACCTTAGCCTGGGCAGCCAGCGCTCGGGAACCTCTTCCCAGAGATGCCTTCCTAGAGATTATCGCGAAGCCCTTAGTGACCCCCCCGAACACTGATCCTAAGTCCTGTGTCCCAGAGGTATCTGAGATCGCACGAGTGGCGTCCTGGATGGATCCCCTCGTCTCCTTCATAAGGGGGGAAGGGGACCCTCCTAGCGACACCAAGGCAAAGCGGCTTCGTGCCAAAGCACAGGCATACCTTCTGCTAGAAGGGACACTCTACCAGCGGGGGCCCTCTGCCCTGCTCCGCTACCTTCCACCGGCGGAAGGACTTCCACTCCTTGAGGATATCCACTCGGGGAGCTGTGGGTCTCACCTAGCCCCACGCGCTGCGCGGCAAAGGTTCTTTGCCAGGGCTTCTATTGGCCCACAGTCGTCTGCGACGCGTGAGACCTTATCTCCGCGTACGAGGCCTGCCAAAAGATGGCCAAGGGTTCCAATTACCTTCCACAGCACTACAAACCATCCCCATCACTTGGCCGTTCACGTGCTGGGGGATGGGCCCCCTTGGTCCCTTCCCCCTAGCGCCCGGAGGTTACAAGTATGCGGTGGTCGCGGTCGATTATTTCTCCAAGTGGGGGAGGCCGAACCCTTCGCCAGCATCACCTCCCGAGCAGTGCAGCGGTTTTTCTGGAAGAATATCGGGTGTCGTTTTGGGGTCCCCCGGGAAATCACTGTCGATAACGGGACCCAATTCGACTCAGCATATTTTTGAGAATTCTATGAAGGCTTGGGGGCTACCCTCCACTTCACCTCTGTCGCTCACCCCCACAGCAACGGGGATGTCGAGAGGGTCAACGGCGTGATCCTACAGGGGTTATGCCGAAGGCTCGAGCAAGCTGCCTCTAGGCGGGGCACATGGGCGGAGGAGCTCCCGAGCATCCTTTGTTCCATGCGCACGACGCTGAGTCGAGTGACGGGGCGCACTCCTTCCTCAAGCGCGTGACCGACCCCCAAGCCCAGGGCAAACTCTCCCCCTAGTGGGAAGTCCCCTATAGGGTCTCTGCAGTCCTGGGCTCAGGGGCTTACAAGCTCTCCAACCTCCAAGATCAAGTGCTGAAGCATACATGGAATGTAGACTTGCTTCGCAAGTTCTATGTCTAGCCTCCGGGCCTTTTCCCTCCCCGATCACGACTTCGCAGGGGGAGGCACTGTCCTCCGCCACGGTTATGCGGGGGGGGGGGGGGGGGGGACATTGTATTCGCTTTCCCTCCCCCGCCGCGGCTCCGCGGGGGGAGGTGTTGTATTTCAAGTTCTATCAATACAATTGGGCTTTTTCTCCGACTCGAGTTCATTGTAGGTTTTTACATTACCGTCCCTTAGATGATGCCCTCCCATTGAGGATGCCCTCCCTGTGAGGACGTAGGCTATCGCAGCCTAAGAGTCCTTAAGACGGGAGCCCCGCTCCCGTAGGGGGGCTTACAATCACCCCTTGTGGACGGAGGGGGTAAGCGGCAACCCAGTCCTCAAGGACTGAGGTAACGAGTCAATTTGAGAGACTAGTCCCCCCTCAAACACTCAGACCAATCATCGGGCTCACCCTCCTCCGGGAGCAAAATTGTCTCCCTAGCGAGACGGAATTTTCAAAAAATTTTCCCGGAGGTTTTTACTCGGCTCCCCGTTTTCACGACAACTGGAGGATTTCTCACCGGGACTTTCAAAAAATTTTCCCGGAGGTTTTTTACCCGGCTCCCCATTCTCACAGTGATCGGGAGATTCCTCACTGGGACCTTTGGAAAATCTTCTTGGAGAATTTTTTCCCCGGTAATCATTAACATCCGGGCCCTTCACTCCTTCCCCACAGCGCGTGGAGCTAAGCTATAGCCCGCTATGGGGAGGGGGGGGGCAACTTGTGCCTGGATCGTCCTCTCCCGGACCATCCTTTGGACTAGGAAAATTTTAACTTGTGCCCGGATTGTCGTCTCCCGGACCATCCTTTGGACTTGGAAAATTTCAAAAACAAGTTAAGGAACAAGCAAACTTAGCTTTATTGATATATTTAACCGGAGGACATCTTCCCCCCGGTGGGTATCGGTACATCTAACCGGGGGACAACCCCCCGGTGGGCAAATGCAAGATACAACTAGGGGAATTTAACTCCCTTGGGAAATACCAGGGGGGACAGTCCCCCTCCGGAGGCTCCTACACCTAATAATCCCAGAGGCCCTCCGATAGCTCCCGGACCAGGTCTCGATACAAGTTTCGTATACACCGCTGGGCCTCCCGAGGCACGTTCTCGAGCCAATACTCGTAGCCTGCCGGTGGGAGTATTCGAAGCGGCGGAACCCTCTGGGACCCCAGTCGCGGAGGGGACAATTCGGCGCGGTGGTTGTCGAAGTTATCAAGGTGCCACTCCGGGAGCCACCGCAACCGGATCGGCTCCCGGGAGACACCCTTGCCACGCCCTCCGAACATGAGACTTAGCAAAATTAAGGTAGCTTGGGCATCCCTCGGGTGATACCCTCCGGAGCCCGGAGGCCTTATCTTCGGAGAGGCTCCTCGCACCACTGGGGCGCCTCTAAGGTTGCGATCAACTCTCGGGAACCCTCCCTCGGGAGTAACCTCCCTGGGCGCCTGATGAATTGAATTCAAGACTTAGCAAAAAATTCGTTTCATTTCATTAAATGGGAGTTTTTATATTCAGCATCTTCTTTCTCCACTTCGTTTCCTATCCAAACGATGTCGAATCCTATCCAAACGATGTCGAAATAACTCCAAATTTGGCATGTTTGTTCCCTGAAACATGGTGAACACACTCGTGAAAGCAAATTGTAAAAATGTTACAAAAAGTCACATAAAATGACGTGTCAAAGGAATTTTAAGCATCATTTTTGCACATTTTCAATACTAAACATAGGGTAAAATTCTACCAAATTAAGACTTATTGGATCTTTTTATAAATTTCAAATGCCTGTGTTGATTGTTTGTCTTAACTGAACCATTAAAGATTGGGCTTGTGTTTTAAATTAATATTGATTTTGTCGTGGTATAAATGTACCACCGGTAGGTTTTACTGTAAGACTTGACACGGGAACGATGGCGCAAGTTGACCGAGTGACCGGTCACCTCCCACTGGGCAACACAGAAATTGACATGGTGATTTTTATACAGGTTCAGGTCCCGGTGGGGGCCCTAGTCCTGTCGGCACCCTCCGGATGTGAATCCGCTCGGGAGGTTGACGAGGATTGTTACCCGAGCTAGTTCAGAATAAATGCACGTCTGGTTCAAGACAGGTTCGAACCAGGTAAGTGTCCGTTGGTGTGATCTCAGCTGGCCTGAGAAGCGCGGACACATGGTCGTAGGCTTTGCGCGATCAAGCCGCAGACAGTGTGCGGTCAGGAGCCCGTAGGCGATGCGCAGACAGAAGGTCACAGACAATACGCGGTCAGATGATTGCAGATAAATGTGCGGTCAGAAGGTCGTGGACTACTCTCGACCAGGAGACTCGGGGTTGCTTGGGCTCCACAACGAACATATCTCGAATCCGGAGATTCTTCCACGTGTAAAGACAGCTACCAGCAGGTTATTATGTGCGTTTATCTCTTAATTGTACGTGTTAAACCTGTGTGGAAGTTAAGTGCAGTTGCCAAAACTGCACCCGAGCAGCCGTTCGAAGCCGTTATGCATTGGCACCCTTTTGACCAGTATAAAAGGGTGAGCAAATGCACCAGACGAAGATATGACACATTGGGAACATATCAACATCGACAAGTTTCCATAGGCTAGTTTTAGTGGTGTTTTACATAATCACACGGAAAAGATCTTCGCCTGTGATTATATTTTCCACGACTTTGTAATCTTTTCCTACACATAGTGAAATCACAACAGGACGTAGGGCTATTACTCCCACCATCGAGGGCCCGAACCTGTATAAATCCTTTTGTGTTCCAACCGACTTTGGCTCATCATCCCTTCCTGGAGGGACACCCTGAAAGGCCTCATAACTCACAAATTTTGCATAAGTTCGACTAAGGACCCTGAGTCCAAATCGTCGACAACTGGCGCCCACCGTGGAGCCTTTCTCAAGGCGTCCTTAATTCTATCCGGAGGTTCAGTGAATCATGTCTGGAGCATATGATTCCGAGAACGACTTTGATCTCAAGGATTATGCCCACATCCAGATGCCTTCACCTAGTGATCCTGTTCTGATGGAGAAAACCGGAGGCGCAGATGTCCCAGAGGTCGATTCGACCTCTCAGATCATGTCCATCGACCAGGAGGCAACTGACGTGGAACCAGAGCCTACTGCGGTTCTTACTGCGTTAGAGGTGGAATCCGGTCCATTGCACTGCCCTGCTGAGGGTAAGGGCGATGTCGACCAGGAACTTAGCCCGAGGAGGTTTGATCCTGATAACCTCCACCGTCTCTTTGATTTCGAGTCTGACTTAGAACAATCGGAGATGTTTTCTCCATCGGCGACCTCGCTCCCTAGACAGTTCGCTGCCTTATCAGAAGAAACTCCCGATCAACGGGCTACTAGGGAAGAACAAGAACGCAAACAAAAGGAAGATCAAGATCGTGAGCAACAAGACAATGAACTTCGCAGAACAGCCCTAGAGGCTCTTCAAAATGTGCAAGCTCATTATGATGCTGCTCTGAGTTCTTCCCGTCGATCACATGGTCGCAGATGCGACCAGACACCGTCTTTACCCCCGGGGCGTTTCCCGGCGGACGAAGCAACGGTGACACCAGGTGCCCCTAGGAGAAGTATGCTTGGCCAGCTTCGATCTATCGCAGAGGTCTTGCGTAATTTTCCTCCTACGGTCACAGATGTGCAGAAATCGGCTTTCACCAGAATCCTGGCGGAGAGGTTGGACGAGGTCACATCTGAGGTGACCCCAATGGCCTCTTCCCGGTCAGCGACACGTTCCAATGACTGAGAGTACTCTTGTGATAGGGAACGAATTCCTGTTCACTCTTGCCTGGGACCACGAGTGACCTCTCCTTCGCGTGAGGTCGCCCACGATCAGGTCGAGAGCCGCAGGTCCATTCACGGTCCTTATGTTGGTTGTAAAGCTTTCTCGTCCGGCTTTCGTGCGGTCGTTTTGCCAGACAAGTTTAAACCAGGGGCCACAGAAAGATTCGATGGAACTCAGAATCCTTCCGAGTTCCTCCAAATCTACATCACTGCCATTCAGGCAGCAGGCGGCGATGACTGGGTCACGGCCAACTACCTACCTACAGTCCTCGAAGGACCGGCAAGAACTTGGTCGTTCAATCAGCCCGAAGGTTCAATCTATAACTGGGAAATGTTGTGCGATGCCATCCTCAATAATTTCCAAAATTGTTATCAGAAGGCGGGTAAAGAGGACGACCTCCATCGACTACGACAAACTTCCATCAAAACTCTTCGCCAGTTTGTCAAGAGATTTGTTGGGGTAAGAAACACCATCCTGAACATATCTAACAACTCCGTTATCAGGGCATTTAAGCTCGCTGTTAGATATCAGAGATTTACCGAAGATTTGCTCATCCATCCTCCTCGATTAGTAGCCGATCTCTTTGATATGGCTGACCGATATTCCGACGCGGCAGAGGCCGTTGAATGGAATCGGATGGTTGATAAGGGTAACCTACCACCTCAACCAGGTCTCAAGGACGTAAAGAGGGAGGATTCGAGAAAGAAGCCAGAATCTTCATCAGGAGGGAAGTCCAAGAAATCAAAAAATAGTCGATCGGGACAATATCGAGAGGTCGCGGTCACAGAGAAGCCCCCATCGACCAAAGGTAACAAACCTTCGTTTAGAAATAAAACTGCTTCTGGTGGTCGCAGTGCTGACCGGCCAGAGAAGTCGACTAACCAGCAGGAAGGCAAGAAATGTGTCCACTCCACAACTTCGTAGGTCACGACCTCAAGAATTGCAGGAGTTGGTTGAACTAGCTGGATGACTTCTACTAGGGGATCGGACCTATGCCGATCTTACCAACAAAAGAACAAAATTGCGGGCTAAGAGACGCCAGCGGGGATGAGGAGATGTCTTACCATATACCTCGTTATCATATCAATGTTATTTTTGGAGGTTCCTCCTCTTTTGTTTCTAAGAGGCAATTTAAAGCCTTTTATCGAGAGGTTAACCAAACGGAGACTCCCCTTGGTGAACCTCAGTACCCCTGTTGGTCGGATACACCTTTGACGTTTGATCGCTTTGATTGTCCTGTGGGGCTTACTCGACCATTGAGGCTGCCTCTGGTCATTACCCCGATTATCAGCAATGCGAGGATCGAAAGGGTCCTAATCGACGGAGGTAGCTCGTTGGACATCTTATTGGTCAAGGTGCTCGACGAGATGCAGATTCCTCGTTCGAAAATTAAGCCCATAATCCATCCCTTTTATGGGATAATTACTGGTCCCTCTATGATGCCATTGGGACAGGTGGTGCTCCCGGTCATGCTGGGAGAACCAGATAACTTCCTAACAGAATTAGTTACTTTTGATGTAATTGATTGTGATTCGACTTACAACGCAATCTTTGGCAGGCCAACTCTTGCTAAGTTCATGATGGCTACGCACTATGCTTGCCAGTGCGGCAAGTTGCCTGGCCCCAAGGGTGTTATTTCTGTCCGAGGTAGTCGCAACGTGGCATTGACGTTTGATCAGCTATCCCTGGAGATGGTGGACCAACTTCCCCTCCGAGACGCCCAGATCGCCATAGTGTCCACTGATACGATCAAAGCTGCTCCTCGACCAGATAAAACACTAAAACTGGTTCCATTGTACCCAGATGATCCGTCCAAGATGATTCGGGTTGGATGAGGCCTGGATGACAAATAGGAACTCGAGCTCATTGCTTTTCTCCGGGCTAACACAGATGTGTTTTCGTGGAAACCATCCGACATGCCCGGTGTCCCAAGGGAAGTGATCGAGCACAGGTTAGCAATTCGACCTAAACAACGACCAATAAAGCAGAAGCTCAGGTGTTTTACTGTTGATCAGCAGGAAGCCATCCGAGAGGAGTTGGATAAACTCCAAAAGGCCAGATTTATTCGTGAAATCGATCATCCAGAATGGCTTGCAAATCCGGTCATGGTCCGCAAGTCAAATGGCAAGTGGCGCATGTGCGTCGACATATACCAGCCTAAATAGTGCCTGTCCGAAGGACAACTTCCCCTTCCCCGCATAGACCAGATGGTCGATTCTCCTACGGGTTGCGAACTGATGAGTTTCCTGGACGCTTACTCGGGATATCATCAAATTAGCATGGCAGAAGAAGATGAAGAGAAGACTGCCTTCATCACACCGTTTGGCACCTACTGCTATGTCACAATGCCGTTTGGTCTCAAGAACGCAGGTTCCACATACCAGCGCTTGCTGCAAAAGACCTTTCTTTCCCAGATGGGGCGTAATCTTGAAGCTTACATAGATGACCTGGTTGTAAAAAGTTCAAAAATATCATCTCATTTAGACGATCTTGCTGAAACCTTCTGTAATTTAAATCGATATGGAATAAAATTAAACCCAGAGAAATGTTCTTTCGCGGTTTCATCGGGAAAACTTCTTGGTTTTCTTGTTTGTTCCAGAGGAATCGAGGTCAATCCTGAAAAGATCAGGGCTATTGAACAGATGAGGTCTCCCTCGACCATCAAGGATGTTGAGCGCCTAGAAAGTCGCATGGCGGCATTAAGCCGGTTCATATCGCGACTAGGCGAAAGGGGACTACCATTCTTCAAGGCCCTACACAAACATCACAATTTTACATGGTCCGATGAGGCCGAAAAGGCATTTCAGGAGGTAAAAGCCTATCTATCTAGTCCGCCGTTCTTAGTTTCTCCCGACAAAGAGGAACCATTACTTCTCTACTTGGCGGCCACACCTCACACGGTCAGTGCTGTTTTGATCGCGGAAAGAGAGGGTGTGCACAGACCCGTCTACTATGTAAGCGAAGTACTTCATGGTCCTAAGGAGCGATACCCTGAGGTCCAGAAGATACTCTACGCACTATTGATGGCTTCCCGTAAGCTACGACATTACTTCCAAGCACATAAGATCACAATGCCCTCATCTTTTCCATTGGGGGACATTCTCCGTAATTTGGAGAAATCTGGTCAGATCGCCAAGTGGGCTGTCGAGCTCGGAGCGTTCGACATCCATTTCACGACCCGCACTATGGTCAAGTCTCAGGTCCTGGCCGACTTCGTGGTCGAGTGGACTAACCTTGAGCCACCCTTGCAGGCGTCCGAAGATTTGGAATGCTCTGATCACTGGACAATGTACTTCGATGGCTCTCGTAGTTTTCAACACTCGGGGGCTGGAGTAGTCTTAGTCATGCCTCAGGGCGAATAGCTGAAGTTTGTCATTCAACTACACTGTGTTGTGACCAACAACACAGCGGAGTATGAAGGTCTTATTGCAGGGCTCCGAGCAGCTAAATTCCTCCGAGTCCATCGATTAGTGGTGAGGGGAGAATCACAGCTGGTCATAAACCAGGTAAACAAGGAGTACAGCACCTCTGATGAGACAATGGCTCAATACCTGGGGGAAGTGAGGAGATTGGAAAAACACTTCAGTCATTTCGAAGTCCAATACATCCCGCGAAAGGACAGCATTCTCGCAGACCAATTATCCAAGATTGGTCCTCAGGCACATCTGCTCCGGTAGGAGTGTTTGTCGAACACTTGGAACATCCCTTGATCATGACTATGGTCGAGGATGATCCGGTAACAGTCTGCATTACCAACCTCGGATAGGAACGAGATTGGACCCATCCATTGAGGGTCTACCTCGAATATGGGACCTTTCCCGAGGATGAAACCGAAAGCGATCAGTTAGTTCAAAAGGCGCATCTATACAAGCTCATAGAAGGAGTTTTGTATAGAAAAGGTACTCAAGGAGTATTCATGCGCTGTGTGTCCCAAGAGGAAGGAAAATCCCTCTTGAGAGAGATTCATGACGGTGTGTGCGGTGCGCACGCGTCATATCATACACTGGTCAGAAAGGCTTTCCGACAAGGATTTTACTGGCCTTCGGCACTTGATGATGCCAAGAATATGGTCAAGACATGTCCTCAGTGTCAGTTCCATGCGAGACAGGTTCATCAACCTGCCTATACCCTACAAACTATCCCTCTATCATGGCCCTTCGCGGTCTAGGGGATGGACATTGTTGGTCCTATGCCACAAGCAGTCAATGGATACAAGTTCTTGTTCGTAGCCATTGACACGTTTACAAAGTGGATTGAGGCCGAACCAGTACGCAACATTACCGCTGTGCTGCACAAAAGTTCTTTCATAAGAACATTGTGACTTGATTCGGTGTTCCAAATCGTCTCATCACTGATAACAGTTCTCAGTTCGCTAGTGGTCTTTTTCGGGATTATTGCGATCAGGTTGGAACCAAGGTGTGCTTTGCCTCTGTAGCTCATCCGCAGAGCAATGGTGCCGTTGAACGTGCCAATGGACAAATATTGCAGGGAATTAAAAAATGTGTTTTCGATCGCCTTAAGACACGCTCAAGGGCTTGGGTTGACGAGCTCTACACCGTTCTGTGGGCACTACGTACTACCTCTAGTCGAGCCACCGGTGAGACACCTTTCCATTTGGTATACGGGGCTGAGGCTGTGCTACCTATGGAAATCAGTATCGGTTCTGTCCGAATAGATCAATTCGAACAAGTTGATCAGAACGGGCAACGATTACAATATCTCATCCTCCTAGAAGAAAAACGTGATCGAGCTCTGGTCAAGTCCGCGGTGTATTTGCAAGCTTTGCACAAATACCATAGCAAAAGGGTGTGGCCATGTAGTCTCCACGTGGGCGATCTGGTTTTACGTAAAATACAAAACCAATCTAGTCGCAACAAGTTCTCCCCACAGTGGGAAGGCCCCGACACTGTTGTCTCGGTCCCGCGACCAGGATCAGCTCTGTTAACAATGGAGGATGGTCGGATCTTATCCAATACATGGAACATTGATCAACTACGGAAGTTCTACGTGTAAGTACCCAATCCCTTTTCCTTTTCAATTAGCATGGTTTAACAAAATTAGTGCTTTTAGTTGTTTCATATGTGGATTATTCCTTTTTGCCCGTATGTTACGAGTCTGGCTCGGGAGCTGGTCACTGATGGTTACATCGCCACAATACCCTAATCAAATTTGCTGGTCGATCTCGTGATCACTTCTAGACAAGACACCCCTCAATAAGTCGTTTCTCAATGCACACGGGGCTTGCTGGCATGCCCTTGGTCATTAGAGTGGCTGCCGGTTGCAATAAGGTTGGGTATTGTATCGAATATGATTGTCGGCCTGGTCGGGTATCCCTGGTCATTGTTATACTGATATTTTTCCTGTGCTTATAATACTAAGTCTTCAGTATACATAATTACAGGAGGGGGCTAGGGGAATATGGTCGCAACATGAAACAAAAAGAAGTGCTTCCTTTCAAAACAAAAAATGCATACATTCGCATTGTATAAACTGTATCAGTACAGTAATAAAGATTTACATAATGCCAAGCTCATTCAAGAGTTTTTCTACAAGGGGTTTGATTTCCTCCACGATAACCCCAAGTTGGTCTTCACTCTCGACCTTTGCCTCTTCCACCGCTGGATTCAGATCAAGATTTGGGCCATGGTGAAGACGAAGCCGGCAGAGGATGGCAGAGGCTGCTGATCGAACTCTTAACTTGATCACCTCTTTTTGCCACCTAGTATCTTCAGGAAGATACTCGAGAAGTGACTCCACTTGGGTCACGACCAGCGTGGTCCAGTCGCTAAGGCTAAGGTCGTCCATCGCGGTTTCAACCACATCAACCTTTAGCAGACGGGCCACCATCTTTAGTTTCTCAAAGATGTTTTCTTGAGCCCTGCTGTAGGCGGAGAGTGACGTACTCAAGTCTTTGTTCTCCCTGCAGACAGAATCAATGGTTGCCCGGAGATCTGTCTTCTCTTGACCAAGATGGCTTATTTGGTCGTCTCGCGCTGTGACAGAAGGCCATTACAAACAGTTCGTATGACAAAACTAATTTACTCTAGTCGGGAGTATGCTTACAAGAGAGCTGTGATCTCACTTTCTGGAGTTCAGCCTCCAGGAATGAAATCTTGGTAGCCGCACGGAACTCCTGGTCTTCCCGATCAGCGAGGCTCTTCATCAGATAGGCATTTTATCTGTGACAAAAGAAATGATTATCAAGATGGGGTTTACATTCGGACAAGTGAAGAAACGTCTTCCTTACTGCTATAGGCAACCTGTTTCCTGTTCTGCGGCCTCAATGCTATTTACTGTAGCCATCGACATGGTCTTCATACGGGTCATTTCCTATGACATGGAAGGAGATCAGTTTCAAAACCTGGATGTTCCTATGCAAATGCAAAATTCGTAAGGGGTGTTCGACATACCTCAACATACTCTCGGAATGAGCACCTTTCTGGTTCAACTGGAGGCCGGATCACCAGACTCGCCTTGTCCCCAGCAGGAGCAGCGGATAAGTCTTCCTATTGAGCCTTATTTTTTGCTAGGGCCGCAGATTCCAATAACTCCGATTGGACTTCTACAACCAACCCATCTATAACGGCCCGAACGACTTCCCGGACCAAAGGGATGGAGCCTTGCTCCCCAGAGACCTCGTTAGCAGGGGAAGCTCCAACACTAGTCGAGGCCGTTGGAGGGCTGGGCGCTGAGTCTCTGCACCTAAGCAAATGGAAAGACCATCGGTTAGAACCTTTACAGTCGATCACAGTTGAGGGAAATCTCCGCGAGACTAACTCCAGGTAAGAAGTTGCACCACTTGCCCGGGGACAAGGCCCCCGGTGCCTGTCCCGGGCGCCGCCATTTGCCCAGGGACAAGGCCCCCGGTGCCTGTCCCAGGCGCCGCCTTTTGTCCCGGGACAAGGCCCCCGGTGCCTGTCCCAGGTGCCGCCGTTTGCCCGGGGTCAAGGCCCCAGGTGCCTGCTAAGGGCGCCACCTTTGCCCGGGGACAAGCCCCCTGGTGGCTGTCCCGGGCGCCACCATTTGCCTGGCGCAAAGCCCCCCGGTGCCTGTCCCGGGCGCAGCCTTTAGCTCGGGGACAAGGCCCCCGGTGCCTGTCCTGGGCGCCGCCTTTTCCTGGGAACAAGGCCCCCGGTGCCTGTCCCGGCGCCGCCTTTTGCCCGAGTACAAGGCCCCCGGTGCCTGTCCCAGGCGCCGCCTTTTGCCCCGGGACAAGGCCCGCGATGCCTGTCCCGGGCGTCGTCATACTTCCGTGAACAGGAGCCCTCGGTCCCGAGTCACGTGCGGGTCACACGAGGAGCCCCTCGGGAATCAGCAGACACCTATCAAGCATCCGAGGTGCCTGGCCGGGAGAAGGACGTTGCTACCCCTCGATCCAATGGTAGCGCCCGGGGTAGTTTAGTCTTTTTGCTTCTTTTGGGGCTATAAAAGCCCTTGTACACCCTCTTGTAAGGACAACTTGCGCGTCATTTGCTAGAGTACACAATCTCACAGGTGTGCTTCGGAGCCTCTCCCCCCGGGAGAGCTTCCCCAGCCGACTCCGGTCGGGAGCACGCCGACAGGGTTAGGGCCCCCACCGGGACCCGAACCTGTATAAACCCTCATGTCATTTTTTGTGCTTGTCCGGCGGGGGACGACCGGTCACCCGGTCAGCCCGCGTCGCGTTTTCTTCGCTAGGATCGTCCACAATACCTGCCGGGGTGTTCGTAACACCACGACAGTTGGCGCCGTCCGTGGGGACTCGTGACGAGACGCCATGGCTCCCCCAAGAACAAGGGCCCGCGCCCTTCCCGGTGACGCCGGTCCCAGAGACCCGGCGCCACCCGTCTGGGAAGCGACCGTCCCGGTGCTTCCGCCCGGAGGCGGCCAGACCCAGGTACCCCCTCCCACATTACTTCTTAATCTAGGTGGTTCGACCTCCAGGTCAGTTTCGGTTACCGTGGTTGCCTCGGCCGGGACTAGTCTCCCCCCGACGGCTCCCCCGGCTCCCTGGGACCCCTTACTTGAGGCAATAGTGGAGGGCCAGCTCCGTGCCCAGTGCTCTATGGACGAGCTGCTCCGCGTGTTGGTGCGGCCACTAGCCCCCACATACGCGCAGTACCCATACCCGGGGCCATGCCCCCGTTTATGGGTCACCGGTTGGGCCCTCCGGCCTCCAGAGGACCGGCCGCCCCGTATGACCCCACCGGGGGCTACCCTCCCCCAGCGGGTCATATGTCCGGACCCTTCCCGACACCGGGATCCTTCCCGGTCCCGGGGGGTTACTTCATGCCCGGACCCTTCGCGGCACTGGGCGGATATCCTGTTCCGGGCCCATTCCAGGTGCCGGGGGCCCATTACACGCCGGGGGTTATCCCTGCGCCGGGAGCCAGTTCTGCCCCACGTGTCGTGTTTACCGCACCGGGGGCGGTCGACAGAGCAGCTCCCGTGCCTCAGCGGACCTCCCCCCGCAACGGTGCCCTGATTCCGGACGTTGCCACGGGGGCTCCCCCCTCGTCGGTTCCGGATAATACACGGGCTTCCCCCTATCTGGTTCCGGTCGTCACCACGGGGGCTCCCCCCTCGCCGGTTCCAGATAATACAGGGGCTTGCCCCACGCCGGTTCCGGTCGTCGCCACGGGGGCTCCCCCCTCTTCGGTTCCGGATAATCCAGGGGCTCTCCCCTTTTCGGTTCTGAGCGTCGCTGAGGGCGCCCCCTCCCCAGTCCCGGATAACACAGGGGCTTCCCCCTTTCCGGTTCCGGGGATCTCCGCAGGGGGCTCCCCCTACCGGCCTTGGTAACATCCGGGCAGGTAGCTACAGTGCATTAGCTCCCTCCTCCCCCGAGGCCGCCCCCGAGGGTGCCCCCGGCGGACCAAGTCTGTTTCTCCAGGCAGGAGGTCGAGCGAATGCGCACGGCTAAGTGCGGGGAAGAGCTCCCCCCGGGTCGCGGACGCGAAGAGCCTCGCTCCCGCACCGGCCGGGGAAGAGACTCGCCGAAGAGACAACCTCTCTGGGCGAGAGCCCGGACGTCCGGGAACTCAGCCCCGGCCCGGAAGAAAAGCGTCGCAACCGCCACGCCGGCGGACCGCTTGGGCCGCTTCCTGACTCCGACAACGAGGGCGCGTCCCCCGTCAAAGGAGACAGCGACCGGGACTCTCCCCGGGAAGTGCAGGGGGCTATCTAGCCGCTCTGCCGCAGACTTCGATGCATCCGATGGCCGCGGCCTTACCGCCCGCCGCACATCGAGCACTACAACGGTGAGGCTGACCCCTATGAATTTGTGCAGGTATACTCCACAGCCATCTCAGCGGCTGGGGGGACGAGACGGTACAATGTAACATCTTCCCCCTCTACCTCACCGGGATCGCCCGTTCATGGTTCTACAATTTGAAGGCCGGCTCCATCAAGTCCTTTGCGCAGCTTAAACGCGAGTTCTGCGGGAACTTCCAGGGGAACTACGTGCGTCCCCTGGATTTTTCACAGCTATACATTGTCCGACAGAGGATGGGGGAGACCATCCGCAGCTTCTTCAAGCGCTTCGCTCAAGTCAAGAGCAAAGTGGCTCACGTCCCCGACTCTACGGTCATTGAGGCGTGCAAGAGCGGGATTCTCCCGGGAGAGCTCCACCGGAGGCTCTCCCGGAGCTGCCCCTCCTCCTCCGACGAGCTCTTCAACGTACTTGAAAAGTACGCTCGGGCAGAGGAGAACGACCTCTGGAAGAAAAACCAAGGGGCTCCCGCCCCCACCGATCGGGGGGGCCAGGGACCCCCTCAAACGCCCCAGGCAGGGGGGCTGCAACGAGCCACGGTCTCGGGACACCTTTCTCCTCGAGGGCGGAGGTGGCTCGCGTGACCCCCCGAGGGCAATCGCCCCTTCCCCAAGCCGAGAGGCCGCGGGGGAGGACAGTCGTCCTGCGGCCGGGAAGGCCCTGCGGGGAGAAGAGAGGTAGGACCGTGGTGCACTTTCCACGGGTCCGGTACCGATGCCACCCGGGAATGCCTGCAGCTATTGCAGCAGTTCACGTTGTTCCTCGACCAACATGGGCAGGGGGGGACTCCGGCCTCCTTGGCCCCTCAGCCGGCTCTACGGGCCCTTCCTGCTCCCGTGGGGGGACAGCAGGGACGAGCACAGGAGGGGGAGACATCAGAAATTCTCCCCTTCCAAACTTCCCAGCGACATGTCAACGTTATCATGGGAGGGTCCGCTTCCGGGCGGGACTCCAAGCGCTAGCGTAAGGAGTACGTGCGTGAAGTCAAGGTGGTAGGGGTGCTGCACACATCTCCGCCACCCAAGTGGTCGGACGTCCCCCTCACCTTCAAGGCGGAAGACGCGCGCGGGGTTCGCTTCCCCCATGACGACGCGCTTATCGTCTCCGCCACCGTCTACAACTACCACCTAGCCCGTATCCTTGTGGATGGCGGGAGCTCCGCCGATGTCCTCTACCTGAAAGCCTTCTTCTAAATTTGTTTGTAAAAGCAAGGGTGAGCACATTGTCCACATGGTGCTCAACAAGTACCAAATAAGAATGCAAGTATATATAGATGAGGGGGAATTTCTCAAAGAATAGTTCTTTGGCTTTATATATGTATATAGAATAGATTTTCACTCACAGCTTTGAAGAAAAGGGTCGTTATTTTCAAAAGCGAGGCTTTAAAAATCCTAAGCGAGATTTTCAGAAAATGTTGTGTGTGGCGGTCTTTCATGAGTCACCACTTTATTCAGATTTTGTGACAAATCTTCCGAAAGCTACTTGTGCTGCATCGACGTGGATAAAATCCACCGCGCGCAGACTCCATAACCTGGGAGCTCAGAGTATCCGATACTTTTTAAACTTTGCAAAGGTGTACCACCTTAGTCTACTGATCATTCGGCTTTCAAGTCGGTACCTCTCCATGCGACTTTTACACATGTGACAAGGCCGAGATGACACAACAGTTTACAGTCCTAGCAATAACAATTCCCTGCCCGGTAAATAGACAGTTAAGTCTCAAGTACCGTTGTGGGTCCTCCCCACTACCTTACTTCCTAGCCTGGGTCTATGTTCTCGCAAGACACATAGCCTCTCTTGATTACAGCCGCGCACGACTTAATCTGGCATAGGGCGTCTTCCTTCTTTCCACCTTTTCCTCTCATGATTTTTCTGAACTCACATCACTCATGGCCCTCAGCGGCCCACCAGTTCTCGCAAGAAACCGGATCGACAACCATTGCAGGGAAAAGCTAATACTAAAGAAACTACTAAGTTGCGCCCGTCCCATAACCGGGCAAGTGGTTGGTACGTTTTTCATGCCGCATAGAAGAACAACACAAGGTTCTAATCCTTATGAATCTTTAGTGAGGAGTCTTTCACATTCCCAGTGCGCACACAGCAGCATCCAATCAAACCATGCTCACTATCGATTCCAATCACATTTTCTTTCACAAAAAGGGGTTTTGAACATGCTTTTATCATATGTGACCATTCAACATTTAACATATAATCTCGAGCATAGCATAGCCTAAGCATGATATTCTAGGGTGACAAGGGTGCAGGGATATTCAATCACAAAAGGGGCTTTACAGTTATTTAGGTCATATCTAATCACTTTATTTGAATATAAGGCATCCATATACTTGAAAACAGTTAACATACTTCATTTCAAAATATTGGGTTAGACATGATCAAGGGATTGAGACTTGCCTTGCAGTGATGGGTCTAGTTGCTCAGATGAATCCTCGAAGTTCTCTTCTGCACCTTCAACCTCTGGTTCCACGACGGACACAAACAACACATACACACTATATAAGCATACAAGTACTAGAAAATAATACGTAAATATATCATGCATGCAGGGGAAAGGGTTTGGACAAGGTCACTTGATATTGATCGAAGAGATGGGCTCAAAAGGACTTGAATGTCGAAAGGATGACATTCGGCTGAAGGCTTGACATAGCCCTAAATTGGTTCTAGGTCTGATTTCTGGAGATGTGACAGTAGGAAATATTGTAGAACATGACTTCAAAGTCTTAGTGGACAAAGTGGCATTTCAATAGCTCAAATGTAATAGGTCTAAATCACTCAATGCCACTGGTGTACATGCACTGACATAGTGCTGGACATGGCCAGAAACTAGGGCATTGCATAACTTTTGACTCAGGGCATTAATTGGTGCACAACTTTGTCGGGGGGTTAGGCCTTGATAATAGGAACAAATCACTCAACAGGCTCAAGGGCAGAAAGTGGCCAGATGGTGATGAACGGCGTTGATGAACCACGGTGGCGACACGGCACAGACATGGTTCTGGGAAAAACTTGGCATGATCATAACTTTTGATCTAGGCCAATTCAGGGCTCGAGCCAGTGGAGTAATACACTCAGGGGATTGAGGCCTAGCTAGATGACAAGGTTGCATCAGCTGGTTTGGCCGGAAAACAAACTCCGGTGATCGGAGCCGAAGACGAAGGCACTGATTTGGGCATTTTTGATCCAGGGCATTTGAACTCAATTCCACGCTCGGGAAGCATCTAGGGGTCATCACGAAGCTATTGGTGTACTCAATTTTGCCAGGGGATAGCTGGAGAAGCACGAATTTGGGGATTCGACGCTCGGGGCAAAATTGATGATTCCAATCTTGCAAGCTTACTCCTCCTAGCTTACTGATCACTTTTCTCTACTAGAACGAGGATCAATTTGACTTGAATCACTCGGCATTAGGGGAACAGGGCAAAAGACCATTTCGGCGATCGCCGACGCTAGGTCTCATCGGAGTTCAATTAAATGCTATGACACGTACAGGGGAATGAAGGGAGCTTACTGGTAGCTTTGGTTTGGAGTGGGAAGCAACGGTTGAGGCTGGCGCCGTGAGCTCCAGAGGCGGCTCGTCGGGGAAGAAGATGAAGGCACGGCAACGGCAAGCTCTAGAGCTAAGTCTCGGGTTGCTGGTGAAGTGTGGGTGTGGAGTGAAGCACTGGCGAGAGGGGGCTTTATATAGCCGTGGGGTTGAGTCCTCGGGAGCGGCAGCAAATCGACGGGGAGATGCTCTCTGGCGCCGGAGCGGTCAGCGAGGCGCATTGGGACACGGCGGGAGCTCTGCCAGAGACGGAGTATCGCACGAAACCTGGATTCCGCAGAACGACGGGATGGCGAGTCTCGGCATGGCAACCATGTGGCAGTAAAGCTCTGATAGTGGCAGGCACGTGCGCGCGAACGGTGAAGCTACAGTCTCCGGTCGTCACCACGGTGGAGCTTCTTGGCGCGACGTGAGCACGTGCGGTCACGTGGGATTTGGCCGTTGGCGGAGGCACAATTGGTCAGCGGTGAAGGCTACAGTGGTTCACGGCGAACGATGGCAGCAACCGCGGTCGAACGTCCTCAGGTTGTGGTCGTGCACGCGGGCTCTGGTCGTGGTCGAAGAAAAGAAGCCAGGGACTTGTTTGCGAGGCAAAGGGTTGATTTGTGAGGGTTTGGACTGAATTGCGAAGGTTCTTCTCAGGATTCAGGACCTGATTGCAAATTTGGGATTATGAAGGGCTAATTTGCAATCTGATTTTGCAGATGAGTATTACCAAAATACTTAGACTCATCCAGTAGGGAAAATGGCAAAATCCGATAAGATCTGAGGGTTTCGACAAAAATTGAAAATAGGGTAACATAGGGTAATTAGGGTTTGATTTTTTTGTCGGGGAGAAACTAGTGTTTCAGCTGAGATTTTTGTGTTTGGAGATGATCTGAGACTTTTAGCCTTTTTGGGCTTTTTGAAAATTCTGATAAGGACTAAACTGAAACACTTTTGGACTGAAATGTGAAAATGATCTGGAAGATGAAGTTTAGCTGCCAACTTTTTAAGTTAAGGTAGTGGAATACCTAAGATCAAAATAGGGTTGAGACACCAGGGATTCCAAAGAAGATATGCTGACTCGTGAGCAGAAAAGATAGCCAAAAACTGGGATGTTACAATGACGCTGGTCTTCAAGGACCAAATCGGTCGCAACATCGAAGCCTACGTCGACAACGCAGTCGTCAAAATTCCCCGCGCAGCGGCCCACGTCGACGACCTAGCGGAAACCTTCCGCAACCTCCGCGTGTATGGGTTGAAGCTCAACCCGGAGAAGTGCGCCTTTGGCGTGCGCGGGGGGAAGCTCTTGGGTTTCCTTGTGTCCCGGAGGCGCATAGAGGCAAACGCCGAAAACATCCGGGCGTTCCTGGACATGCCCCCGCCGCGCTTCGTCAAAGACGTCCAGCGACTCGCCGGCCGCTTAGCCGCGCTGAGCCGCTTCGTCTCGCGGTCGGGGGAACGCGGCCTTCAATTCTTCAAGATCCTCCGGGGGCTCGAGGGGTTCCGGTGGACCCCGAGGCCTAGGAGGCCTTCGACGACCTAAAGAAGTACCTCACGAGCCCTCCAATGCTCGTGAGCACATCTCCAGAAGAGGCCTTGCTCCTCTACCTTGCCGTGACCCCGGTCGCCGTAAGCGCGGTACTAGTAAAGGAGCAAGGGGGCAGCAGCGTCCCGTGTACTACGTGAGTGAAGCCCTCCAAGGGGCCAAAACCCGGTACACGGAGATGGAGAAAATCTGCTACGCCCTCCTCATGGCATCCCGGAAGCTTCGTCACTACTTCCTGGGGCACCCCATCACCGACCCATCATCCCTCCCCCTGGGGGAGGTGTTGCGGAACAAAGAGGCCACCAACCAAATCGGGAAGTGGGGGGCTGAGTTTGCCCCCTTTTCCCTGTCCCTTATGCGGCGCTCTGCCATTAAGTCACAGGTCCTCGCAGACTTCGTGGCGGAGTGGACTCCTGCCTCCGGGCCCGGGGACGAAGACCTCCCCGTGCCGCCCCGACGCAGTGACCACTGGACACTTATGTTCGATGGGTCCTTGTGTCTCGTCGGGGCCGGTGCGGGAGTAGTCCACCGGAGCCCCGAGGGAAAGGAACTCAAGTACGCGGTGCGGCTAGAGTTCCCTGCAACCAACAACGTCGCCAAATACGAGGCTTTGCTCCTCGGGTTGCGTCTTGCACGCTCCCTGGGGATTTGACACCTCCTAGTAAAAGGAGACTCCCAGCTCGTGGTTTGCCAAATGTACAAGTCTTACTTGTGCCATGACGTAAACCTGAGCCTTTACTTGCTGGAGGTGCGCAAGATGGAGAGGCACTTCGACGGCCTCAAGGCCCGGCATATCCCACGAAGGGACAATGACCGGGCCGACACCCTAGCCCAGGCGGCCAGTACCCGGGAACCGCTCCCCAAAGGGGCCTTCCTGGAGATCATCGCGAAGCCCTCAGTGGCCTCCCCGGACACAAGCGACGAGCCTCGTGTCCCGGAGGTCGCCGAGATCACCCGGACTCCATCATGGATGGACCCCCTCGTCTCGTTCATCAAGGGGGAGGGGGACCCTCCCAATGCGACCGAGGCTAAGCGCCTCTGGGCCAGAGCCCGCGCATACCTCCTTTTGGAGGGGAAGCTCTACAAGCAGGGGGCTTCCACCCTCCTCCGTTGCCTCCCACGGCCAGAGGGACTCCAACTTCTCGAAGACATCCACGCGGGGCGCTGCGGCTCTCACCTAGCCCCATGCGCCATCGTGGCCAAGGCTCTTTGCCAGGGCTTCTACTGGCCCACGGTGATGAGCGACGCGCGAGACCTTGTCTCCGCCTGCGAGGCTTGCCAGAAGATGGCCAAGGCTTCAAACCTCCCCCCTGTAGCACTGCAGACTATCCCCATCACTTGGCCCTTCGCGCGCTGGGGGATGGACCTCCTAGGGCCCTTTCCCCCAGCACCTGGGGGCTACAAGTATGCGGTGGTCGCGGTCGACTACTTCACTAAGTGGGTAGAGGCGGAACCCTTGGCCAGCATCACGTCCCGGGTGGTACAGCGGTTTTTCTGGAAAAACGTCGTTTGTCATTTTGGTGTCCCCCGGGAAATCACCGTTGATAACGGGACCCAATTCGACTCGGCATATTTCCGGGAATTCTGTGAAGGCCTGGGGCTCACCATCCACTTTGCTTCAGTGGCCCATCCCCAGAGCATTGGAGCCGTTGAATGGGTCAACGGCGTGATCCTACAAGGGTTACGCCGACAACTAGAGCAAGCCGCTTCTAAGCAGGGTGCATGGGCAGAGGAGCTTCCTAGCATCCTCTGCTCCGTGCGCATGACTCCGAGCCAGGCGATGGGATGTACTCCCTTCTCCCTGGTCTACAGGGCTGAGGCAGTCCTCCCCCCGGAGGTTGGCTTTCGGTCGCTGCGAGTGGAGCTCCTAGACGGAGCTACGACCGCAACGTACCAAGCCAACGAGGCGAATCAGCGGCTGGAGACCGATCTCGTGGAGGAGGAACGCGACCGAGCGCTCCTCCGCCACACCATCTACGAGCACGAGATGGCGCGCGCATACAACCGGTGAATGCGCGAGAGGGCTTTTCGCCTTGGGGACCTTGTCCTGAAGCGCGTTACAGACCCCCAAGCCCAGGGCAAGCTCTCCCCCAAATGGGAGGGCCCCTATAAGATCTCGGCGGTCCTGGGCTCGGGAGCTTACAAGCTCTCCAACCTTCAAGAGCAGGAGCAAGAGCAGGAGCTGAAGCACATGTGGAACTTGCGTTTACTTCGCAAGTTTTATGTCTAGCCTACACGGGCTCATCCCCTCCCCCGGAGTGATTGCGCCGGAGGGGGAGGGGGGACATTGTAATCACCGTTCCCTCCCCTTTCGCTATTTCGCGGGGGGAGGCGTTGTATTTTGGTTCATTGTTAATACAACTGGATTTTCTCTTCAACTCTATCTCAATGCAGGTTCTCTATACTACCGCCCCACGGCGACGCCCTCCCCGTGAGGATGCCCTCCCCGCGAGGATGCCCTCTCAACGAGGATGCCCTCCCCGCGAGGACGCCCTCTCAACGAGGATGCCCTCCCCTTGAGGAAGTGGGCTCTCATGACCCAAGAAGTCCCTCCCGTAGGGCGGCTTATGATCACCCCTCATGGACTGAGGGTGTAAGCGGCAACCCGGTCCTCAGGGACCGTGGTAACGAGTCACTTTGGGAGACTAGTCCCCTACCCAAACACTCAGACCCGTCATCGGGCATATCCTCCTCCGGGAGTCGATAGTCCCCCAGCGGGACGGATTTCTTGGATATTTCTTTCCCGGAGACCTTATTCCCGGCTCCCCGTTTTCACGACGACCGGACGATTGTCTCCCGGAAATATTATCTCCGGAAATTTCGCCGGGTTTTTCTTGGATATTTCTTTCCCGGAGACCTTATTCCCGGCTCCCCGTTTTCACGGCGACTGGACGATTGTCTCCCGGAAATATTACCTCCGGAAATCTCGTCTTGGATTTTCCCCGGAAGTTTTTCCCCGGAGACATTATCCCGGAGAAAGTCTACGACCTAAAGCACCTACGTCTAATAATCCCGGAGACCTTCTGATAGCTCCCGGGTCAGGTCCCGGTACAGGCCACGTATGCGGCACTGGGCTTCCCGGAGCAGGTCCTCGAGCCAATATTTGTAGCTCGCCGGTGGAAGTATCCGAAGAGGGGGAATCATCTGGGACCCCGGACGCAGAGGGGATAGTTGGCGCGATGATTATCGAAGTTATCCAGGTGCCACTCCGGATGCCATCGTAACCGGATCGGCTCCCGACCAACGTCCCCGCTGCGTTCCCCGGAGAAGAGACTCAACAAAATTAAAGCAGCTTGGGCGTCCCCGGAGGGGCACCTGCCGGGGCTCAAAGGCCTCGCCCCCGGAAAACCTCTTCCGGACCTTCGCCCAGGAGTAACCTCCCAGGAGACCTGGTAACACTGCATTCCTATAGACTTAGAAAAATTTCAACTTCTATTGCATTTCAAAATGTCTTTTTACAAGTCTCCGGGGCTTCTTCTAAGAAGCTACTGGGAACAAAATCCTAAGAAAGCAAAAAGGGTCCTATCTAATACCCGGGGGGAGGCCCATACTTGGTCATTGGTGTCCTCCCCCCGGGGGGCTCCCGTCGGAGCCGGTGCATCCGCTCTCGGAGGCGCCGGTGCCAGGAACCTCGCCCGGATGATCCGGTCGTAGAAGCCCCCGGTGAGTTGCTCCACCTCCCGGCGCGAGGGCTAAAAAAACACTGGGAAGCTCCGGGGGATGCGGCCCCCAATCGCCCGGGCGCCCACCCCCCGGTGCTCTACGAGCCCGACCGCGGCCGCCACCACGGGGATTGCCCGGCCTCGCGCCCGGGCATCCGCGGCCTCCGGGATTGCGGAGACTAGTGCGTTGAGAAAACGCACAGCCTCCGTGAAAGTTGCCGGGGCCACCTCGGGTTGCTTCCGGAGCCTCGGCTCACGCCAAGGCCCTCAAGGGCCGAACGGACGGAGCGGCCCGCGTCTGTCACTGTAACATCCCTATTCTTGACTATCTTTTCTGCTTACGAGTCAGCATATATTCTTTGGAATCCCTGTTGTCTCAACCCTATCTTGATCTTAGGTATGCCACTACCTTAACCTAAAAAGTTGGCAGCTAAACTTCATCTCCCAGATCATTTTTACAATTCAGTCCAAAAGTGCTTTAGTTTAGTCCTTTTAGAAAACCCAAAAAGGCTAAAAGTCTCAGATCATCTCCAAACCCAGATCTGATCAAGTGATTACCTTTCCTTCATTTTTCTGAACATTTTTCCCTTCTGGAAGAATTCCAGAATCTCAACCGAAACCCTAGTTTCAGCCTCGACAAAAGTTTTAGACCCTAATTACCCTGTTTACCCTAAATACCCTGTTTTCGGATTTTGTCAAAACCACCAAATCTTATCGAATTTTACCATTTTTCTTGCTGGATGAGTCTAAGACATTTAGTAGCACTCATCTGCAAAGTCAGAATTCGAATCAGCCCTTCAGTTCTTCAGAATTACAAATAGGCCCAAATTCCCGAGCCAAAACCTTCACATTTCAGTCCAAAACCTTGCAAACAAGCCCCTAGCCTTTTCTTCGACCACGACCAGGAGACCGCGTGCACGACCGCGACCAGTGTTCGTTCGACCAGCGCCCTGCCGCTTTGCCGTGCCGTTGAGCTCGCCGCCGGCGAAGTTCCTCGCGCTGCCACCTTCACGGCCACGTAGCCACCAACCTTGCACAGCTGTACCGCCACCATGGAACGCTTCAACCACACCGTGCCGTGTTCTTCCCCGCGCGCGCGCGTGCCTGCTGCTGCCAGAAGCCTCACGGCACATGGCAGCCATCCCGGAGATTAGCACCTCACCTTCCTGATGGAATCCTGATTTCGCACGATGCTCCGCCTCTGGCAGAACCCCGCCGTGTCCCCAAGTGCCTCGTTGACCGCTCCAGCACTAGAAGAAAAATCCCCCGACGATTGCTGCTGCTCCCGAGAGCTTCACCCGCGGCTATATAAGGCCCCCTTCGCCCAGCATCTCTTCACACCTTTCCGCAACTTCAGGGCTTAGCTTCCTCCACCAGAGAGTAGTCCAGTTCTTCAGCGCCGCCGCGAAGGCCTTCTTCCCCGGCGAGCAGTTCCTGAAGTTTACGGCGCCAGCTTCGCCCGAAGCTTCTTTCTCCAAACCAACGCCACCAGTAAGCTCCCTTCATCCCTCTCTTCGTACCATAGTGTTCAATTGGCCCCCGGCGAACCTCAACGCCGGCAATCATCGGAAAACACCCAAATCCCCTGTTCCCGTAATGCCGAGTGATTCAAGCCAAATTGATCCTCGTGCCAGTAGAGAGTATTGATCAGTGAGCTAGGAGAAACAAACCTGCAAGCTTGGAATCGCCAATTTTGCCCCGAGCGCCAGATTTCCATGTTCGAGCCTCGACAGTTCGCCGGAGAACGCCGCCGTGCTTCTCTAGCCAATCTCTGGCAAAATTGAGTGCACCAATAGCCTTGTGACAGCCCCTAGATGCCTCCCGAGTGTGGAATTGAGTTCAAACGCCCTGGAACGAAAACCCCCAAATCAGTGCCTTCGTCTTCGGCCCCGATCGCCGGAGTTCATTTTCCGGCCAAACTAGCCGGTGAAACCTTGTCATTTAGATAGATCTCAACCCCCTGAGCAATTTTGTCTACTAGCTCGACTTCTGGATCGACCTGAATCAAAAGTTATGGTCATGCCAAGGTTGCTGTCCAGTGGTTCAGTTCATATTCAGGCCGCCGTGTTTGCTCACCGGATTTGGCCACCTTCCGGCCACTTTCAGCCTTTGAGCCTGTTGAGAGTTTTGTAGCTGTTATCAATGCCTAAACCCCAGACAAAGTTTTGTATCAATTGGAGTCCTGAGTTAAAAGTTATGCAATGCCCTAATTTCTGGCCATGTCTAGCACTATGTCAGTGCATGACCACCAGTGGCATTGGATAATTTAAACTTGTTTCATTTGAGCAATTGAAATGCCACTTTGTCCAGTAAGTCCTTTGAGCCATGATCTACAACATTCCCTACCATATCTCCAGAAAACAGACCTAGAACCGATTTAGAGCAATGTCAAGCCATGAGTCGAATGTCAGCCTTTCGACATTCAAGCCCTTTGAGCCCATCTCTTCGACCAATGTCAAGTGACCTTGTCCAAACCCTTACCCCTGCATGCATGATGTATTTACGTATTATTTTCTAGTACTTGTATACTTATATAGTGTGTATGTGTTGTTTGTATCCGCCGTGGAACCAGACGTTGAAGGAACCGAGGAGATCTTCGAGGATTCATCTGAACAGCTAGACCCATCATTGCAAGGCAAGTCTCAAACCCTTGATCATGTCTAGCCTATTATTTTGAAATGAAGTATGTTAACTGTTTTGAAGTATATGCATGCCTTAGATTCAAATAAGAACTATGTTTCAATAAAATGATTAGATATGACCTAAATGTTTGTAAAGCCCCTTTTGACATTGAATGCCCCTGCACCCTTGTTACCCTAGAATATCTTGCTTAGGTTATGCTATGCCCAAGATTATATGATAAATGTTGAATGGTCACATATGAGAAAAGCATGTTCAAAACCCCTTTTGTGAAAGAAAATATGATTGGAATCGATAGTGAGGATGGTTTGATAGGATGGTGCTGTGTGCGCACTGGGAATGTGAAGGACTCCTCACTAGAGATTCATAAGGACTAGAACCTTGTGCTGTGCTTCTATGCGGCATGAAAAACATACCAACCACTTGCCTGTTTATGGGACGGGCGCAACTTAGTAGCTTTCTTTAGTATTAGCTTTTCCCTGCAATGGTTGTCGATCCAGTGTCTTGCGAGAACTGGTGGGCCGTAGAAGGCCATGAGTGATGTGAGTTCAGAAAAATCATGAGAGGAAAAGGTGCAAAGAAGGAAGACGCCCTATGCCAGATTAAGTCGTGCGCGACTGTAATCAAGAGAGGCTATGTGTCTTGCGAGAACATAGACCCAGGCTAGGAAGTAAGGCAGTGGGGAGGACCCACAACGGTACTTGAGACTTAACTGTCTATTTACCGGGCAGGGAAATAGTTAATGCTAGGACTGTAAATTGTTGTGTCATCTCGGCCTTGTCACATGCGTAAGAGTCGCATGGAGAGGTACCGACTTGAAAGCCGAATGATCGGTGGATTAAGGTGGTACACCTTTGCAAAGTTTAAAAAGTATCGGATACTCTGAGCTCCCAGGTTATGGAGTCTGCGCGCTGTGGATTCTATTCACGTCGATGCAGCACAAGTAGCTTTTGGAAAGTTTTCACAAATTCAGGATAAAGTGGTGACTCATGAAAGACCGCCACACACAACATTTTCTAAGAATTTAGCTTAGGGCTTTAAAAGCACTGCTTTTGAAAATAAAAGTATTTTCTCCAAAGACTAAGTGTGAAAATCTATTCTATATACATATATGAAGCCAAGGAGCTATTCTTTGAGAAATTTTCCCCATCTATATATACACTTGCATTCTTATTTGGGACTTGTTGAGCACCATGTGGACAATGTGCTCACCCTTGCTTTTACAAACGAATTTAGAAGAAGGATTCGTCGACCCTGAATCTGACGGTCTTGAACCCAATGCGGAACAAGAAGAAGAAACTGAAGACCAAGCTTGATAGAGGGTTATGCACCAAGGTGGAGTCAGATGTGGAGAAGGCCCGTACACCGCTGCTGCAGAAGAAGAAGACTGATGAAGTCTTTTCGTTTGTTATTGTTGTTTTATTTTTTGCCGACCTTTGTGTCGAAAACTCCTTAATTTGTATCAACATTTAAATGCGTCATTTTGGTGCTAAGTTATTGTAATGTTGGTCCTTGTGATCAGCACTTGTGTTTTGAATTACTTGCATTTTTATATAATGCATCTTGTTGTTGTGAGCTGCAATGTACCTTTTCTAAGTGCAACCCACCTGGGTGGTTGCCACCAGATTCCTCAAATGAGGGTCCCGCAGTCACCCCCCGGACGCTCGAGCCCTCAAGCTCCCGGAGGGCATCCTCCTTCGCCTTGGCCTCCCGGCGGAGACGGTCGTTGGCGGTCTCGGAGGCGTGGATCTGGGCCCAGACCCGGGCAGCTCCCGGAGGGCATCATCCCGCTGCTCCTGGAAAGTGACGGCCGTCTCCTCCGCCTCCTTCAGCGCCCGGCCGTAGCGCTTCTTGAGCCCCCAGGTAATGGCGGCCCCCTACAAATCCAAGAGTTAGAAAAAATTTCAAAGAGGGGTGCCAAAGGAAAGCCCACCGGCTCGGGGACGTACCTGGATTTGGAGAGACTGAAGCTCCCCAAATCGCTCGTGGATCATCCCTTCCGAGACGTAGGCCTGGACCTTCCGGGTCTGCAGGCCCTCCGTGTAGCGGTCGACCTCCCCCGCGGAAAGCAGGGGGGTCTCCCTCCCGGTACTGGTCCCGTTGCGGCTGATGACGGGCCCCCAAACATGAGTTGCCGGGGTGATATGGGCTAGGTTGCCGGTGGTCGGTGTGTTCGTCGCCGAGGAGGTGGCCTCCGATGAGGTGGCCGAGGAGCTCTTAGAGGGGGTCCCTCCCGGGGGAGGGATCATGAGCCTTTTCCCTTCTCTGGCTGCGGGGCCCTCGGGACCTCCGCCTCCAGAGGGGCCTCATAGACCGAGGGGCTTCCCCCCTCGTCTACCAGCCACTCCACTCGTGGGGGCGAGGCCTCCGTGAACCTCACCTCTGTCCTCTCCGGCTCCAAAGGCGCCGGGGCCGCTGGGAGGACTATCGCCGAAGGTGGCGAGGGGGCGTAGTCCGCCGAATCGGACGCCCCCCCGTCCGCGGCCGGTCCCTTCCCCCGAGCCTTAGAGGAGCTCTCCGGGGGAGGGGGCGTTGCTTCCTTCCGGGCCGGCGCCCGTGCGCGCCCGGTCCCGGGGGTCTTGTCTCGGGCCTTCATCGGCGTAGTGGCCGGCGTCGTCGATGGACCGGGGGCTTTCTGAGCCTTGGCCTTCTTTGGCTCAGAGCCCCCGGCAGCCTCCCTTCCCCGTTTGTGGGAGCCGGGGGTTGGGAGGGGCTTCCTTTCCGGTAGCCTTAGCCTGAAGGCCTTGGCTACCAGGTTCCGGGGAGGGCCCTCCCCCACGACGCGCATGATGCGCTCGTGCTCGTCGATGAAGTACCTCCCCAGGAGGTTCTCCGCCTTCTCCCGGGCCGTCGGGTACGGCCAGACTGCGAAAGGTAAGGGTTAGAAAAAATTTACAAATCAAATGAACCAAGTCATCGGGAACTTACGTCGGGTCACCGGCTTCTGCGGCGGCCGTTGGGCTGGGCACATCCCAATCCCCTTCCTCCCGTACGAGAAGGGGGAGATCTTCAAGAGCATCACATCCTCGACGGCGTCCTGCATAGAGCGGACGCCCCGGGAGGCGACGACCTTGCCGAGGAGCCTTAGCTCCTCCTCCGTCCAAAACAGGGGCTTCGGGGCGGACGACCGGCTGTAGGTGGGGGCCTCCGGGGAGTACACCACACCATCGTCCCGGACTCGAAGGTAGAACCACCTCCGGATCCAGTCGCCCGAGTGGTCCCGGGAGGCTGCCATCGGGTACTCGGCTACCCGGGATGGTAGCATCTGGATCATCACCGAGCCGAAGGGGGACTTGGGTCCTCCCTTCACAAGGTGGGAGCTCCTTGCCGCCTGCTCGTAGAAATACCGGAAGGCGCGGAGTGTGGGCTCCCGTCCGATCGCTGTCTCGAAGAGCCATATAAATAGGCCCATCCGGAGTGAGGTGGTTTAAAGCCACCCCGTACTCCCTCAAGAACTCCTGGAGCAACGGATGCACCGGGAGCCGGAGCCCCGCCTCGATGAAGGCCTCGAAGGCCACGACCTCTCTGGGCCTGGGGCGAGGCGCTCTGTCCTTCTTCGTGGGGATCCAGACGTCCCCATCCGCGACAACCCCCCGGTCGACCAGGGACTCCAAGTCCCCGGTTGTGAACTCGGAGGCCAAGAGGAAGTCCGCTGTGACTTCCTCCGGAGGGACCTCCGCGGCCTTGGCTCGGCCCTTGGCTCCCATCAGGTTCTACCAGTGGCTGAGGCTTTGAAAACTAGGAGACCTAAAGGTTCCGGAGGCTATGCTTCCGGGAACTAACTACCGGAAGAGGGCTAACAGGAGAGGGCTACCGGGAGAGCTAAGGGCGCTGGAGTTTTGAAAATTTGGAATGAGCTATCCGGGCCCTCCGAGGCCCTATTTATGGAGGCGAAGCGTGGCCCCAATGGGCGCCACGCGGCCCCTTGTGGTGCATCTGCACTGTTGGAATTCAAACAGCGGGTGGGAAACGAAGGGACGAGCGCGCGAAATGAGGCACCAGTTCGAACCGCGAGCGGCATTTATGGCCGAACGGCGCGGTCATAAATGTGCGACACGAAAACCGAAGCGTCACAGTTCCGGTAGCTCGCCCCGGAGATTTTCCCGGCGACATGAACCATACCCCCCGGGGACTCAAGCTTCGTCCCCGGAGGGCATGGGGGGCTGCTGTTGGGGGAAATCTCCGTGAGCCTAAGTCCAGGTAAGAAGTTACAGGTGCCGCCGTTTGCCCCGGGACAAGGCCCCCGGTGCCTGTCCCGGGCGCCGCCGTTAGCCCGGGGATAAGGCCCCCGGTGCCTGTCTCGGGTGCTGCCGTTTGCCCCGGGACAAGGCCCCCGGTGCCTGTCCCGGGCGCCGCCGTTAGCCCGGGGACAAGGCCCCCGGTGCCTGTCCCGGGCGCTGCCGTTTGCCTGGGGACAAGGCCCCCGGTGCCTGTCCCGGGGCCGCCGTTAGCCCCGGGACAAGGCCCCTGGTGCCTGTCCCGGGCGCCGCCGTTTGCCCGGGGACAAGGCCCCCGGTGCCTGTCTCAGGCGACGCCGTTAGTGCGGGGACAAGCCCCCGGTGCCTGTCTCGGGCGCCGCCGTTTGCCCAGGGACCATGCCCCCGGTGCCTGTCCCGGGCGCCGCCGTTTGCCCGGGGACAAGATCCCCGGTCCCTGTCCTGGGCGCCGCCGTTTGCCCTGGGACAAGGCCCCCTGTGCCTGTCCCGGGCGCCGCCATTTTCCCGGGGACAAGGCCCCCGGTGCCTGTCCCGGGCGCCGCCTTTTGCCCGGGGAGAAGGCCCCCGGTGCCTGTCCTGGGCGCCGCCATTTGCCCGGGGACAAGGCCCTCGGTGCCTGTCCCGGGCGCCGCCTTTTGCCCCGGGACAAGGCCCCCGTTGCCTGTCCTGGGCGTCGTCGTCCTTCTAGGGACAGGAGCCCTCGGTCCGAGTCACGTGCGGGTCACGCGAGGAACACCTCGGGAATCAGCGGACACTTGTCAAGCATCCGAGGCGCCTGGCCGGGAGAAGGACGTTGCTACCCCTCGATCCAACGGTAGCGCCCGGGGTAGTTTAGTCTTTTTGCTTCTTTTGGGGCTATAAAAGCCCTTGTACACCCTCTTGTAAGGACAACTTGCTCATTATTTGCTAGAGTAGACAATCTCACAGGTGTGCTCCGGAGCCTCTCCCCCCAGGAGAGCTTCCCCAGCCGACTCCGGTCGGGAGCACGCTGACAGAATTAGGGCCCCCACCGGGACCCGAACCTGTATAAACCCTTGTGTCATTTGTTGTGCTTGTCCGGCGGGGCAGGACCGGTCACCCGGTCAGCCCGCGTCTCGTTTTCTTCGCTAGGATCATCCACAAAACTTGCCGAGGTGTTCATAACACCACAACAATCACTGTAATTCGACCCTGTCCCGACAGGAGAGATTCTTACCTTAGTCGAAATCCCCCCAACTTTTAGGATTTCGAAGATGGTTCCCCGAGGAAAAGAGGACAGTCGTCATCTATCCTAGTCTTCCTCTTTGTGAATAAGACCCTGTCTTTTTCTCCCTGTATGTACAAACCTATAAGCACATATATGAGGAATGGTGAAGTAGAACCACTTCTGATTCCACCCGTGAACGGAATCTCGGAGGGGTAGGGAGGGATACTCTTTCTTCTCCCTTATCCGGAAGTAGATTCATCCGGCGGCATTGGCGCTCTTCGACCATGCCGAGTAGTAGAAGCGCCGGAAGAGCTCCACACTTGGGAGCATTCCGACGAAGGCTTCACACAGATGCTGGAAAATTGCCAGGATCAGAACGGCATTAGGGTCGAGATTCACCAACTCCAACCCGTAGTGCTCCAAGATTTCCTTCAAGATTCGGCTCTCAGGGAATCGGAACCCGCATCGCAGGTATTCCTCAAAAACCACCAATTCGCCCTCTTGGACGATTGGGGTTTCTTGATCCTTCTCCGCGGGCCACCAGTTGATTAGTAGCCGTGGAGGAAGGATCTGTTCTTTCTCCAGTGCCACCAGGCTCTCCTCTGTGTGGTGAACAGATCGGCTCCAGGATGTCATTTCTTGCAAAAGATCGGAAGGAAAGGTGGTGACTTTGGAGGCGATGGGGGATGAGGAATGAGGGTTTTGTGCGGTGGAAGTTCTAAGGCAAGTTTCTGGTTGTGTGGCTTCCTCAGGAAGCTACCTGCTCCTTTTATATGCCCGAGGCAACGTTCCATTGAGGGCAACATTCTATTGAATACTTTATTCATTTCCCATAATGGGTGCCTTCTCTCGGGAGACCCGTTATGTACTCCTCACAGTGAATCCGAAACGAAAAGTATTTTTAAAATCTTTGTTTCGAATTCGGGGGCTAGGGTGTACATAAGAACGTGAAAATGTTACAAAATTTTTTGGAGGAGGTTATCCTTCATGTTTTTTGTAAGTTAAACTTTCATGTATTGATCACAATGTGTTCCTGTGATCACTTTAAAGTTTGCATTTTGGTCACAACGATATTCTGTGATCATTGCAAATGGATAACCGCAATACAGACGGTTATCACTTGGTCAAAGAATTGTGTTATTAGGACTTCAGTTCTGATCGGATTTCAATTCTGATCGCGGCTTTGGTTCTGATCGCGGTATGATTCATTAATACATTTCTGATTGAAAGACTTGTTATCTCGGATTTTCCTGGGTATGTGCGGTCGTGAAGACATTACTTATGCCCATACTTTTGCACAGAGATTATGAAGAGTCTTAATTCAAGTCAACCCTTATACTTCCTCTCAAGAAGGCAAGTTGTGTAAGGTAAAGGAAATCTTTATTTCTGACAATCCTTGCATACAAAAGGGATACAGGCAACCAGAGCATCGACCTGATCCGACAGAAGTTTACAGAGTTCTCCTAGGGACATATTGGTGTCAGTAGGATCTACACAGACCGCCCCAAGAGAACTGGCAACTACTCTAAGCCTATCTACGTCGTCCCGAATCAGAGAGGCACTACCATCCCTGATCGGATCGGAGAGTTCTCACTGTTGTCGAGCGTAGTCCCTCTCCAATCGGAATTGGTGCGCCTCTTCGCGGGATCTATCAAAACATTTTGCCAGGTGTAGAATGTCGAAGACATCTCTTCGGTCTTCTTCTCCAGAACCTCTTTTTCCGTCTGGAGAGTCTGTTCAAGGGAAAGAGGATGGATCTCAGCAGGCTGGTTGCTGGGGGCTCCAACAATTATCATCTCCTGCACACAAATGTGTTAATTTACAAATTAAAATAACTAACAGAAGGGATGAAAATAGTTACCAATCCTCGCAAGTGAGAGGATGAAGTATTTCCCCCAGAAAGTAGATCACCCAACAAAAGTCAGAAACTATCAGGTCGTGGGAGTGCAACATTCCCACGAGAAGATTGTTTCCACAACACAAGTTCAGGATCATCTGGTCGTGGAAGTGCAACCTTCCAACCAGAAAATTGATAACCGGTCAAAAGACGGGGATCACTGGGTCGCAATGGAAAAAGCTGAGAAGAAGGCTTTGAAGGATTATTATGGACCTCCAAAGGTGGAGATGAAGGTTCGACCTGCCGAGTTGCATGGACAGGGAGAACTACAGGGGCCAAAGGAAGAGAGAGCAATGATGCATCCCTAACCCTTGTGTCACTGGAAGATCCCTCGTCAACCTTGGGTTTCTTCTTTGGAGGAACCAGATCTTCGGTCGTCTGCAAGTTTCCAACAGCATTCGGGAAATGATTAGAACATAAGATGGCAACTTGAACTAGGATACCTGGAGAAGATTTACCTTCTAGAAGTCCTGGTCGAATTCAAGTGCCACTTCTTCTTCATCACTTTCAATCTCAATGATGTTTTGATCTGCCATTGCGGAGTGTACAAAGGAGAAGAAAGGATAGCTTTGGAAAAGATTTAGCCGGGAAAAGACTTGTGAAGTTTTAAAGTTAAGAGGCTTCGGTATTTATAGCCCCCGGGGTGACAGTTCGTTTTTCGAATGCCTCGAGCTTTTAAAACATTTACAGTTTTATCTCGGGTTAAAAGACAATTCCACGGCACCATCATTACCTGTCAAATACTGCCCAGAGTCCATCTCGGGAAATAAACCGCCACACTTAGTGCGCCACTAAGTGGAGGATTTGAAGTGTCAGGTCACTTATCCGATGAAGGGTTTAAAATTTGAAGTAAATATGTCCCTTCCTTTCCTTCAAATTTGGGGGCTAGCTGACAAGGATTGTTACCTGAGCTAGTTCAGAATAAATGCACGTTTGGTTTAAGACAGGTTCGAACCAGGTAAGTGTCCGTTGGTGTGATCTCAGCTGGCCTGAGAAGCGCGGACACATGGTCGCAGGCATTGTGCGATCAGGCCACAGACAGTGTGCGGTCAGGAGCCCATAGGCGATGCGCGGACAGAAGGTCGTAGACAATACGCAGTCAGATGATTGCGATAAATGTGCAGTCAGAAGGTCGTGGACTACTCTCGACCAGGAGACACGGGGTTGCTTAGGCTCCACAACGAGCATATCCCGAGTACCCCGGAGATTCTTCCACGTGTGAAGACAACTACTAGGAGGTTATTATGTGCGGTTATCTCTTAATTGCATGTGTTAAACCTGCATGGAAGTTAAGTGCAGTTGCAAAAACTGCACCCGAGCAGCCGTTCAAAGCAGTTATGCATTGGCGCCCTTTCGACCAGTATAAAAGGGTGAGCAAATGCACCAGACGAAGATATGGCACATTGGGAACAGATCAACATCGACAAGTTTCCATAAGCTAGTTTTAGTGGTGTTTTACATAATCACACGGAAAAGATCTTCACCGGTGATGATCTTTTCCACGACTTTGTAATCTTTTTCCTGCACATAGTGAAATCACAACAGGACGTAGGGCTATTACTCCCACCATCGAGGGCCCGAACCTGTATAAATCCTTTTGTGTTCCAACCGACTTTGTCTCATCATCCCTTCCCAGAGAGACACCCTGAAAGGCCACAAAACTCACAAATTCTGCATAAGTTCGACTAAGGACCCCGAGTCCGAATCGTCGACAGGGGTGCTCTCTCGGGGAGAGAGGTCTCCAAGGGAGCCTATCGTTTTTGAGTGTGTAAAATGAATTGGAGTTTGTTACAAATGAGATACAAGGGGGGTATTTATAGGCCCCAAAACATGTTAAAAGACTAAAAAGCCCTAGCTACGGCCGTCTGATCGAGGGGCGTTGACGCCATTTCACCAGCCGAAGGGCTTGGATGCTTGACAAGTGTCCTCGCTAGTTTCCGAGGCGCCCTTGATGTCACCCGCGCGTGACCTCACACGAGAGACCTCCGTGGCTTTTCTCGGGGGACCTCCGGGGTTTTCCACGGAAGGCCTCCGGGACTTTTCCTGGTAGCCCTCCATGGTTTTCCCCAGTAGCCCGCCGGGGTTTTCCACGGAAGACCTTCGGCACTTTGCCCGATAGCCCTCTGGGGTTTTCAACGGATGGCCTTCGGGACTTTTCCTGGTAGCCCTTCGGGGTTTTCCACGGATGGCCTCCGGGACTTTGCTCGGTAGCCCTTCGGGGTTGTCCACGGATGGCCTCCGGGACTTTGCCCGGTAGCCCTCCGGGGTTTTCCACAGAAGGCCTCCGGGACTTTGCTCCGTAGGCCTCCGGGACTTTTCCCAGGAAGCGTCCGGGATTTCCCCCAACAGATTTCTTCTAAAATTAGGTTTCCTAATAAACTATAATCTAATTAAATTCTCGTATGTCACGTTTTATGGTTATATTAATAATTGCCCTTCTCTTTAAAATAAAAAATGTGTAATGGTAAAGCAAAATCGACCCACTAGGGGAGGTGCTGATGAATCATCGTCCAATTGAGGAAGGGAAGATTTAGTTAACTTATGCACGCGAAAATTTCTTTGTTATAATAAAACAGTTGCTTAAGATGCGGTTTTGTCTACTCTCTTGTAACGTATATGCGACAAGCTATGGGGAGGCGGTGATGAATCGTTGACCAGTTGGTGAAGGGAAGGTATACGGAACAGCGAGACTTCTTCCAGGGGGTCAGGAAATCGACAAAACTACCTATCTATAAGTGCACTTATGTAAGAATCTTCGGCTGTGTCTCCTCTAGCCGCAACGGAATGATCCAATTCAAAACATACTGGCTAAGAGCACAAAAAAGCTGAAGAATAAAAATAGAAAAATTAATAAAATGAATAAAATAAAAAATAGTAATAAATGTGGTTAAATTTTTCTCTCTAGATAGGGAAATCTAGCAAACTTGGTATAAATTGTAGCAAGATGATTGTTTTATTTAGTGGTTGTTTATTCTAAGCCTTGTATGAATAAAGTTGTCAAAATAATTTAGTTGATTAAGCTCTCTCTTTTCTAAGGTTGAGATTTGATAAGATTGGATACTTGTATTTGAAAATTTTGAAAGTGCTTAGTTTAATTATTTCATACGCCTCGATGTGATGTGAATTGTTGAAAATTGATTATTGAATATCTGATTAACCTGGGCATTCCAATTTTTGGAAACTTCACTCTCATCATTTGCTTGAGGACAAGCAACATGCTAGCCTGGGGGAATTTGTAAGTGCTTATTTGGTAGCATTTTTACCCTAGGTTTGCTAGTGAAAACGTACTAAAAACTCTTTCGACGTGACATTTTGTGTAATTGTTCATATCATTTTTACAATCCACTTCCAAGGTTGTGTTCATTATGTTCTAGGAATCATGCATACAAAAATTTGGGAGTGTTTCGAGTTCGTTTGGACTAGTTTCGACCAAAAAGGTCTGAGGGGACCCCTGGCTGAGCACAACACGACTTGTGTCACGGCTAGTGCTCGGCCTAAGGCACGGCCCATGCCATGGCCCATACCAGGGCCTGGTGCTAGGTGGTCTAGGGTTGTTTTGAGTTCAATTTATCTATTTCGTGTGCCATTTGAAGCTAGATTCCATTGCCTGCACGCTGAGAGTTGTATTTGGTCAAGTTGACTTAATGTATCATGAATAGGTATCTTTTGTCTCAATTAGGCATGCTTTTAGATGCTATTTTAGGTATTTTTCAGAGATTAATTAGTTTTGGAAATTAGGTTTAGAAGAACCCCATTCTCTATTTTCATTTATTTCTTATTATTTATGTATTTTTACGGCTTTTTGCGAGTAATTCAGTTCTAGCGTTAGGGATGACCCAATCCGGAAAGTGTAATTCCTCTTCGATCTCGATCTCAAGTTTGGCAGTTAGTTTCTTACATTTTCTTCCTCTAAACCCTAAATGCTCGCTCTGGCAACAGATGTAATAGTTGTTCCTTAGCAAGAATTTAGGGGATTTCTGGAGTCCTTTTTCCCCTTGATGTGGGACCCTTAATAGGAGAGATGCTCTCGCCAAACTTAAGCATGGGAGCGATCCTCTAACCATTGTACCGGCGATAATATCGGTAACTTAATCTGCCTTGGAAAACACTTGAAGCTGATTTACAATTCTGAGACCTTGGATAGAATTACGCCTGATGGTTATGAAAGTCTCAAAACAATAGATTTTCCTTTCTATTTCTAAAACCCTAATTTTCATAGTTGCTCTTTTACTGTTTTAAACCCTAGATTGATAGCTTTAGTAGTAGATTTAGTAGTAAATAAACACCTTGATCGCACGCGGAGGGGTGTGCGTGATTGTGATGTAATAACTGTAGGATCGACGATGCCGACTAGAGGGTGGTGAATAGGAGACTTTAAAAGCTTTTCTAATAAAACAACTGTCGCAAGATTAAGGCCTAAAAAAGCTAAGAGCAAATAAAAACTGAATCAATTAAACAAATAGGTTGCACAAATAAAATGAGAGGAAGAAAGACAAAAACACGACGATGTATCCCGAGGTTTCAGAGACTCGCTTGGTCTCCCCTACTCCTCGTTGAAGCACTTAAATGAATGAGGCTTGCTTCAATATCCACGAAACATATTTCCACTAGGGTTGCTCCTTCTCCACTCCGGAAAGGTGAGCACCAAACCTCTCAGAAACACACCGAACCTCTCCGACAAACTTCTTCAATGGAGAGATCAAATGGTCACGCCACCAAACCATCTAGATGTAGGCGATCACCGAGAGTAACAAGTTGCGAGATCTTTTCTTGACGTCCAACAACCATCGTGAAACTCTAAGGATGCAAATGATGCGAATGAATGCCCTCGGAGGCTCTCTCTTAATCACAAAGAATGATACTTAATTAACAGATCAAGATTTTAGCACTAGAAAACTTTGGCTCAAGTGTATATATGAATATGGCTCACAATACGTAGAAATCTACTCAAACAATGTTTTCAAAACACTGCTCGAAGATGTATAGAAATCTGCTCAAAAGTGTTTTAAAAACTGCTCAAAACAGTAGAGAAATTGCTCAAAAACTGCTCAAAACACTATACAAATCTGCTCAAAAACTGTTTTAAAAACTGCTCAAAAACTGTTTTAAAGACTGCTCAAAATAGTATAACAAAGATGCTCGAAGGTGTATATGAGAATGTGGCTTGATGATCTATGAAACTACAGCTCAAAGCACATATTTATAGCCCACACCTATTAGCTAGCTGTTATGGTCGATTAAGGAAGGAAGTCAGTACAGCTAGCAGCCAGCTTCGACCTCTAGCGGCTAGTGAATAGTCATTGGAATATTTGGTCGAATGAACAGTATCTGGTTGAATGAATAGTATCTAGTCAAACAAATAGTGTCTGAAAGACCAGTTTCAGTCTCTCTTTGAAATCTATATATTTTTCTCAAATTTCGACCAAGAATATGAAAGAAATTTTGCAATATATGACCTAAGAGTTTCTCAGTTTTGCTGGAACTAAAAGAGATTTTGCAACCCCTCTTAATAGTGTGGTTCAACTAAAAAGAAATTTCTATAAGACCACTCAATATTCCAAACACTGAGACCAGTACAATAAACAAGCACTTACCTTAGGTCGTTGCGGCTTCCTTCTTGGCGACCTTGCGCTTGCGACCTGCAGATCCTCCAGGATCACTTGTAGACTTTACAAAAATAGCTTTGCATACAAATAGCTCAAAGACACAGTTAGTCCAAGACACTTAATGTCATCAATAATCAAAATTAACCAAAAAAGGTCTAGATGCAACAATCTCCCCCTTTTTGATGCTTGATGACAACAAGTGTTGAAAATGAATAAAATTTAATGACTCCCCCTAAGTATATGTATAGGCATTAGATATACAAGACTTGACTCCCCCTAAGTGTATGCATAGGCATTAGATATACAAGAACTCCCTCTGAATGCATACATATATAAATACACATATGAGTCATTTGAGAGTCCACAATGAATAAACAACAAGCATATAAACTATCAATAATGTCATCCAGATATAAGAATCTCTCCCCAATCTCTCCCCCTTTGACATCAAGCACAAAAAAGCGGGAGGACAGAAAAGAATACAATTAACTTGCATTTGATATATCAATAATATTCAATTGACTTCTAAAAAATAATCTAGTCTCATCTAAAGGTTTGGTGAAGATGTCTACTAGCTATAAGTCAGTTCTTATATAATTCAAATCTATGTCCCCTTTTGCCACATGATCTCTTATAAAATGGTGCATAATATCAATATGCTTTGTTCTATAATGTTGAACCGGATTGTTGCAATCTTTATGGCACTTTCATCATCACACAAGGGTGGCACTTTTTCAACTGAAATTCCATAATCCAAAAGGGTTTGCTTCATCCATAAAATTTGAGCACAACAACTACCAGCTGAAACATATTCCGCTTCGGCGCTGGAGAGAGCTACAGAATTTTGTTTCTTAGATGACCAAGAGACTAGTGATCTCCCCAAAAGTTGACAACTACCATATGTGCATTTTCAATCAATTTTGCAACCCGCATAATCTGAATTCGAGTAACCAAGTAATTCAAAATTTACATCTTTAGGGTACCAAAGTCCTATATTTAGATAGCATTTCAAGTATCTAAGGATTCTTTTAAGAGCAATCAAATGACATTCCTTAAGAGACAATTGAAATCTAGCACATAAGCAAACATTAAACATGACGTCGGCCCTAGATGCGGTAAGATAAAGCAAGCTACCAATCATAGATAGATAAAGTTTAGACTCAATCGCTTTTCCGTCGTCGTTCATATCGAGATGTCCATTAGTGGCCATGGCAGTTTTGATGGCTTTAGCATCTTCCATCCCCAAGCACTTGAGCAAGTCCTTCACATACTTGGTGATGAGGACATCACTAGCTCGGATATGAATAAGGCTCCATCCATTCCTTCCACTACTTCCACTACTTTCTCGCCGCCATGAGAAGATCAAGGAGAGCGGTGAGTCGGCATGAATCTATGTGCCGAGCCATTCACTTCGCGCACACCGAAGGATCAGCAAGCTACATCAAAGGTGGAGCAATACATGACGCATCAAGCCCAGCCCAAGATCAAGCCCAACTCGTCTGCGAGTCCAGCTCGGCCATCCAGCAGCAGTCCAACTTAAAACGGATTCCCAGGCCACGTACAGAGTCCGATTGAGGTGTATGATTACTTGATGGAAATCTTATTCCGAGACCTTTCCAACGGATCAACCCCACCTTCAAATTCCTTCTGAGTCAGCAAAAATTATCAAAACAAGTTTATGTACAGAACCTGGACTGTACAGAACCCAGACTCTTAGGTGCTGCGTCACCTCTCTTTTGGGCCATGACCCATGTACCCTTCTCTCCTTTATATGCTGAACTCCTCAAGTTCTTCCATAGGTTATTTGCTAAGTTTTTCCCCCATTGTGTGAGAGACAATTGATGCGATAGCGGCCCGATCTTCCTATAGGTTCTACTTTGCGGAACAGAAACGTTCGCATTTCAAGGCTTCCAATCAGCGGGGATTGAATCCTTGCAATCGCTACACCCACGCACCCGTCATTATCAACCGTGCTCACGCCCGGATGACCTTACCACGAAGGTTAGTTCCTACATGCAGTAGAAGAAATGAGCAAGAACAAGATGCAAAGCAATCTGGAATTTCAGAATAACAAATTGAGGTTATCTTCCATCAAACCAGGTCCGGGGACACTACTACGATGAGCAATTGTCTCTAACACAATGGGGGAACAAACTTAGCAAATAACCTAAGGAAGAACTTGAGGAGTTTAGCCATATAAAGGAGAGACGGGTACATGGGCCGTGGCCCAAAAGAGAGGTGACACAACACCTAAGAGTCCGGGTTCTGTGAAGTCCAGGTTCTGTATGTCAACTTGTTTCGATAATTACGGCCGACTCAGAAGGAATTTGAATATGGGGCCAGATCCGTTGGAAAGGCCTCGGAATAAGCTTTCCATCAAGTACTCATATACCTCAATCGGATTCCTCACGTGGCCTAGGCATCTGTTTGACGTTGGATTGCTGCTGGATGGCCGAGCTGGAATCGTGGACAAGTTGGGCTTGATCTTGGGTTGGGCTTGATGCGTCGTGGATTGCTCTACCTTTGATGTAGCTCGCTGATCCTCCGGTGTGGGCATAGTGAATGGCTCGGCATGTGGATTCATGCTAACTCGCCGTTCTCCTTGATCTTCTCGTGGCGGTGAGGAAGTAGTGGAAGTAGTGGAAGGAGTGGATGGGGCCTTGTTCATATCCGAGCTAGTGATGTCCTCATCTTCTCCCCTTCTTGAATTTGAGTCATCCTCGAGTCAAGCATAATCTCCTGCAAAAGGTTAGTACCAACACGAGGCAAAGTAACATGCATATACTCCCCTTCTTGAAAGCTATCCTATAAGTTCAAAGGAAAACTAGAGGAGCTTGACGTGAAATGATTAGTGCTATTGCAATCCTCTAGTTGATCACATTGTTGCACAACAAAAGGAGGTTTCAGATTTGAACCTATGTAAACTCGATGCACCATATACTCTCTTTTATCACTAGGTTTGCCAATAGCATGAAAATTATTTGTAGATAACTATGGCAAATCAGAATGGACAAAAAGTCTCTCCTCTAAACTATTTAGATCACACAGAACATCAAATTCAATATAACTCAAAATATTTAAAGAAGACAACAATTTCAGCTCATCTTTTTCACTAGCAATGTGAAGAACATGTCTATTTTCTGCACAAATGTTTGGTTCAAAAACAGAAATAACATTCTCATTCACTGGGGTTGGCATGGAAATAACTGAAGCATTATCACACAACTCTTCTTTATCACAAGAAATAGCAAGCAAATCATCTTGTGACAAAGAAAAATCATCAATGGGTTCCATTAATGGTTTCTCTACAATAGCATGATTGGTAGAAAGTTTCAACACATCAAAATTATTCTCACCATGAGTAAGTGTAGCACCATTCTCAATACCTTCTATTTCCTCTTCAGCTGATGTAGGTGCTTTATCCATTGTTGGATCTTGAGTTACACATGGAACAACAAGTACTTCTCTCTCCATCTCATCCTCCTCCTCTTGCTTGTTATCATTTTCCTGCAAAAGATTAGCCACAAGTGGAGACACGGCAAGAGGCTGTTTTTCCAAAGAAAATTCTTCACCCTTGCAATTATAGACATTAATTTCAGATATATGTCTTTCATGTTCAATTTGATTTCCAGCCTCACAAGCAAGATTAAATAATTGAGACAAAGAATTATGTTCCTTATCAACAAGAATGTTCTGAATTTCCTTTTCAAGCCCACCTATGAATCTAATCTCCTTAGCTTCCTCGGTTTCCTCTAAACCACAATGCAACAAGCATGTTTTTAATTCTTTATAGTATCCTTTTACAGTTTTATTATCCTGTTTTACATGTTCTAGTTTCTTAAACAAAAATTTAGCATTGGGTTTACTGACAAATATATCTCTCATAAGCCTTTTCATGTCTTTCCAAGTTTGAGGTAACTTATTACATGCACACAAATTCTTCCACCACATTGATGCAAAAATAGTTAAAGCACTAGCGGCACTCCTAATCTTTCGTTTATCACAGATTTATATCGAGCAAAAATTTTGTCTACCGCTATTTCCCAATCAATATATGCATCAGAATGAACCTGTTATAAGAAAGATGGGTTGGAATGATTTTACCCTTACTCGTGGGGAAAGATGCATCAATGCTAGTGCGGCTCTCTTGCAATCTCTCCCTGTGGTGGAACACATCAATTTGTGTTTCAATCTCCTTAAATTCATCACCTGCCATTATTAGTAGAAAACAAGAAATACACAAGAGTATATTTCCCTATCAACTACTAGGTGGCGGACAAGGAACAAAAGTCCCTCTTGCTCAAGCTTCTTACCAAGCTCTTGAAAGTTTCTTACCAACTGCAACAGGCGAGGCAATTCGGTAGGCTGGTTCGTGACAACTTGTGAGAGTAGTGGAGCACGCGATTGCAAAGTAAATCTGTAACTGAGTTGGAAGAACGTGGAGCTTGGAAGGCTATGTATGAGTAACAAGGATTAAATAATCAATTAATCTCAGAATTGCATAGAATTGAATTTTTGTTCGTATTTAGCACTTAGCCTAAGTTGCTGATCAACCAAGGGTGGGTGATAGTCTAAGGCAAGTGTATAGCTGTCGATACAAGTGGTAGACATGAGATAACTCAATGATATGCAATTTGGAACCTGAAAGCACAAAGAGGAGACCTAATTTGGAAACTTCTGATTTCTGTCCATGTGACACCAAGTCGGTATTTTGACCGTAACATTTTGTCAGGTGCTTATTTTACAATGATGTATTTTTTCACTATTTCCTGACGGGGTTTTCTACAAAATTTTCTTTGGGCCCACTTTCTAAAAAATAACAGAAAAATTAGCACAAAAATCACAAGTGTCAATAGTACAGAAAAGCTTTCTTCTCTCGGTAAAAAACACACTTCTACTACCGGTTTTTGTACCATTAGAGATAGACACGATAGAACAAGACAGGTCATTTTCTAATGGTAAATAACCGTTAGAATATGTGCACTATTCTAACGGCATTTTCGGTGACAACCGGTAGAAAAACTTTCTAGTCTAACGGTTATGAATGAGTTCACCGATAGAAATACTTACACTCTTCTAACGGTTAAATGAGAGCGTACCGTGAGAAAAAAAGATAGTACTCTCACGGTTGTGTATGAGTTTACTGGCAGAAAAGTTACACTGTTCTAACGGTTAAGTAAGAGTGTACCGATAGAAAAAAAGATAGTATTCTCATGGTTGTGAATGAGTTTACCGATAGAAATACTTACACTCTTCTAACGGTTAATTAAGAGTTTACTGTGAGACAAAATCATAGTACTCTCACAGTTGTGTACGAGTTTACCGACAGGAAAAGTTACACTCTTCTAACGGTTAAGTAAGTGTGTACCGATAGAAAAAATGTTGTTGTTTCTAACTCTGTTTGCTATTTAGCCGTTAGAAGAGTACATTCACAATACAGTACATTCACATATACAGTACATATGCAATACAGTACAGATTGGATACACAATATAGTACAGATGCAAAGAAGGATACATTCACATATACAATTTATTCACATATATACGAACCAATACAAATTACAATCCAATATGGACAAATCTATGCACAGAGTATATATAAACAAATAATAACCAATAAGACTATATATAAACAATCTATGCACAGAGTACATGAAAAAGAGAAAATTAACAACAAGTGAGCGAAAAGCTTGTCATGCGGTTGGTTGGGCGCAACTTCCTCCATAACATATTGAGCACAGATTTGTCGGAGATCTCCAATCTTTGCATTGTCGTATTGGTCTTTGGACATGGCGATCTGCAAGCATGTGTGAATACTGAGTAACTAACTTCCTAATTTTGAATGTGACACCCAATTTTCAAATTTGAGTTAGCTATCGATGCTTACCTGGGGGAATTCGGCAAAGTTTGTCCGCACTAGGTCGTACATGTAGCGCAGCACATAAAACCCGCATTCCCACTATTGCAGCTGCTGATGGCACCGAGATAATTGCATATGCGAAGACATGTTAGCTATTGTTTCCATAAACTAATTAAGCATAAACAAAAAGTCTCATGAGTACTTCATATTCTTCCAAGCTACTAGGGAGCCCTGCGGTGCGGCATGCCTCCCTCCAGTGGACACATATTTCTCAAAAGCCCTGCATTTCAGTTAGCATTGCCGGTTAATGTATTATCATTAGCTGGTGAGGTCAAAATTTAACTCAAACATGTTACTTACGCCTCCATATTCCCCTTAACCACATATTCGTTTGATAATCTGTCGCACATCAAATCAAGGTAGTACACCTCGTTCCTCGATGGACAGATCACGATGAAGATCTAGTGGCCCCTACATTGTACGTAAGAGATGACCGCTAGCTCAAAGTATATCTCAGGTGTAACATACAAGATTGAGTTAAATTAGTAAGAAATGCACTAACCTTTGGTGGTACGGCACCAGAATGAACTCCCTGTCCAGCTGCGCCATCAGCGCCTTGGATATGTAGTGCTCAGCGTGCGCGGCGTCGTGCTCTAGCATCGTGAGGCTTATTTTCTCTAGGTCGAGGAAATCCACCTTGTCACACACAGTCTTCGATGCTAGCCTATACATGCACCTACATGCAAAGGACGACATTAGTATTGCACAGAAAGGTACTACATTTCAAATGAACTACAACAATACAGAGTTAGCAAATAGAGTTAGAAAACAGCAATATATAGGATCAACAAACTCACAGGACTCCAGTCCGTATGATGGACATATTGAGCTCCTGCCAGTTGTAGAGGTCGAACAGATCCTCGTGTGCCACGGATATACTCCCGAGCTCATGGTGGAACTGCCTAGGCCTGTAGGGAACTAAGAAGTTCAGGTTGCGCCAAGCTCGGTGTAGGTACCACTCGTGGAGGTCTCTGGTTGATCGATCCAATTTGTGCAAAGTTGCCTCCGACACGAGTGGGAACCCGTTCCTGAACCTCTCCGGCTGTCCCTTTCGCCCTTTGCCCTTGCCTTTTGATGGGAACTGAGCGCGTACCTTCGAAGGCAAGGGCGAGGTGATGGCGGCTTTCTTCCGAGGTGAAGGCGTGGATGCGCTGGCTAGGGTCGAGGCCATGTTTGCTGTGTTCAGGTCCACACGAGATCCCTCATGCCCCGAGTTGGGGGCGCAGTCCTCTGGTAGTACACTGGCAGGCCACTTCAATTAATGAACACATATGTTAGATTTTGCAAGTTGAGTGTACTGAGTAGGATGTAATCTAAAATGTGTAGGATTTACCTACTGTATTAGAACACACTTCTTGGGCCACTGTACGTAGGAGCCCACTGCCTCAGCAAGTGTTTGCATTTCCTCCGTTGGGACTGGCAATGGAGAATCGTTGTAGCCCGGCATGGCCATGTCCACCTGTATCTTTGCGAATCCCAACAGTAGAGGTACGCAGTGGATCCGGGCATCCTGCCCAGACGGATATACGAACCCGTGTGCAACCACTGCTTGTCGGTTGCCTAGGTGAGTCAGTAGGCTGCAGCTCTCTGGCTTCTACAAATTTGTAACAATTAAAACAGGTTAGCGAAACAACTCTAACAGAACGGGAGTGGCATCAACTTAAGTGCACAGCTGAAGGCTTGCAATACCTCAAGTATATTCACTGGAACCACGAGGACCTTCAAAGAGCAACTGCTCATCCGACCCCGCGGGGTACTGTCGCCCTGGTCTGCATCTGCACTCTTGGCCAGCAATGCTTGTTTCAGCTGTGCAAAGTCTTCCCTCATTTGTGCGACCTCAGACTGCACCTCAGCCTGTATCTCCGCCCGTACCTTGGCCCGTATCTTCTCGGAGAGGTCCGCTTCCTTCTCCTTCCAGGTGCGGGCCTTCTTCCTCAGTGGAGCCGGATTTGCGAAACCAGCCTTCCACGGCACAATGGCTTCCATGGTCCGTGTCTGCCCGGGAAGCTCCTTATTTCCTAGAGCCCGGGTGAGGATGTCGTTCTCCCTCTGCGGGGTAAATTGTAACACCCTGAGTTAGGGGTGAAAACTTTCTTTTTCTTCAATAGCATGCATGCATGTATCTGTAGTAATAGCCAGATCAGTATCTCTCCTAAGCCCTAAAATCTCCAAAATCTATCCTGTGACCTCAAATCAAGATCAGATTGTTCAGATGTGATCTATTAGTTACTCTGAACTTAAAAGCCTTCAGAACCTAGATCCAATTCTATCTCTAACTCCCAGAATTATCAACTTCTTCTGTTTTCGAAAACAGAAATACCATATATTACCCAAATACCCTAAGTTTCAGAAATACAGATTTAATCAAAATCTTGACCAAGTTCAGACCAGATTATTCCTGGAATATAATCATGGGTATGTCAATACCTTAATCTAAAAAGTTGACAGCCAGATTTTATCATCTAGACTCTTTTCACAAATCAGTCCAAGAGTTATTGCAAATTAGTCCTTATCAAATATCTGAAAACCCAAAAAGTCTAAAATCTCCAGATTAACTCCAAATTCAGAATTTCTTCGGCAAATCTTCTCAAAATGCTATTTGCCACAAGTCTGTCTTCTGTGCAGATATCAAAATCGAACCCTAAATGCCAGAATTCGAAATCGACAAAACTTAAATCTTATTTTACCCTAAATTACCCTATTTTCAGTTTGTATCGAAAACTATTCAAATGTGCCGAACCTTATCAACCATCTTTGCCAAATACCATGTTGAATATAATCTACCAGATTAGTGAAATCAATTTCAGTTTAAACCTTCCAAATCTCCAGATTTACATTTCAGTCCAAATCAAGAAATCAAGTATTGCAAATCAGCCCAAATTCGACCAGGCCAACTGCTGTACACGACCAGAAGCCTCGCCGTGATTCCTTGCGCCGTGCACGTTCGCCGCCGGCCAAGCTTCGCCTGCAACTTGATCGTGCATGCTGTTGCGCACGTGTCCTCGCCTCAGCCGTCAACGTGGCAGCGTCGCTGCAACGTCGACGACCAGTGCCTGCTCCCGCGCGCGATCAACGGCTTTTGTCAGCAATTCATCGCCACGTAGCTTCGCCACGCCAGTACTTGTCGCCACCGCTTGCTACAAGCTTTGCCAGGTCCCGATGAGGCGACATTATGATCAGCTGAAAGCTTGTCGCCGTCGCATCACCGCTCTTGCTGTTTCTTCACCGCTACTGCTCCAGCACGCAAACAATCTCATCACAGCAGCCAATCACTTCATTGTTCCCCTTCGCCATCTTCGCCTGACCTATTTAAACGCCCCTGTGTGAAGCAGCTTCTCCACACTTCACCAGGACTTAACCAATTTCCAAATTCCCTCGCTGCAGTCATCTTCTCCGGCGAGTCCAGCAAGAGGCTTCACAGTGCCAGCTTCACCCACATCATCTCCTGCCAAATTAAAGCCATCAGTGAGTTCATCTACTCATCCTCTCTGTGTAGTACTATCTAATTGCTCCCCGGTGACCTCTAACGCCGGCGATCACCGGAAATGGCTGAAATTAGAAGAATGCCCTGTTCCGGCAATGCAGGCCAAATTACCTCGAATTAGCTCTCGATTCTGTAGAAGAAGTTGATCAGTGAGTCGTTTCCAGCAAGCCTGTGCATCAAGATCTCCAGATTGAGCTTCAATCGAAGCTTTCCGCAATTTTTGAACTTCTCCAGAAACCGGCGATCGTCGCCAGGCTTCTCCGGCCATCCTCCGGCCAAAGTGATCGTGCAGGTAGCTTCCTCTTACCCATATATCACTTCCCAAGCTTGGAATCGAGTTCATTCGGCCTAAATTGAAAACCCCCAAATGACAGTGTTCTTCTCCGGCGCCGATCACCGGAAAAGTGTTCCCAGCCGTTTCAGCCAAAATCACCTTGTCTTTTAGATGTGCCTTAGCCTCCTGAGCATTTTTGTCTTCTAGCCCGACACCTAGATCGGCCTAGATTGGAAGATATAGCTTTGCCAAGTTTGTGTCCAGAACTGCTCCAGTGCAACCAGTTCATCTCTGTTCATCATCAAATTTCTTGCTTTCCAGCCATTTCTTGCCCTAGATCCTGTTAACTTAATTGTTCCTGTTATCAAAGCCTACCTCCCAGACAAAGTGGTGCATCATTTGGAGCTTCAGATCAAAAGTTATGCTAAGCCCTAGTTTCTGGCATTGTCAGCTCTATGCCAGAGCTTGTCAGCCAGTGGCATTGGCCTTGTTTACCCACTTCTGGTTGTGTAATTTGAAATCCACTTTGTCCACTGAATTTGTAGAGTTGTGATCTACATTTTATTCTACTACCACAACTTGAGATAAGCACTCTAGCTTTTCTTAAAGCTATGTCCAAGCCTTGATCCGAATGTCGATCTGTTGACATTCGCTGTTTTGATTAAACCAGCCACAAAATTGTTATCCCTATTGTAATCCTGAAACCCTAAGATTATCTAATCACCATCCTTAGCCCAAATTCCCTGAAACCCTAGAATCTCGACTCAGTTCAGTTTGCAGTTCAAATTATCTCCAGTATAGTTCAATCATTCTTGTTGAGCATTTCTGCATATAAGTCATAAAATATTTTAATATTATAAGTAATTATTGTGTGATTGTTTGTCGTCGAGCAGATTCAGAAGCTGACTTTGAAGATTTTGTTGTTGACCCGTCATCGACTGCTGTATTTTACGACGCAGAAGGCAAGTCATATCCTTGGTCATCTTGAACCTATATTTTAAATGTTGTTATAATATAACCTTGAATATAGGCAATATTGCATGTGAAAGATTGAGAATGGTTGATTTATGAATTGGCAGTACTAGACTGGTTATCTGTGGAATGTGAAATAAACAAGTTTTGAGCCATGAACTATTATATGTATGTATATACTTATATTCATGAAATAAAACCCCTAGTCGTGACCAGAAAAATGGTATGGATGGCTGTAGCACTGGAGGTGCTAGACTGCAAAGGAATGCAGGCACTGAAGGTGCAGGGTTGTGGATGGCCTGGTCACTGGCATATAAGGACTAGAACCTTGTGTTGTGCGTCTAGTGGCATGAACAACGTGCTAACCATAAGCCTGGTATGGGACAGGCTTGAACAAGTAATTATGTGGATCGCACATGAAACCCCTGCATGAGATGTGTAGTGATGCACGATAAACACGAAGCGCGGCTCCCACACATATCACTGAAGGTGATCAAGCACGGTGACCCAGTAATGGGAATAAGCAAAGGGGTGGAGGTTTGGATACAACCTGCCACAACTGTGCCTCGCTGAGAGCCACAGGGTCGGGGGTGAATTGTAAGTGATGCATAACAAAAGTTCTTGTTATTTCCACCTTGCCGCTCACAATATGAAGTGAGTCAGGGGTCTAATCATTTTGTTATGATAGGAAAGGCTTGAAAGTGGAATATCTTGCGGGTAAATTGGTACCTCTCTGCAGAGTTAAAAACGTATTCGAATACTCCGAGCTCCCGGGTTTTTAGGAGTCTGCTGCGGTGGATTAAATCCACGGGGTGTGACACAAGTACTATTTTCTAAATAAAATATGTTTAATCAAGATTACCCAAATGACATGTGTTGTCATGACAACGAGTGCTGCCGTGGGCTGTCGTGTGTCGACGTGTCGCGGTAGTGCTATAATCTAGTGAACATGAATGGTGATGTTATATTATGAAAAATGCTGCCATAAGATGAGTTGAGAAAGGAAAAGATTATTTTACAAACATCCATAATTCTTGACTAGTCTAGGTTCATATCATCACTACTATATGTATCTACTCTTACCTATGACTTGCTGAGTACGTAAGTGCTCACCCTTGCAACATTCAACTCAATAGATGGAGCCTACCTTGATCAAGATGATGGCACGGAGTACTTCGTGGACTCAGAAGGAGGAGAATCAGTTCCGCCAGAACCCTGAAGTGTGTTGTTCTGCCGTCAACTTCTTTTGTGGGAGGGTCACCTATCTTCTGCTGCGTAGTTAAATATTTTGCTAAACCCTGAATGCCTTGTAGGCATTGTAATCCTCTTTATGTAATATTAAGGCCAGCAGGCCACACTGCTTAATATTTTGTGAGTACTCTGTTGCAATGTAATATACTCCTGTGTTTGACTGATCCTGGGAAGTCAAAGGTTTGTGAGATGGGACTAGCTGCAGCGAGCTAGGTCTCTACAGGAGTAGTCGTTGTCCCAGTTTCGGGCCGCGACAGAAAAGTTGGTATCAGAGCAACATGAGAACTTGACTGTAGGACGACACCTTTAGGGATTGGCCGTGCCAGGAAGACGTAATTTAATTAGAAACTATTTGTTGGAAACTTTATTTTGGTAAAAATAATGAGCTTGTAGCTCTTGAAAAACCTTTATTTCAAAATTTTATTTGGATTTTCTAAAAATCGGTAAGATTGTGAGAGTGCGTTCTGTTGTTTCAGAGTGTCTTAGAGGTTGGTGTAGACAGAGCTAGTGGATGCTCTTGATAGCTTTGTGAGTCGCTGTTGCTTTTGCAATGGTTAATTTGTGTATTATAGCTAATAGCCTAAGTAATTTTATGCATTAAAGTAGTTGCATTAATTTCTGCATTGCTGTCTTAGTTGGCCTTAGTTAGTTAGATCCGTCTAAACCTTTTTCAGAGCCACCATGGTTGACACCAGAAGGAGATCTCGAAGTGGAAGAGAAGATATGGGTCAGACTCCGCAGGAAGAAGAAACTATGACAAGAGACCCTTTGTTTCAGCAAGGATCTCAGAGTTCTAATCCACCTCAGAATGAACAACCCAGTCTTCAGGAAATTTTGTTGTCAATGGAGAAAAGTCGACAGGAAGTCAGATAGCTCATACCCAGTTGTTAGCCCAGATAGTTCAGAAACTGCCTACTGGAACAACAGAAGGAACTACTTCTACTGTAGGAGCAAGATTAACAGATTTCCAAAAGACCCGTCCACCAACATTTTCTAGTGCAACCGATCCCATGGTTGCCGATGATTGGTTACGGGATATCGAGAGGAAACTGGACACGGTCCGATGCAGCGAACGAGAGAAAGTTTTGTTCGGATCTCATCAGTTATCAGGAGCTGCAGCTGCATGGTGGATGAACTACCAGGAAGCCCACCATGATAAAGATAATATCTCTTGGAGGGAATTTAAGGATCAATTTCAGAAATTTCATATACCTACTGGTGTTATGGCAGCTAAGCGTCGGGAATTTCGGAATTTAACTCAAGGAAGTAAGTCAGTCACTGAGTATCTACACCAATTTACTCATTTGGCTCGATACGCACCTGGAGATGTGGATACTGAAGAGAAGAAGATAGAGCGCTTCACAGAAGGACTTCAACATTATTTACAGTATCAAATTGCTTCTCATGAACTTACAGAATTTCAAACCCTAGTGAACAGAGCTTTAAAGGTGGAAGAAAAGAAGAATATGGGAGAAGAAAGCCGAAAGAGGAGGATGTTCCAGCAAACAAGACCACAGCCAAATCCAATCAGAGGAAGAGTTCCTATCACTCCCAATTTTCGACCATCCTATCAGAATCCCAGACCAGCAACAACATTGTGCCCCAACTGCCGAGGAAATCATTCTCAGAAGGATTGCCCTCATCCTCGTGTTGAGTGTTATCATTGTGGACAGTGTGGGCACCGTAAAGAATTCTGTCCTTGGATACAACTTCCGATGTCCATTGCCAGATCTCAAGCAGGAACACAGCCAGTAGTAACCAGAGCATCACCATCACAGAATTTTAGAGGAAATTCAGCAGGAAGAGGAGGAAACATGGCTAATCGAGGAAGAGGAAGAGGTAGAGCACCAACTGCAATCCAAGGAGGAAGATTAAACTATACTTCAATTCAAGAAGCAGGCAACGCCACCGACATTCTTCTAGGTAGATTTCTGATTCAATCTGCATCTGCCTTAATATTGTTTGATCCTGGTGCTACAAATTCATTCATGTCAAAAGCATTTGCATCTGAAGTTGAAATGCATATAGAGCAAGTACCACTAGAGTACTCTATGATTATACAAACTCCAGGGGCTAGATTATCTGTCTACTCGATCTGCCCAAATGTAACCTTCAATATAGAAGGGGTAGAATTTGAGGCAAATCTACTAGTTCTAGAACTGCAAGGTCTAGACATTATTTTGGGAATGAATTGGTTATCCCAACATAAAGGTCTAGTAGATTGTGAAGAGAAAACCCTTAGTCTTGTCAGTAGCCAAGGGGAGAGAGTTCTATTCTATGCAGAAAGATCATCAGTCAGTAAACCGCTAAGATCTGTTCAAGCATTGCAAAAGTTATGCCTGGAACAAGTGCCTGTAGTGCAACAATATTCTGATGTGTTTCCAGAAGAACTTCCAGGAATGCCACCTGACAGAGAAATAGAATTCAGTATTGAGCTTAAACTAGGAGCAGCACCTATAGCAAAACGTCCCTATAGGATGCCAGTTACAGATTTGGAGGAACTCAAGAATCAACTCGAAGACTTGGAAAACAAAGGATTTATCAAACCCAGTGCTTCACCATGGGGAGCCCCAGTTTTATTTGTGAGAAAGAAAGACGGAACTCTACGAATGTGTGTAGACTACCGAGCTTTAAATGAAGTCACTATTAAAAACAAGTATCCATTACCAAGAATTGATGACTTGTTCGATCAACTTCGAGGAGCCAAAGTATTTTCCAAGATAGATTTGAAATCTGGATATCATCAGCTTAAGATCAAGAAGGAAGATATACCGAAGACTGCTTTCACTACCAGATATGGTTTATATGAGTTTACAGTAGTACCTTTTGGCTTGACCAATGCTCCGGCAGCTTTCATGAATGTCATGAACAGCACATTTATGGATTTTCTTGACAAGTTTGTCATAGTATTCATAGATGACATTCTGATATATTCCAAGAGTACGGAAGAACATGAGCAACATTTACACCTAGTCTTGGAAAGGCTACGAGAGAGGCAATTTTATGCCAAGTTTGACAAATGTGAATTTTGGATGTCAAGAATTTCATTTCTTGGACATGTGTTGACAGCAGGAGGAATTTCAGTGGATTCAGCTAAAATCTCTGCAATCAAGGAGTGGAAGCAACCTACCTCAGTTACAGAGATTAGAAGTTTCTTGGGATTAGCAGGTTATTATAGGATATTCATTGAAGGATTTTCCCAGATTGCCAAACCTCTTACAAACCTGCTAAAGAAGGATGTTGCATTTGAATGGACCACCAAGTGCGAGGAGAGTTTTCAGAAGCTGAAGCAGAAATTGACAACAACACCAGTCCTCACCTTACCAGACAGCAAGGAAGACTTTGTAGTTTACTGTGATGCTTCAAAGCAAGGAATAGGCTGTGTGTTAATGCAGCAAGGTCGAGTAGTGGCTTATGCTTCACGTCAATGGAGACCACATGAGGAAAATTATCCGACTCATGACTTGGAGTTAGCAGCAGTGGTGCATGCTTTAAAGATATGGCGGCATTATCTCATTGGACGTAAGTGTGAGATCTTTACAGATCATAAAAGCCTCAAGTATATTTTCACACAGACAGAACTCAACATGCGTCAACGACGATGGCTGGAATTGATCAAAGATTATGATCTTAGTATTCAGTACCATCCAGGGAAAGCTAATGTAGTGGCTGATGCCCTAAGCAGAAAAGTTTACAACCTACAAGGAATGGTTATGTTGAAGAACCCTTACCTACAACAAGAGTTGCAGAATCATCAAGTGGAAATAGTATCACAGGGAACGGTAGCCACTTTAACAATAAAATCTCAACTTGAAGAACAGATAGGAAATGCCCAGAAGAAAGATGAAGAAATTTGTAAGATCAAGAGTCGAATCAAGTTAGGAAAGGCTCAAGGCTTTATTGAAGGTAACCAAGGGATTGTATGGTATCGAGGAAGAATCTGTGTACCTCAAAACTCAGATCTTAAGGAAATAATACTCCATGAAGCACATAAAACTCCATACTCAATACACCCTGGTAACACAAAGATGTATCAAGATTTGAAGACCAGATTCTGGTGGGATAATATGAAGAGAGAGATTGCAGAGTACATTGCAAACTGTGATACATGTCAGCGAGTTAAAGCAGAACACCAGAAAATAGCAGGAAAGCTACAACCTCTACCAATACCATTATGGAAATGGGAAGAAATTTGTATGGATTTCATTGCAGGATTACCTAAAACTCAAGGAGGATATGATTCCATATGGGTTATTGTGGACAGACTTACTAAAGTAGCTCATTTCATACCGGTCAAAAAGATTTATGATGGCAGTAAATTAGCAGAGTTATACATGCAAAGAATAGTGGCATTGCATGGTATTCCTAAGAAGATAGTCTCAGATCGTGGAACACAGTTTACCTCCAAATTTTGGAATAGATTGCATGAAACCTTAGGAACCCAGTTGGATTTCAGTACTGCATATCATCCACAGACGGGAGGACAGACAGAAAGAGTCAACCAAATCCTAGAAGATCTTCTAAGAGCTTGTATACTAGATTATGGAACATCATGGGACAAATGTTTACCATTTGCAGAATTTACATATAATAACAGTTATCAAGCTAGTATACAGATGGCACCATTTGAAGCTTTATATGGACGTAAATGCAGAACTCCATTACATTGGAATGAGCCAGGAGAACGAAAAGTCATAGGACCAGAGATAGTAGAAGAAGCAGAAGCTCATGTCAGACTCATCAGAGAAAGGTTGAAAACATCACAATCATGACAAAAGAGTTATGCAGATAAACGACGTAGAGAATTATCATTTGAACCAGGAGATTTTGTGTATCTCAAGGTCACACCATTCAAAGGATTACAAAGATTCCAAGTGAAAGGAAAGTTATCTCCAAGATACATTGGACCATTTAAGATAATCAAGAGAAAGGGAGAAGTATCATATAAATTGGAATTACCTGTGGGATTAGCAGGAGTGCATGATGTGTTTCATGTCTCTCAGCTCCGGAAATGTTTGAAGGAACCTACTGACCAGATAGATGTACAAGATGTGCCAGTACAGAAGAATCTTACTTATCTTGAGCACCCAATCAGAATCCTAGCCACTGATGAACGTCAGCTCAGAAGGAAGAAAATCAGATTGTGTAAAGTTCAATGGAAAAATCATTCAGAGCAAGAGGCTACTCGGGAGAAGGAAGAAGATCTTAAGCAAGCCTATCCTTATCTTTTCCTGTCTTAGGTAAATCTCGGGGCGAGATTTCTTTAAGGAGGGTAGATCTGTAACACCCTGAGTTAGGGGTGAAAACTTCCTTTTTCTTCAATAGCATGCATGCATGTATCTGTAGTAATAGCCAGATCAGTATCTATCCTAAGCCCTAAAATCTCCAAAATCTATCCTATGACCTCAAATCAAGATCAGATTGTTCAGATGTGATCTATTAGTTACTCTGAACTTAAAAGCCTTCAGAACCTAGATCCAATTCTATCTCTAACTCCCAGAATTATCAACTTCTTCTGTTTTCGAAAACAGAAATACCTTATATTACCCAAATACCCTAAGTTTCATAAATACAGATTTAATCAAAATCTTGACCAAGTTCAGACCAGATTATTCCTGGAATATAATCATGGGTATGTCAATACCTTAATCTAAAAAGTTGACCGCCAGATTTTATCATCTAGACTCTTTTAACAAATCAGTCCAAGAGTTATTGCAAATTAGTCCTTATCTGATATCTGAAAACCCAAAAAGGCTAAAATCTCCAGATTAACTCCAAATTCAGAATTTCTTTGGCAAATCTTCTCAAAATGCTATTTGCCACAAGTCTCTCTTCTGTGCAGATATCAAAATCGAACCCTAAATACCAGAATTCGAAATCGACAAAACTTAAATCTTATTTTACCCTAAATTACCCTATTTTCAGTTTGTATCGAAAACTGTTCAAATGTGCCGAACCTTATCAACCATCTTTGCCAAATACCATGTTGAATATAATCTACCAGATTAGTGAAATCAATTTCAGTTTAAACCTTCCAAATCTCCAGATTTACATTTCAGTCCAAATCAAGAAATCAAGTATTGCAAATCAGCCCAAATTCGACCAGGCCAACTGCTGTATACGACCAGAAGCCTCGCCGTGATTCCTTGCGCCGTGCACGTTCGCTGCCGGCCAAGCTTCGCCTGCAACTTGATCGTGCATGCTGTTGCGCACGTGTCCTCGCCTCAGCCGTCACCGTGGCAGCGTCGCTGCAACGTCGACGACCAGTGCCTGCTCCCGCGCGCGATCAACGGCTTTTGTCAGCAATTCATCGCCACGTAGCTTCGCCGCGCCAGTACTTGTCGCCACCGCTTGCTACAAGCTTTGCCAGGTCCTGATGAGGCGACATTGTGATCAGCTGAAAGCTTGTCGCCGTCGCATCACCGCTCTTGCTGTTTCTTCACCGCTACAGCTCCAGGACGCAAACAATCTCATCACAGCAGCCAATCACTTCATTGTTCCCCTTCGCCATCTTCGCCTGACCTATTTAAACGCCCCTGTGTGAAGCAGCTTCTCCACACTTCACCAGGACTTAACCAATTTCCAAATTCCCTCGCTGCAGTCGTCTTCTCCGGCGAGTCCAGCAAGAGGCTTCACGGTGCCAGCTTCACCCACATCATCTCCTGCCAAATTAAAGCCATCAGTGAGTTCATCTACTCATCGTCTCTGTGTAGTACTATCTAATTGCTCCCCGGTGACCTCTAACGCCGGCGATCACCGGAAATGGCTGAAATTCGAAGAATGCCCTGTTTCGGCAATGCAGGCCAAATTACCTCGAATTAGCTCTCGATTCTATAGAAGAAGTTGATCAGTGAGTCGTTTCCAGCAAGCCTGTGCATCAAGATCTCCAGATTGAGCTTCAATCAAAGCTTTCCCCAATTTTTGAACTTCTCCAAAAACCGGCGATCGTCGCCAGGCTTCTCCGGCCATCCTCCGGCCAAAGTGATCGTGCAGGTAGCTTCCTCTTACCCATATATCACTTCCCAAGCTTGGAATCGAGTTCGTTCGGCCTAAATTGAAAACCCCCAAATGACAGTGTTCTTCTCCGGCGCCGATCACCGGAAAAGTGTTCCCAGCCGTTTCAGCCCAAATCACCTTGTCTTTTAGATGTGCCTTAGCCTCCTGAGCATTTTTGTCTTCTAGCCCGACACCTAGATCGGCCTAGATTGGAAGATATAGCTTTGCCAAGTTTGTGTCCAGAACTGCTCCAGTGCAACCAGTTCATCTCTGTTCATCATCAAATTTCTTGCTTTCCAGCCATTTCTTGCCCTAGATCCTGTTAACTTAATTGTTCCTGTTATCAAAGCCTACCTCCCAGACAAAGTGGTGCATCATTTGGAGCTTCAGATCAAAAGTTATGCTAAGCCTTAGTTTTTGGCATTGTCAGCTCTATGCCAGAGCTTGTCAGCCAGTGGCATTGGCCTTGTTTACCCACTTCTGGTTGTGTAATTTGAAATCCACTTTGTCCACTGAATTTGTAGAGTTGTGATCTACATTTTCTTCTACTACCACAACTTGAGATAAGCACTCTAGCTTTTCTTAAAGCTATGTCCAAGCCTTGATCCGAATGTCGATCTGTTGACATTCGCTGTTTTGATTAAACCAGCCACAAAATTGTTATCCTTATTGTAATCCTGAAACCCTAAGATTGTCTAATCACCATCCTTAGCCCAAATTCCCTGAAACCCTAGAATCTCGACTCAGTTCAGTTTGCAGTTCAAATTATCTCCAGTATAGTTCAATCATTCTTGTTGAGCATTTCTGCATATAAGTCATAAAATATTTTAATATTATAAGTAATTATTGTGTGATTGTTTGTTGTCGAGCAGATTCAGAAGCTGACTTTGAAGATTTTGCTGTTGACCCGTCATCGACTGCTGTATTTTACGACGCAGAAGGCAAGTCATATCCTTGGTCATCTTGAACCTATATTTTAAATGTTATTATAATATAACCTTGAATATAGGCAATATTGCATGTGAAAGATTGAGAATGGTTGATTTATGAATTGGCAGTACTAGACTGGTTATCTGTGGAATGTGAAATAAACAAGTTTTGAGCCATGAACTATTATATGTATGTATATACTTATATTCATGAAATAAAACCCCTAGTCGTGACCAGAAAAATGGTATGGATGGCTGTGGCACTGGAGGTGCTAGACTGCAACGGAATGCAGGCACTGAAGGTGCAGGGTTGTGGATGGCTTGGTCACTGGCATATAAGGACTAGAACCTTGTGTTGTGCGTCTAGTGGCATGAACAACGTGCTAACCGCAAGCCTGGTATGGGACAGGCCTGAACAAGTAATTATGTGGATCGCACATAAAACCCCTGCATGAGATGTGTAGTGATGCACGATAAACACGGAGCGCGGCTCCCACACATATCACTGAAGGTGATCAAGCACGGTGACCCAGTAATGGGAATAAGCAAAGGGGTGGAGGTTTGGATACAACCTGCCACAACTGTGCCTCGCTGAGAGCCACAGGGTCGGGGGTGAATTGTAAGTGATGCATAACAAAAGTTCTTGTTATTTCCACCTTGCCGCTCACAATATGAAGTGAGTCAGGGGTCCAATCATTTTGTTATGATAGGAAAGGCTTGAAAGTGGAATATCTTGCGGGTAAATTGGTACCTCTCTGCAGAGTTAAAAACGTATTCGAATACTCCGAACTCCCGGGTTTTTAGGAGTCTGCTGCGGTGGATTAAATCCAGGGGGTGTGACACAAGTACTATTTTCTAAATAAAATATGTTTAATCAAGATTACCCAAATGACATGTGTTTTCATGGTAAGGAGTGCTGCCGTGGGCTGTCGTGTGTCGATGTGTCGCGGTAGTGCTATAATCTAGTGAACATGAATGATGATGTTATATTATGAAAAGTACTGCCATAAGATGAGTTGAGAAAGGAAAAGATTATTTTACAAATATCCATAATTCTTGACTAGTCTAGGTTCATATCATCACTACTATATGTATCTACTCTTACCTATGACTTGCTGAGTACGTAAGTGCTCACCCTTGCAACATTCAACTCAATAGATGGAGCCTACCTTGATCAAGATGATGGCACGGAGTACTTCGTGGACTCAGAAGGAGGAGAATCAGTTCCGCCAGAACCCTGAAGTGTGTTGTTCTGCCGTCAACTTCTTTTGTGGGAGGGTCACCTATCTTCTGCTGCGTAGTTAAATATTTTGCTAAACCCTAAAAGCCTTGTAGGCATTGTAATCCTCTTTATGTAATATTAAGGCCAGTAGGCCACACTGCTTAATATTTTGTGAGTACTCTGTTGCAATGTAATATACTCCTGTGTTTGACTCATCCTGGGAAGTCAAAGGTTTGTGAGATGGGACTAGCTGCAGCGAGCTAGGTCTCTACAGGAGTAGTCGTTGTCCCAGTTTCGGGGCGCGACATAAATAATCCCTCCATTGCCTCCTTCTCAAAAGAGATCTGTTACATTTAAAGCTACCTTTTGAGACAAATACATATATACACTTGTGCACACACAGTTTACGAGGTTAGCGAACTTACCATTCGCTTCGCTACCTCAGCGTCCCTAGGGTTGCGAACTCCATCGACCATGTGGACGACACGGACCCTCTCCCCCTCCACCACCACTTGCACCTCGCATCCCGGATCTCCGAGAGCGGCAACTCAGGGGAGTCGATGACAGAATTTTGCTCGTCTTCCTACCTCCACTACTATTCCTTCCCTGCATAGCCCCGGGATCCGAGCCGATGCAGGTGGTCGTTCCTCTTCTGGACCGCTTTATTCTTCTCGCCAAGGGCCTTGAACTCGTCGGTGCCCTTCTGCTTGGTGAATTCCTCCCATACCTCCTCCGATATGAAGGGGTACTTCTCACAAGGAGATTTGCCCGCAACGAGGAAGGTACTGACGAGCCAGCTCTTAAAGGTTTTCCATGTTCCGTTCATGTCCTTCAAGCAGGCTGTCCTAGGTTTATCGTTGGGGATGTTCTACTTAGCCTGTTTTCAAACAATGCATACAATTAATCACGAGTTAGTTAAACTTTAGGGTAAGCCAAGAGAACGTGATTACGAAAGAGTTCAGCAATTTCAGTTAATTTAACCTTCACTTCCGCCCACAATCTATCCCTCTCGTCCACCGTCACGTCCTTCCAGCTCTGGACGGTGATCTCCACCCTTTCTTTCGCCAACAGCCCTATGTAGGCCGCATACTTCCTAGCATTCTTTCCGATCGGCCTCCCAAATTGGTTGAACTCACAAGAAAGGTCGGTGTGTTTGGCCAAACAACCCAACGTTATCACGCCTTGCCCCACCCTCTTGCTCTGGGACGAACCGGCATCTTCAGTTACGTTGGCCCTAGTCGAACCACTACTATCATCCGATGAAGACGACGACATGACTTTCCCTACAAAACCATCAACAAACCATCACAAATTTAATGGAAACACAAACCAAATAGTTTTACAAAGCAAAAGGACCTATTTTAAATATTTGTTCTATCGGTAAACACAGCAACTAACGATAGAAGATAAGATTATATTTCTGAGCATTTTCATCTACACATTTTCATAGGAAGCAGGAAACATATGGCAATTAATTCTTCTTGGAGTTCCATAACTCAGTTGAGGATTGGAGACTAATTAGGGTTGCTGAAGGGATGTCCGAAGAAAATAGTACTAAAAGGCATGCAAAAATTGTTGAAGTGTTCAGCAATTTTTTCTATCAGTAGACATATGAGCTACCGGTAGAACATAACAATGTTTTCTATCGGCAAATATATGAGATACCGATAGAAGATGTTTATAAACACTAACAACATATAAAGTACATTATATGGCAATTGGATACAATTGATCACACATATAGCAGTATAGATAATTTCAAATCTCAAAATAGGTTCATTTGGCATTTAATTATTCTTGGAGTTCCATAACTCAGTTGAGGATTAATTGGAGACTAATTCTTGTTGGTTTCAATGAGAGTGTAAAAAACTGATCAAAGTATTGTCTCTATGTGACAATATTGCATGGTTCATGTCCTTCCAGATCCTAAGTTTTAATACTTGTTGAACTTTTATGATAAAATGAACACACATAGAAAATAGGGTACTGATTGTTTCTTGGCCTATGTAATATAGCAGGCCAGATTGACACAGAAATTTTTTCTATCAGTAAACACATGAGCTACCGATAGAATATAACAATTTTTCTATCGGCAAATGCAGGAGATACCAATAGAAGATGTTTAAGAACACCTCCAACATATAACGTATATTACATGGCAATTGGATACAATTGATCACACATACAGCAGTATAGATAATTTCAAATCTCAAAATAGGTTAATTACAGCACTGGAACATATTATGTCAACCCTAGTTTAAATCAACAATGCCTGCGGAATTTACAAAATCCTACACAATAGGGAACCTCTAGTTTAATTCCAAAACATGAGCGGAGGAAAATAGCGAATTAAAAAACCATAGTGTAAAAAACACTAAGATCAAATAAGGAAGACGCTGGAAAAAGAACAAGGAATTAGGGTATTTTATAGCGATCAGTTGTGGTGATGGAGAGGCGGTGTAGAATGCAGCGGCAGCTGGCGAAGGACGAAAAAAGGACCGGCTACAGTGGCGAACCGGGATACAGGTCGTGATCATCGTGCAGTAGTGAGGAAGTGGTCACTAGCGAGGATTAGGGTTTTCGCGCTCGAAGAGACACAGTGCTATAAGTTGGAACGGTTCGACTGGAGGGAAACTCTCGGGCGATGTTTAATAAAGTAGTGAGGGCCTTTTCTATCGGTACAAACAAGAAATACCATTAGACTAATGGTTTTCTTCTAACGGTACAACAAAATAATACCGACAGAACATATACGTGCACTTTTCTCACGGTAGTTTGAGAAAATTCCGTCAGAGTGGCCAACTTTGTCTAACGGTACTAACACAAAATACTGTTAGAACAAGTAAATTTTACCAGAGCTTAATTTTTGAAGTGGGTAGTGCATTGGAAAATGATGTTTCAGGCCTCTTGAAGAATCAAGAGGCTGCAATGGGATTTTGGCAAGAAAATTTGTAGGGAAGAATTAAGTTCTTACACTATAAAGGTACTGTACATGTTAGAACTCATGCTGTGGAGTAAAATTGAGATATATTAATGTTTTGAACAAACTTATCATTAAGTTCTAAAGAAAAATGTATTGCCTGATGTATTAATGCATGATAAGTTCCTCACCTTGCTGCACAACTTGTGGGCTGTTTGCCTGGCATTTTTTCTTCAAATAGAAAAAAGTCATCAATGGTTCTCACATTAAAGTGCATGCCTGAGGCACATAAGAAAATACATATGTTTTTTCTATCGGTAAATATGTGTATTTACCGTTAGAACAGGTACTGGTAACAAAAGCAAGCTGGGTAATGCATGACACAGCAATCTAAGTACACACATGCACACCAGTTCTCACATTAAAGTGCATGCCGAGGCACATAAGCAAATACATGTGTTTTTTCTATCGGTAAATATGTGTATTTACCGATAGAACAGGTACTGCTACATGGCTGAAACAAAAGCAAGATGGGTAATGCATGACACAGCAATCTAAGTGCACACATGCACACTAGTTCTCACATTGAAGTGCATGCCTGAGGCACATAAGCAAATACATGTGTTTTTTCTATCGGTAAATATGTGTATTTACCATTAGAACAGGTACTACTACATGACTGAAACGAAAGCAAGCTGGGTAATGCATGACACAGCAATCTAAGTACACACATGCACACCAGTTCTCACATTAAAGTGCATGCCTGAGGCACATATGGAAATACATGTGTTTGTTCTATCGGTAAATATGTGTATTTACCGTTAGAACAGGTACTGGTAACAAAAGCAAGCTGGGTAATGCATGACATAGCAATCTAAGTACACACATGCACACCAGTTCTCACATTAAAGTGCATTCCTGAGGCACATAAGCAAATACATGTGTTTTTTCTATTGGTAAATATGTGTATTTACCGTTAGAATAGGTATTGCTACATGGCTGAAACAAAAGCAAGCCGGGTAATGCATGACACAGCAATCTAAGTACACACATGCACACCAGTTCAAGCATTCAAATAATCATATCTAAACACAATGTAACATCAAACAGATCTTAACTAGAAGATAAAGAAATATTTCAAATTTGTAGATTAACTAGGAGACACAAAAATACTTTTCTTAGGTACTTGGTACTTCATCTTGCCAAAGAAATTAAAAATATCTACTTACATGAGATCTTGGTTTGCCTCCATTCCTTCAAGAAAATGCAAGAGGAAACATAAAAAAAGAGTACTATTTAAACTCATTCTAGTTAATTGCTGAAACAAAAGCAAGCAGCTGATTCATGCATGACACAACAATTTAGGTACAAACATACACATGCCAGTTCACAAATTCAAGTGCATGTCTGAAACAGCAGTACAAATACACATGTACACCTACCTACCAATACAATTAAATACACAAATACTTGATCCCATGTACACATTCAAGTTCATGTCCCAAATAGCATTACATGATACACAAATATACAACAATATACAAATACCACAATTCACACATTCGATGTATATTAGAAAAGTCACGTCTGAAATTAACAACATATCGTCATGAGGACCCAGTGGCCCATACATTTTACATAAAAGAGAACCTTTCCAAGTTGCGACAATATAACTACCGACTACAAGTTAGACATGATATATCACAAATCCATTCATCCGAAACAGCAAATGTCTGAACCACATTTGACTTAACCATAGGAGTTCAGTTCAAAGACGCCCGAGGAGCTGGAACTGGCGTCGAGTTACATTTGTATTGGTGATTTCCTTGGGCTCAGACTCGATCAACTCAACTCAGTAATACACCTTGCCTCCATTTCTTCAAGAAAATGGAAGAGGAAACCACTTATATTATTGAGTTGAGTTGGGTTGATCGAGTCTGAGCCCGAGGAAATCACCGATACAAATGTAAGATGCTTTCTATAGGTCCTGATTTGAGAAACACGCCGGGCTTGAGGATCTTCTCGATCGAGCCAACTAAGATCTCGCCCTTCACGTCCTTCCAGCTCTCGACGGTGATCTTCACCCTTTCTTTCACCAACAAGCCAACGTAGGTAGCGTACTGTGACGAAGAACCGTGAAATACGTTGCCCCTCATGAGCATCGTCCAAGGACCTACACAGATCACAAATAGGCATTCTAGAGCAAATTAAGATTATTTACTGTTTCCTAAATGACTCCCTATCTGAGAAGGACTACCAACTAAAGGTTAGATTGTGCTTCATCATAGTAACATCAACTTGCAACTGTAGATCAAGATATTACATTTCTACTTTATTTCATCCGAAGAAATTACCTTGCCAATATACATATATTAATTATTTAATGAATTTTTTACATGCACTTGATCATTGAGCAAGCTAGTTAGCATTTGACTATGTTATTGGCATTGAACAACCTACAGAGAGATCAAGTTATTTGTGTATCTCATGATATTTGTAAATATCTTGATATTAATGATCTTTCAATTTCAATTTCAATTTCATGATCTTTCAATTTCATCTTCAATTTCATGATCTTTCAATTTCAATTGTTACTAAGTCCAAGTTGGCATTGAGCAACCACTGAGAGATGAAGATATTACATTTATACTCTTATTGGCATTTGACTATGTTAGCTAGCGTTTGTCTTGCAAATATCCTGATAATTTTCTTCATTTGATAGGATTAGCAAACAATGGAACATTATCTGTCCCACAATGATATTATTTAGTTGTTTTAATAAAAAACAGGAACAAGACACCGTACATAATCATATTGAAAAGAAGACACACCAAAATGAAGGATACAAAAATTGCAGGATAATTGCCATAATCAGATTTGAATAATCTAACAATATTGCCAAAATTTTACATACCTTGCTTGCCATGCTGAAATCTAGTGAACATCGATGGAGGTGCGGAAGTGCAGTGGTTGCCGGTGGAGGTGTGCCGGCCGTCCATGGAGCTTACATGTTAGGGCTACGAGCGCCCGAGGAACTGTTCAAATGGAAGAGCCATACCCGGGTATTTATAGTACTAGATCAGTTCTAACGGTACACAACAGCTTACCGATAGGAATTTGTGAAATATTCTATCGGTATATACATACAGTACCGATAGAATAAAGCTATTTGTAGAAGGCGAACAGTTCTAACGATACACAACAGCCTACCGATAGGAATTTGTGAAATCTTCTAACGGTATATACATACAGTACCGATAGAATGAAGCTATTTGTAGAAGGCGAACGGTTCTTACGGTACACAACAGCCTACCGATAGGAATTTGTGAAGTCTTCTAACGGTATATACATACAGTACCGATAGAATAAAACTATTTGTACTAGACGAGCAGTTCTAACGGTACACCACAGCCTACCGATAGTAATTTTGGGATCTATTCTAACGGTATAAACATACAGTACTGATAGAATAAATCTATTTATAGAAGTCGAACTCTTCTAATGGTACACAACAGTCTGCCGTTAGTACTTATGCATCTCTTCTTACGGTAAATATGTTCATCACCGATAGAGTAAATCATTCTGCTTCTTCTATAGGTAAATTTTGTACAAACTGATAGTAAAAATGTCTCTCTTATGCCTTTTACGTCTGGAGGCACCTTTTCTAACGGTTTTCTTCGAAATCGCTAATAACCATTAGAAGATAGGGGTTAGTAGACTGCATTTCTGTACTAATGTGTGCGCTATTGCAGATTTTCGAACAGACACTAGGTCATACTCCTGACCACATAACTTTTTACTGCCTTGATGGATCGATGTCAAAATTTACAGGACGATAGGAAATTGAGTTATGAATCTATTGGTTTTGGTTTCACTCAAAAAAGATCAAGGAATCAAAAGTAATGGACTTTTGGTGGCGGCTGCAGAAAAGGGATTTTTCTGGCGGAGATTGGAAATGTAACACCCTGAGTTTAGGGGTAAAAACTATCTTTTTCATAAAAACTACAGAGATGCATGCATGTATATCTGTAGTAGTAGCAAGATCAGTTCGACCCTAATCTATCCTAAGCCCCAAATATCTCAAAATCTTCCCTGTGAATCCAAATCAAGATCAGATTGCTCAGATGAGATCTATTAGTTACTCTAAACATAAAAGCCTTCAGAAGCCAGATTCAATTCCATCTCTAACTCTCAGATCTTGCAATTATTTTCTGTTTTCGAAAATAGCAATTTAATTAATATCCTAATTACCCTAAATACTCTGAACTCCGATTTAGCCAAATCTTGACCTAATCCAGGCCAGCTTATTCTTGGATTATGATCATGGGTATGCCAATACCTTAATCCAGAAAGTTGATAGCCAAATTATATCATTTAAGCCTTTTTCACAGATTAGTCCAAATTGTGAAACGAATCAGTCCTTTTTTTGATATCTGGAAATCCAAAAAGGCTAAAATCCTCAGATCAACTCCAAATTGAAATCTATTTTAGGGAACACCTCCCAAAAGCTAATTAATACAAAATCTTCTTTTATCAGAACACCCAAATCTCTCCCCAATTACCTTGAATTCAAAATTGACCAAAACTCAGATTTTAATTACCCTAAATACCCTAATTTCAGATTATATTGAAAATAATAAAATCATGCCAGATTTTACCAAATTTCTTGCTGGATGAGTATACTCATCTACGAAATCAGATTGCTTATTACCCCTCTCTAAATTAGAAATTTCAAATCAGTCCAGAAATCAAACAAAGATTCTTGCAATTAGGTCCCTGGCTCGACCACACTTGCAGTTCACGACCAGGGCTCAGCAACTTCGACCGGAGCAGCTATCTGCGACCAGATCATCAGCTTCTTCGACCTCGAGCGCAGCACAGTGCTTCGCTTCGATCAGCGCCGCTGCGACCATGACCAGAGCGCCGTGTCGCCGTGTTTTCTCCGCCGATCAGTGCCGCGCTCGCCAGTGCTCGTTCACGGTCGTCTTTGCACACACACACGTGTTTGCACCTCAGCTAATGCCGTGGCAATCCTTGTCCAGCTCATCAGCAGCTCGCACGCCAGAGAGAAGCTTCACCTGCTCGCCGTTGCTTCAGCCCGAAGGTACACTGGCACAAGCAACTTGGCCTCCAAGCAGTAAGCTTCACTTCGTTTTGCCTTTAAATAGCAGTCCAGAGCAACTTCTTCATCACCAGCACTACTCTCCAAATCTCCTCAGCAATTAAACCAAATCTTCTTCACTGTTGTCTTCTCCGGCGAGCCGCTGAGGAGGTCGACGACGCCAGCACACCCCACTGCTCCAAACTTCAAATTGAAGCCACCAGTGAGTTCCCCTCATCAAACTCTCTGTGCTGTATCATTTAATTGAATCCCCGTGCCCCTCATCGCCTGTGATCGCCGGAATTGCCATAACCCCTGTACCAGCTTTACAATTTGATTTAATCCAAATTAGCCCTTGATCCAGTAGAATAAAATGATCAGTGCGCTATCTTTAGCAAGCCAGTGCATCAAGATGTTGAAATTGAGCTCGAATCGAAGCTATCTCCAAGCTTGAGCTTCACTAGTCGCCGGAGCTCGTCGCCAGACTTCTCTGGTGATGCTCCGACCAAATTGATCGTGCCAATAGCCCCCATATGTATCCCTCTTACTCCCTGAGCTTGGAATTGAGTTCAAATCCTGTGTAGCAAAAACCCCCAAATCTAGTGTCTTCGTCTCCAGCGCTGGCCACCGGAAATTTGTTTCCGGCTGACCCAGCTCCAGCCACCTTGTCCCTTAGATGCATCTTGATCTCCTGAACAATTTTGTCTACTAGCTTGACGTCTAATTCGGTCTAAATCAGAAGTTATGGCTATGCCCAAATTTTTGTCCTGTGCCATGACTTGAAACTCCAGCCACCGTGTTCTTCGCCGATTTTCATCACCGTCCGGCCATCTTCAGCCTTGAAACCTGTTGTATCATTTGTTCCTGTTATCAAGGCCTATCTCCCAGACAAAGTGGTGCATCAATTGGAGCCCTAGATCAAAGATATGGCAAGCCCTAGTTTCTGGCCATCTCAATCCAATGCCAGTCTATGCTAGCCAGTGGCATTAGCCCTTTTCACCTCCCTCCAGACATGAATCTTGAAAATGACTTTGTCTCTTAGATTCCTGATGTTGTGATCTACATTTTCCTCATCTGTCACAACTTGAGTTGAGCCCTCTATCAACCATTGATCCTTTGTCAACACCTTGAACCGAATGTCGACCTAAAGACGTTCGTCATTTTTGGCAAATCAGCCGCGGACTTAATGTCATTTCCATACTCTGGAACCCTAAAAGTCCCTAGCATCCATCTTCGGCCCTAATTCTGTGAGTTAGCCTTAATCAGCTTCTAAATCCAATTATTCCAGAATCATCAAAACATTTCTTCTTTACATTATCGCATGTAGTATAGTAATATATTGAAAAGGTTGTGATTCTTGGTTACTTGCTTAATCTTTGCTCAGTGTCAGAGCCAGAGTTCAAGGACTTCCCTGCTGACCCGACATCAACAGCTGTTTCTTACGATGCGGAAGGCAAGTCATAGTCTTGATCATCTTGAACCTATATTTTATGAGTTGCTAGGATATGACCTTGAATATAAGTAATACTACATGTGAAAGAATGGTTGATTATGAATTGGCAATACTAGGCTGGATGCCTGTGAAATGTGAAATGATCAAATAGTGAGCCATGAACTATTATATATGTATTTATATATATTCATGAAATAAAACCCCTAGCCGTGACCAGAATTTTGGTATGGAATGATGGTAGCACTGGAGGTGCTTAACTGCAAAGGATGAGAAGGCACTGAAGGTGCGTGATTGTGGATGGTCTGGTCACTGGCATATAAGGACTAGAATCTTGTGTTGTGCGTCTAGTGGCATGAAACACGTGCCAACCGCAAGCCTGGTATGGGACAGGCCCGAACAAGTAGTTATGTGGATCGCACATGAAACACCTGCATGAGATGGAAAACAATACACTAATTTCACGGAGTGTGGCTTCTCCACATATCACTGAATGTGATCATGCACGCTGACCCAGTAATGGGAAGAGGCTTAGGGGTGGAGGGAGTACCTGCCACAACTGTGGTTCGCGAGAGATCCACAGGGTCAGGGGTGAATTGTGAGTGAAACGTAACAAAAGTTCTTGTTATCTCCACCTTGCCACTCACAGTATGAAGTGAGCCACGGGTCCAATCCTTTTGATAGGAAGGGCATGAAAGTGGAATATCTTGTGGGTAAATTGGTACCTCTCTGCAGAGTTAAAAATGTATTCGAATACTCCGAGCTCCCGGGTTTATAGGAGTCTGCTGTGGTGGATTAAATCCACGGGGTGTGGCACAAGTATGTTTTCTAAATAAAATTTGATAAGTCAAGATTACCCAAATGACATGTGTTGTCATGATAAGGGGTGCTATCGTGGGCTGTCCTGTGTCGACGTGTCGCGGTAGTGCTATAATTTAGTAAACATGAATAGCGATGCTATGTTATGAAAAGTGCTGCCATGAGATGAGATATGAAAGAAAAGATTATTTTACAAACATCCACATTTCTTCACTAGCATTGGTTCATAACAACACTACTATATGTATCTACTCTTACCTATGACTTGCTGAGTACGTAAGTACTCACCGTTGCAACCTACAAATCAGTAGATGGAGTGTACCATGATCGAGATGAAGGCATGGAGAATTTCTTGGATCCAGATGAAGGAGAGCCAGTTCCTCCAGAACCCTGATGTGTGTTGTTCTGCCGTCAACTTATCACTGTGGGTGGGTCACCTATCTTCTGCTGTGTAGTTGTTATTTTGCTAAACCATGTATGCTGCGAAGGCATTGTAATCTCTTTATGTAATATTAAGGCCAGCAGGCCACACTGCTTAAATATTTTGTAAGTTTTTCTGCTGCAATGTGAATATACTCCTGTGTTTGACTTATCCTGGGAAGTCAAAGGTATGCATATATGGGGCTAGCTGCAGCAAGCTAGGTCTCCACGGGAATAGTTGCAGTCCCAGTTTCAGGGCGCGACAGGAAATTAGGGTTTGGGTTGTTGGATGGGTTGTTGGGGTTGTTGGATGGATTGTTGGTGCGGGACTTTTTTTTAAAGGATCAAAGCTATGACCAGCAACTACACAACACTAGAACAGACACAAACTCAATTTAACAAACCAAAATTAACAGATCGAAAGGCACAAACGGGTTTGGAAGGAGAAAAACAAATATTTTTGTGAACATTGTTTTTTTTTTACTCTAGGTGATGGAAAATAGCAACAAAACAAAGGGAAAAAGTGGTGATACCTAACGGGCAACTATGGCTCTGATACCAACTGATGCGACAGCGGCCTGATCTTCCAATAGGTTCTACTTTGCGGAACGGAGACGTTCGCTTTCCAAGGCTTCCAATCAGCGGGGATTGAATCCTTGCAATCGCTACACCCACGCACCTGTCATTATCAACCATGCTCACGCTCGGATGACCTTACCATGAAGCTTAATTCCTGCACGTAGAAGAAGAAACGAGCAAGTACAAGATGCAAAGCAATTTGGAATTTCGGAATAAAAAATTGAGGTTATCTTTCATCAAACCTGGTCTGGGGACACTACTCCGATGAACAATTGTCTCTCACACAACGGGGGAACAAACTTAGAAAATTACCTAAGGAAGAACTCGAGGAGTTCAGCCATGTAAAGGAGAGACGGGTACATTGGCCGTGGCCCAAAAGAGAGGTGACGCAGCACCTAAGAGTCCGGGTTCTGTACAGTTTAGGTTCTATATGTCAACCTGTTTTGATAATTCCGGGTGACTCAGAAGGAATTTGAAGGTGGGGCTAGATCCGTTGGAAAGTTCTCGGAATAATCTTTCCATCAAGTACTCATACACCTCAATCGGACTCCGTACGTGGTCTGCGCATCCGTTTAAACTTGGACTCCTACTGGATGGCCGAGCTGGACTCGCGGACGAGTTGGGCTTGATCTTGAGCTGGGCTTGGTGCGTCGTGGATTGCTCCACCTTTTATGTAGCTCGATGATCCTCCGGTGTGGCGTAGTTAATGGCTCAGCACATGGATTCATGCCAACTCACCGTTCTCCTTGATTTTCCCTGGCGGCGAGGAAGTAGTGGAAGGAGTGGATGGAGCCTTGTTCATATCTGTTCTTGAGTTGCTTGATTTGAAGTCCAAGGAAGAAGTTTAGCTCTCCAATCATCAACATCTCAAATTCCCTAGACATCATTTCTCCCAACTCATGACCAAAGGATTCATTAGTAGACCAGAATATGATATCATCAACGTATATTTGACAGACAAAAAGATCTTTTTCAACCACTTTTGTAAATAGTGTTGTGTCCACCTTCCCAATTTTAAAACCTTTTGAAATAAAGTCTCTAAGATGTTCATACCAAGCTCGAGGAGCTTGTTTAAGTCCAGACAGAGCCTTAGAGAGCTTGTATACATGATTTGGAAGATTTGAATCTTCAAAACTGGGAGGTTGTTCTACAAACACTAATTTGGATATTTCTCCATTTAAAAATGCACTTTTCACATCCATTTGAAATAACATGATGTTAAAATTTGATGCAAATGCAAGAAGAATGTGAATAGCTTCTAATCTTGCGACCGGTGCAAAAGTTTCACAAAAATCCAGACCTTCAACTTGAGAATATCCTTGTGCAACGAGATGAGCTTTGTTTCATACTACTACTCCATTCTCATCTTGTTTATTTCTAAAAACCCATTTTGTTCCAATCACATTATGATTCTTAGGTCTTTTTACTGATGTGCAAACTTTGTTTCTAGTGAAATTATTTAGTTCTTCATGAATGGCATTTACCCAATCTGGATCACTAAGTGCTTCATCTATAAGTTTAGGTTATAAGGAAGAAATAAAAGAAAAATATTCCCAAAAAGAAGCAATATGAGAGTGAGTTTGAACACCCTTACTAACATCATCCAACATTTGATTCAGGGGGTGATCTTTGGCGAATGTTTGATGAAGTCTCGGGTTCAGTGATGCCTGATCATCATTCTCTTCAGTCTCTGGTTCAAGGTCTTCTCGGCCAACATTGTTCTAGGTGGTCGTAGGTTGAGTAGCATCAGTATTTGTGGTCGCAGGACCATGTTCGACATCATCCTGAGTGGTCATGGGCTCCCAAACGACATTTGGTTGAGTGGTCGTAGGTGCTTTATCCTTTTGATCAGGTGACTTTTGTTCTTCATTTTTGGGTTTGATATCACCAATGGTCATCTCCTTCATAGCTTCCCTCAAGCCACAGTTTCCTACATCATCAAAATCCTCATGTGCTCCTTAAGAGCCGCTAGATTCATCAAATTCTACATTGCATGATTCTTCAATGCATTCTATTGTAGTGTTGAAACCCGATAAGCTTTATTAGTGGATGAATAGCCAACTAGAAAACCCTCGTCAACACGTCTTTGAAATTTTCCAAGATGCATTCGTTTTTGAAGAATATAACATTTTCAACCAAAGACATGAAAATATGAAATGTTTGGTTTTGTCCCTATAATCAGTTCATAAGGAGTTTTGTTCAAAAGCAGATGGGTATAAAGACGATTATGGCATAACATGCTGTGTAAACTGCTTATGCCCAAAACTGGGTAGGCCTCTTATACTCATAGAGCATTGTTCTAGCCATTTCAATCAATGTTCGATTCTTCTGTTCTACAACACCATTTTGTTGAGGTGTGTAGGGAACAGAGAATTCATGTTTGATTCCGGACTCATCACAAAAATCAATAAAGTTAGAATTTTGATATTCTCCACCATGATTACTACGGATTTTCTTGATGGAGAGTTCAAATTCCTTTTCAGCTCTTTTTGCAAATCTATTAAAACAAGAGGGGCTTTCAGATTTGTGAGCTAAGAAAAACACCCAAGTAAATTTGGAGAAATCATCAACAATAACATAGCAAAAGCTATTTCATCCAATAATTTGATGTTCAGCAAGGCCGAACAAATCCATACGCAAAAGTTCTAACGGTTTGCAAGTTGAAAGAATGCGTTTGGTTGGATGTGAAGTAGCTACTTTCTTGCCCGCTTGACAAGCGCTACAAGGTTTGTCCTTTTCAAAATTCACATCTTTCCAGCCAACTACCAAATCATGTTTTAAAAGCTTTTTAAGTTGATGCAAGTCTTCTATGCCAAAGCCAACCCTTCGAAGTTTGAAAAACGAGACATGTTAAAAGAGATACATCTTTCGAGTTGAAATCAACAAGATAAAGATTTCCAAAATGAAAACCTTTGAAGATCAAAGAGTTGTCTTTTAAACTTTCAACTAAAACATCTTTAGGAGAAAATATGAAACAAAATCCAAGATCACAAATTTGTGAAATAGATAATAAATTCAAATTTAATGATTCAACAAGTAAAACATTTGAAATTGAAAGATCATGAGATGTAGTGACCAACTTTTTGTTACCGGTTATGTGTTCGGTGCATCCACGATCTAGCACCCAATGTTTTCCACCGGTCTTGTAGTTCACCTATAAAAACAAAAGAATCTAGTCTGTTTTGGTACCCAAACTCTTTTGGGTCCTTCGATGTTAGCAATCAAAACTTTGGGCACCCAAATAGATTTCTTCTTTTTATTTAGCATGGGTGCTCCAACAAACTTTGCTATCACATATCCTTTCTTTGACCTCTTAAGCATGTAGCGTGCATCAAAATGAGTGGAAGTCATTAAAGGACAAGCATCATGTGAATGGCCAATTTCATGACATCTAAAGCAAAATTTGTTTCATGCTTTTACAAAAATAGTTTTTGTGTTTGGTTTATTTCCTTTCTTTGCAAAGTATCCAAGTCCTTCTTTTCTAAATGAGCATTTTTTCTCACTAAGAAGAAGATCAAGAGATGCTTTCCCTTTGTAACAATTTTCTAAACCTTTACTAAGTTTTTTGATTTGAGTTTTTAGTTCATTGTTCTCATTTAAGATTATTTCATGGTATTGCAAATCTTTATCATTAAAGCTAGATGAACATGGTATATCAATTAAATCATTGCAACTAGTTGACATATAGTTTTTAGGGACTACATTTGGTATATCATCATCTAAGTCACAAGAAATAGCTACATCTACCTTAGATGGTGAGTTAGTGAGATCCTTGATGAGTAGACCTTCATAAGATTCTTTAAAGTCACAATAAAGAGCAAGTAAAGAAGAGTGCACTTCTTTAAGTGATCTATACTTCTTCTTTGTGATTCCAAAAGCATCATTTAATTCACTAATCATTTCAACTAGATCATCATATGAAGGATCAAGAGAATATACCTAACGACTGGGGTTTCTTCTCCTCCAATGGGACGCCACGAGATTAACAACCTCGAGGGCAGAACATCTTCTTTATCCAGAATCTCCAAACTTTCAGTGTCGCCATGGATGGATCGTCTCTAGGATGCCATTTGCTTGAGATCAAGGAAAGAACTTGGAGAAAGAAGGTTTTGAAATTGCTTGAGGAGGCGAAGTTCGCAAGGCTACAAAAGAGCATTTTGAAGCTTCGGGAACTGTAAGTTGCTTTTCAACCACTACACCCGTCTCTTGCATTAAATGTTTCCCATGATGGATTTGACGGGCGTACCCAGAGCTACTCTTGGAACCTGTTCTGAAATGAAATGAATCTTTTTGAAGTCCAAAAAGTCATTTCATTTCGAATTTGGGGGCTAGCTGTTAGTTAATCATTCATACCATACTATAACCGCGGGATCCTATGACCTCAATTTTTTGGTGTCGCAGAATCCATGGTATCAAGTATTACCTGCGAATATAATAGTCGCAAAGACATCAACCTGTTATCATTTCTTGCTCGCAAAGATATCTACCTGCCATCATTTTTTATCACAGAGACAAAGTTGCATGTAAATAAGTGGTTACAGATTGTGCATGGTCATAATAACAAACTTATCAAAAACACTGGTGAAAAAAGGAATGGTTTTATTATCATTCTCTACAACTTTTGCAATAAAAAGGGATGCTGGCGACCAATGAGTCAACCTGATCCGAAACAAAAATACAAGACTCCTCGAGGGACAAATCATCCTTCTTAGGATCAATAACATCTGCCACGAGTGAATTTGCAACCCTCCTTAGTTTTTCGAGGACATCTTTTATTGTGAGACCACAGCCTGCGATAATTGCATCAGAGGTGTCCTTCTCCTCTCGGATAAGGTCCCTCTCCATACAAGCAAGCCGTGTGGCCTCACGAGACCTATCGCAGTTCGCCTTCAGACGATCAATGATCTTGAAGAGAAAATCGAGGGATTCTCCTCGCTTGATATATTGCTCCTCAAGATCCTCACTTTCTTCTTGAAGGGAGTTGCACAATGCAGTTTTTTTCCTAAAACATGAGTCTCAGCAAGTTCTTTGCTGAGAACCCACCATTTTTTGTCGTCTTGTACAACCATGAAATTATTCCAAATCATTTGCAAAAAAGCTTTAAAAAATAAGTGAGAATACTTACCTTGAGGATAGATGATTGGGCCACAGGAGGAGAAGCAAGTGAAATGTCAGAATGATATGGTAAAAAAGACTCTCCAGCCAATGGCTGAAGACTCTCGACCTCCTTCCTTCTGTTATGATCACTTTGCACAAGAGAGGGTAGTGCAACAGCCTGAGCCACAGTTCCAGCTAATACATTGGGTCTTCATTAGTTTTTTGATAAGGATCCACTAGATGATTCTATATCATCACCAACTCGCTTCTTTGAAGCTGCTGGATCTTCGACTACCTGAAAAAAGCCAAAAAGGCATTATTTTGGAAGTCATTGCTCAAGAGAGAAGATTTATGTAGATCTTCCAAAAGAGAATTACCTTTTGGAATGCCTGCATGACGTTTCCTTCTATCACTAATTCTTTTTCTTCATTTTCAACAAGTTGCTCAGGGCTTTGACTTGACATTGGAATGAGAACAAAGAAGAAGAAAGAAAGTTAGAAGCTGAAAAGAAGTTCTAAGACTTAGAGAAGTCTGTGAAAGCTGGAAGACTTTAGAACACAAAGGCTAGATATTTATAGAATTCAGGAGTGACGGTTCGAATCTACAAGCTTCGAGTTCTGAAGAGACACTCTGTGAGTTTAACCTCGAGTTGCAGTGAAAAACTTCATAATGTCCTGACAACTGCACCCAAAGTTTTTCTTGGGAAATGAAGCGACTCATGGTAGAAAAACAAAATGTTTTTCTCTAAAGTTGCAACATGAGAAGGTGAAATGTCGGAATGCCTACATGAGTAAATTAAAAGTTTTAGAATTTGAAATGACAAAGTATATGATTTGTTATTTCTAATTCGGGGGCTAGTTGACGAGGATTATAACCCAATTTAGTCGCTTTTGTCGTTGTATAATCGCAACGGCTACAGAGCGAGATTTAAATTGTTTACATGCCCCTCTGTGGTCTTAAAGATCTAAGAGGGAGATAATAGGATAGTCCAAGATATTCTGAACATGGCCTATTCTACGGTCTCGGCATGTATTGTCACGGGGTCTGTAGTTCCAAGACATCCACAATACTAAGATCGCAAAGTCCATGGTCTCAAATACCCACGACTATCCTGGTCATGAAGATATTTTCTCGTGGTCTCCCAGGTCGTGGAGAGTGAAAGAATAACAATACATGGTCAGTCAGTATGCGACCATGGCTATTGAAGAGTGAAAATATCCAACAGCTATATGGTTAAGCTCATTCGACCATACCCAGTAGTTAAGCCCGTTCGACCACTACCCCTGCCTTGTATACCATCAGCCCTTTACTCCCCAAGGACGTTGTAGCCTCTGATAACCATCAAGATGATATAAGCGCAATCATAAACGGGCATAATTGCACATTATGGCTGGTGCACGTCTACATCCCAGTGACCCTTCAATCCCTTAACCAATGACCAACGACAAGCTATAAAAGAGCGATCGCTGGACAAAACTGTTGGATCTAGGTAGATCTTAGCATCTAGCTTTTGATGATTAATGACGATTTGGATAAATCCATTGTGATTAAAGTTAATCTGAAGATGTCAGTTTTGATGATCAAATGACAAATTAGATAAATCCTGATTCAGCACAAGTGAATTGAATTTATTATCGATAAATCCTGAATTGGATGTTTCCTCAGTTGCGGATTTGATATTGATGCATACGTAGAAGGGGAGCTCAGTGGTTGCATCAAGCTTGTGCAAATTGATTGATCAAGATGTTATATGACAAACCCTGAGGTTGATGACTCCAGTTGTGGATTTGATATCGATACACATGTTGAGGGGGAGCTCATCACTTTGGTCATCTAGGTTGATTGATATCTTGACATGAGTAGTATAGATCGTGTGCGTATATGTTTATCATCTACGATCTATATGATTGTATTCTATCTCATACTCATTTGCTACACGTTGAATATGGTCGCGTCATTTCACTGGAAAGAGAAACTGTCGAGCTAACTCCTGTGTGGAGTAGTTTCTCTGGTGGTGATTAATGATGACCTATATTTGAGACTAATATTGCGTATTGAGTGTACGTGTTGTAGTCTCAGATTGATTGCAGGATAAAAGCGAGCAAGGGCGGGAAGAGGATGAAGACGATATGAGACATCCCGAGTAAGGTCAAGCTTAGCGAGTACGAGCTTTGCGAAGACAGGCGTCGAGATGTCGAGCTTCGCGTGGTCAAGCTTAGCGAGATCGAGCTTTGCGATGACGAGCATCGAGTGGTTGAGCTTCACGAGGTCGAACTCCACCTAAGGTAAAATCCAAGATTAAGGATTATTTTCTTAGGGTTTTACCGGTCTCGGTGTTTGGAGACAGATCGGGTTGATAGGTTTCTTTTTACTAGTTTGAAGTACTATTAAGAGGGGTCGGAAACTAGTAGCTTGAATCTATCTAGTGCGGAAGCTCAGATGCTTTCATATCATCTTGCACTAGTGTCTTGCATTGCTAGTGAGTCTAAGTGTAGTTCATGTGCATTAGAGTAAATGTATTGAAAACTGCACTCAGTCGTGATCACCAGCTATTTGAATTAGTTTATTTATCTAGAGCTGGTCGTGGTCGTATTTGCATATTCTGATCGTATCAGTGTTGATACGTGGTCGTGGTCGTGTCGCTTGTTTGGCGGCTTTCTGTTTAGGGTTTCGGCGTGGTCGTCAGAGTTCGGACTGGTCATACCAGTCTTCGGCTCTCTTGCGCACGCTCGACCAAACCCTATCGACCACCTATTTTCGATCGGATGTCAGACCTGTGTGGTCGTGGTCATTGCTGAGTGACAGCAATCACATCCACGAGAAAACGGCAAATCCGTATGTGCAAATACCCCAAATTGCATTTGAGATGATTTTTGGATTGGACATTTTGACAGCAGGAAAGTTTCTGAGCTTTCTAGAAGTTTTTGAACCTTTCTAGGTCTTGCTCCTATGGACAAAATTGTAGAACTCTGAGTTATCTTTCGAACAAGACAAAAATCAGCTCAATCGGATCTCTGGATCAAAACGTATTCTTGTTTTACTGTCAGTGTGCAGTGGTCGGACATTGTCCGGGCATGGGCGGACAATGTCCGCCCTATACAAATTTTTTTAGCCTTTTGCAAAATGAAACCAGAGACGTTTGCATCCATCCAGGGCTATCTGTCCGGGTAGGCCGGACATTGTCCGATATGGCTGGACAATGTCCGGCCTGTACAAATTTTTTAAGCATTGAAATGAACCAGAGACAAATGCATCTGTCTGGCTCATCTGTACTGTGATGGCCAGACAATGTTCGACCTTCACAAAAAATGCCCCCCAACGGTCTCTGACATGTTGTGCAACGGGCGTATTTTTTCTTATACTGGCCGGACAGTGTCCGAACTGGCCGGACAATGTCCGGTCTATACAAAAAAGACGCATCTGGTTGCAAACGGCTAGTTTTCTTTAAGGGCTATAAATACTTTGTGTTTGCCTTCTTTTGGGGCTGCTCAAACACCTGATATTCTTGTGTATAAGCTAGCCAAACTCTTTGGAATCAATCTATTGCATTTAGAGCCAAGATTTGAGCCAAATCTTTGAGAGCACTTAGAGGAGAAGCAATTGTGAGAGGCTAAGAGTGTTTAGTGCACTTCATCTCCATTTGCAAGCTAGTGCTAGTGTGTGTGCATTCATTTGCATCCTTGAGCTTCTAGCACTTGATTCGGTCAAGTGAGCGCATTCGACTTGTTACTCTTGGCGATCGCCTTCACCAAGACGGTGTCGGAGGAGAGTCGCGATCTCTCCGGTTGAAGTTTGTTGGAGAGGCCGACAAGCAACGTGTGAAAGGTTTGGTGCTCGCCTATCCGGTGTGGAGAAGGAGCAATCCGAGTGAAATATCCTTCGTGGATATAGAAGCGAGGCTCACGCGTGAGCGCTTCAACGAGGAGTAGGGGAGACCGGGCGAGTCTCCGAGACCTCGGTAAAAATCATTGTGTCAATTGTCTCTCTTTTGTATAATTCGTATTCATATTGACACAATTGCTTGATTTACTATTGTTGCATGTTATATTGAATATTTCATATGGTTCAATGCAACTAGATGTTTGATTGCTAAACCTTTGCAACCCTAGGTTATCCTACATATCTTTTAAAATTGCTTAATTGGAAAGAAATTTTAAAAGCCTCCTATTCACCCCCCTCTAGTCGGCATCCTTGATACTACAAGAACCAAAAAGAGAGATCCAAGACACAAAATCGAAAAGACAAAGACAGTAGATTGATTTATACCGTGTAATAGAGAACAAGAGATTATTCTTAGTTCATCTAGGAATCCCTCCTGTTCTTCCCTGTGAACCTTAATATTCTTTCTGAAATCCCAACAAGAGTAGGGCTATTACTCATCATCTGAGGGCCCAAACCTGTATAAATTCCTTTCTTCCTTAGACATAGATACTATGATTTACTTGAGCTTCGTCTAGATACTTGGCCGTCACATTACATGATTATATTTGCATAAGTTCGGCTAAGGATCAGAGTCCCAATCATCGACAGTACGCATCTGGGAAAAAAGGGCTTCTATTCAAACACGTCACGACGTGTTTGTGGCCGCGATTGGGCTACATGTCCCAGTCATGATCGAATCGGTTTCCTCGGTTCTTAACTGGTCGGTTTTGATCGTATTGGATCTAAACTGGTCGTAATTGGGCCGTTCTGAAGTGGGTTTGACTAGGACTGGTCGTTTGTGAGTCGTTTTGATCCAGTTTTGACTCAAACTAGTCGGAATTGGTTTGTTTTAGCCGAATTCGATTGGTTTTAGTCGTACTGGATCAGAACTGGTTGAATCTGGTCGACTTCGACTCAGATTTATCTGTTCTCACACCGTTGGAAGTCAGACTTTTTCGCCTGCATGTCAAGGAGTTATTTTTGGACACATTTACCTATGTACTATAAATAGAGAAGCTTTTGGCCCAATTTATCATCTTTTTCTTAGGGTTAGAAGCCATTAGGGCTTACTTTTAGTTTAGTAGAGCTCCCGTCTCTATTTTTTTGCTTTTGTAAGACGGCAAGGACGGCAACTTCAATTTCCAAGCAATCAAGTGTGTTTTTATTTATATGCTAGAGGAAGAAAGCAATTTATATTGGTTCGGGCCATCTGATGATGAGTAATAGCCCTACGTCCTATTGGGATTTCACTATGTAACTTGGGGATTACAAGAAGAGAACCAAGGTTGTTCTTAGATGGACTAAGAACAATCTTGTACTCCTTAGCTTACAGTGTATATTAATCTACTGTGTCTAATTCTAAAGGATTATGTCTTCAATCTCTTGCCTAGATCTCCCCCTGATCTCTCCCAGCGATCCACCTTTTAAGCTCGTTGCCAGTCGTCAATTATGAGATTGAAGCGTCGCTGAGAGGTAGACGTGCACTGGCCATAATGTGCAATTACGTCCGGTTATGATTGCACTTTCACCTTCTTGTCGGTTACAAAAAACTTAAAGAGCTGAAACATCCAGGTGGTGGTAGTGGTAAAATGGGCTTCACTACTATATATGGTTGAATGAGGCTAATCATATAACCGTTGGATGTTTTAACTCTTTAGTAAGCCAAGGTCACGTATTAACTACAACGATGCATGGCTATCTTTAATTATGTCCTCTACGACCTGGGTGACCACGGGAAAATATCTCCATGTCCACAATATTCGTGGATATGTGAGACCATGATCTCAGCGACTTCAATGTTGTGGATATCTAGAGACCACAAAGCCTGCGACATTACAGAGTGAGACCATGGAATAGGTCATGTCCAGAATATCTTGGACTAGTCTATTGTCTCCTCTTGGGCTCCTGAGACCGTAGAGAGGTAAAAATCTCGTTCTGTAGCCGTTGCTACTATAGAACTGCAAATGTGACTAACTCGGGTTATATTCCTCATCACTGCTCCCAACATACAACCTCCAAATTGGAATGAACCCTATCAATTGATGTGTGATGCTAGTGATTATGCAATTGGCGCTGTTATAGGGCAAAGAACAAATAAGGTTTTACATGCTATATACTATGTAAGCAAAACTTTGGATGATGCTCAAAGTAACTACACTACGACTGAAATAGAATTGATTGCTATAGTATATGCCCTAGATAAATTTTGTCCTTATTTAATTGGTTCAAAGGTATTGTGCATACTGATCATGCTGCTCTTAAGTATCTTTTGACCAAGGCAAAAACCAAGCCACAACTTGCACGATGGATCCTACTCCTGCAGGAATTTGACTTGGAGATCAAAGATAAAAAAGGTGCTGAGAACATCGTCGCCAATCATCTCTCGTGACTCTTGACCAACACCGCCGACATTCACATCAATGACACTTTACCCAACGAGCACCTTTACTTGATTCAACAAGAACCATGGTGTGCTGATATTGCAAATTATCTTTTTAACCATGAACTTCCTCCAGGGTTGACAAGTAGACAATGAAAGCGCTTCCTCCACGACATCTAACGCTACTACTGGGATGATCCAAACCTTTTTAGAAAGGGAGTTGACAACATCTCTCGACGATGCGTGCCCGACCACGAGATTCAAAGGTATTGCAATCAGGTTTGTTTTGGCCTTCTTTATTTAAAGATGCTTATAACTTTGTGCAAAAATACGATCCTTGCCAACGTATTGGAAATTTGAGTAAAAGACATGAAATGCCCTTAACAAACATTCTTGAAATTGAGCTTTTTGATGTATGGGGAGTAGATTATATGCGACCTTTTCCATCCTCTATGGGTAACTCCTACATCTTGGTTGCGGTTGATTATGTTTCAAAGTGGGTAGAGGCTATTGCAACACCAACAAATGAGTCAAAACATGTGATTAAACTCTTTAAAATAGTCATCTTTCCCCTATTTGGTATACCACGAGCAATAATTAGTGATGGCGGTGCAAATTTAACTAATTACCAATTTCAAAAATTGTTGATGAAATATGGGGTAATTCATAAAGTTGGTGGACAGGTTGAAGTCTCAAACAGGGAAATCAAGACAATCTTACAGAAGGTGGTGGCTCTGTCTTGTACGGATTGGGCGCTCAAACTTCTAGATGTCCTTTGGGCATATCGTACTGTATTCAAGACTCCGCTAGGTATGACGCCTTACAAACTTGTATTTGGTAAAAAATTCCATTTGCCTGTTGATCTGTCACACATGGCGTTATGGGCGTTAAAAGAATTCAATTGGGACTTTGACAAAGCAGGGCGAAGGCGAATACTTGAATTGCATGAATTAGTAGAGCTTTGGAACAACTCCTATGAAAGTACCTTGATCTATAAAGACAACACGAATAAGTGGTACGACAAAAGGGTCCTCTACTGCGATTTAAACCAGGTGATTTGATTTTATTATTCAATACTTGGTTGAAATTGTTCCCAGGGAAAATGAAATTGTGATGGACTGGGCCATACATGAAAGAAAAGGACTTTCCATATGGTGATGTAGAGCTATGAGTGCAAAACGGCACCACTTTCAAGGTAAACATGCACCGTATCAAGCTTTACAATGCGAGAGACCAGGTAAGTATGTTGAACTCAGTCAATTCTTTTGATTCCATATATTTTTGAATGATCGAGGATGTTTTTTTGAGCCGGACATTAAATCAGCTCTATCCAGGAGGCAACTCAGTACACTAACATGTAGCTCTCTCTTTTATGAACACAATGGTGCAAAAATCACTCAATTTCGACACCATTTGACCATCCAAAACTTGTTTTTCATAGACTAGGGCTGATACTTTTTGACAAAAAATAAAAAATTTTCAAGCTGGCCGAGACAACCACGACCACTTGCACGACCATTGTTAGGGTTTGGTTTGGTAAAAAATTTCAAAAGACCATTTTTTCTTCTCAACCGAATCGACCACGACCAGATTTACGACCATGGGTGGCTTCGTTTTGGTGGTTTTTTAAAAAACTCAATTTTTCCTTTTTACCTAAGACAACCACGACCAAAAACACGACTAGTGCCAACTTTGGGTGGAAATTTTTCAAAAGAAACAAAGTTTTCAAAACATCCTGAGACGAGCACAACCTCGAGCACGACCAGTGCCAGTTTTGGGTTGTTTTTCAAAGAAAATTTCAAAAGTTTTCAAAAACCTCCCAATGCGACCACGACCACGAGCACAACATGTGGCATGCTCGGGTTGAATTTTCAAAATAATAAAATACCTTTTTATTTTTTACCACAAAAACTGCGACCAATGGCACGCCCGTGCCCGTGTTTTTCAAGACAGGTGCTCGTGGTTGTAGCCTTGTCTGTGCGACCAGTGGTCGAAATTCCAAAAAATGATTTTAAACCCAACCAAACATGCCCTGTGCCCGTGTATGTGGCCCCGTCGGTGTGACCAACTGGTCATAGTGGGTCAAACCCGAGCTGAACACGACCCATGACCGAATCGGGCATGCCCCGTGTCTGTGGTGGTGCCAGGCTCGGTTTCCTCTCCTTTTTCAGTAGAAACTGTCCTTTTTGACTCCTTTTTGTACTTTTCTCACCCAAACCTCTACAACACCTACCTAGCACCTTATTTAAGGCCTCCCATCTTCTCCAATCAGCACACCACCATTGTTTTAGCCATAGTTTTTCTCAAAATTACAATCAACATTTCCAAATCCAACCATTAAAACTTTGATCTGACTGCAGATTTCGGCTCCTCGCGCCTCGACACCTCTAGATCAGAAGTTTTCTATGGTAATGACGACTCCCTGATGCAATGTCAAGAAGGTAACGAAGCGCAAACGCGGTATGTCTCCTCAAACTTTCTTGGATCCAGATTTTCCGCATATTTACTTTACAAACCTGATCATCTTGCCAGATTTGTGCACTTAAAGATGATACCTTTGTGGCCTACTAAATTTTAGATGTTCATGTCACTAGATCTATAGGAATTGAAGATGATGATAAATGCCTACTTAGTAATGTGAGTTGGGACCCGCTTATAGGGGTTCTGGTTCCAACTTTTCTCGAAGTTGTATGGGAGATTCTAGCCTCCTTCGAACAAAACACTATACGTGTTCCTCCCGATGAAACTGAAGGTGTTAGATTTAGATTTGGAAATGTTGATTGTAATTTTTCAGTAGATGAATTTGCAAATCTGTTAGGGTTTAAACCCGGGGAACTTTTCATGCTTCTATTATTTGCACCCCCGATAAAATTTGGAGTGATATAGTCGAGGAAGGGCAACATCTTTTTTGACCCGGTAAATCAAAGGCCACAAAAATTTGTAATCCCACCTTTCGCTATTTACTGCGCCTCATGGCCGGGACAATTTTGGGTCGTGATAGTAATCAAGATAAAGTTTTAGAGACTGAGGTTGAATTTTTGTGGGCTATGTTAGGTAAAATTCATATATCATCTGCAGCCCACTTTGCCTGTCACCTTGAAAGTATTGGGAAAGATTTACAGAAAACCTCACCCATAGTCTTAGGTGGCTTAATCACCCACATAGCATCTGCCTTAGGGTTTGATGCTAAAGTTTATCAAGAATCTGTGCCTGCAGCCACCTTAGATTTGAATGCATTGTTTTCAATAGGTTTTTTAGAAGGAAAGCGAATTCTTTTCGTTGGATTATTAATGGAATTCCCTCCATCCTTTTGCCCAATATTTCTCGGACTTGCTTATCTAATGAGAAGAATTGGAGAATGCACCCATCTAGCTCATCTGATTCTAACTCCTCATGCGCTGATGTGTCTAACCAACCAGCAACAACTGATATTGTCGCTTTGCATGCTTCCATAGAGTCCTTGTACACTAGTTTCTTCAACTTTAGGTCAGAATTTGCAGAATAGAGCACTTCAATGGATTCAAGGATGGATCACCTCATCAGCTGCGTAGATCGCCTCTATGAATATCATGTACACACAGGCCACATCCTCCCGAACGGCACATTTCCAGGCGCACGTACCGACTACGTGGACAACATCCACACACACCGAATATCCCCACAACTCTATCCACCACATACCTATCCATCCTATACACCCACAGTTCTACCATTCTCCACCACCAGCTTCCGACGAGTGATCTCCAATGTATGCAAGTTTTTCTTTTTATTTTCCGTTTCTTTTTTGTTTCTTTTTGTTTTTCTTTTCAGTTTTTCACTTGCGACGCCTTGGACTGCACCATTGGAGCTACGTGGACCGCAACATCCTCTTTCACTACATCATCCACCACAACATGTACCAACCTGAACCACGACCGCAAACGGTTGTATCTCTTTCCATACATTGAGGACAATGTTTGTTTTAGCTTGGGGGTGTTCACTTAACAGTTTGCTTAGTCTAATTTAGCTTGGGGGGATGTTGACTTAACCATTTGCTTAGTCTTCATCGAACCATCATTCCACCACATTCCACTATAAACTGAAAAAAAAAAGACTTATCACTTGGAATGCTTGGTTTTGAAAATGATCAGTAATCAATTAGATGATTATTCTATCCATCTTTGCATATGATCTATTGAACTTAGCTCTTTTAAAAATTCTCATTGCTTATCTTCAATTTTTATCTTAAATTGATCATTAAAGTTTGAACTTATCTATTAAATTGTACTTGGCTTCTTCCAAATTGAAGATTTCTAATAAAATCATTTTTTCGAATTAACTCTCTTATGTTGCTTTTTATGCCTAGATTGCTAGTTGCCCTTCTCTTTAAAAGAATGTGTAAGAGTAAAGTATAATCGACTCACTTGGGGAGGCGGTGGTGAATCGTCGACTAGTTGGGGAAGGGAAGATTTACTTAACCTATGCACACAAAGAAAAATATTTTCATTAAAACGGTTCCTTAAGATGTGGCTTTGTCTAGTCTCGTGTAACGTATATGCAACCCGCTGGGGGGAGGCGGTGGTGAATTGTCAACCAACTGGTGAAGGGAAGGTATACGGAGCATTGTCGTCGCTTATAGGGGCTCGGGAAACCGACAAAGTTGCCTTTCTGTATGTGCACTTAAGTAAGTGTCTTCAACTGTGTCTCCTCTAGTCGCGATGGAATTATCGAGCAAAAAAATTATGGCCAACAGCACTAACTAGTTTGCATATGTATAAAGATAGAATAAGTGTCTTAATTTTTCTCTAAAAAAGGGCAATTTGGCAACTTTGCATAAATCATAGTATAACGAGTGTTTTGTTGTTTGGTTTATTCTAAATCCTATATGAAAGAATATTGTTAAGTCTAAGGTCGAAATTTGATAATCTTAATATATTCTTTTGGAAGATTTAAATTGCATAGATCAATAGCCTCATATGCATAGATGTGATGTGAATTTTCGGAAGATTGTTTACTGAAAATCAGATAAACCAAGGCATCTCAATTTTTGGAAAAATCATACACATTCTTTGGTTGAGGACAAGCAAAATGCTAGCTTGGGGGAATTTGATAAGTACTAACTTGGTAGCGCTTTTACCCTAGGTTTAGTATTAAAATATGTAAAATCATTCTTAAAACTCCTTTGATACAATATTTTATGCGTAAAATTTGATTATTTTCACAAATTGTTTTCACCATTGTGTTCATCATGTTTCAGGGACCAAACCTGCCAAATTTGAGACAATTTCGACCACATTTGAACTCCAAACGACCAAGAAAACAAATTGGACAAGAAAAAGACTCCTCGTTGAGTCTACACGAGTGAAACTCTTGGTCGAACACGTTTTGGATTTAAAGACTTTATCCGTACACATATAGGCAAAAATGGCTCCTGCTCGAACACGTCACGACGTGTGTGTGGCCGCGATTGTGCCACGTGTCCCAGTTGTGATCGAATCGGTTTCCTCCGCTCTTAACTGGTCAGTTATGATTGTATTGGATCAAAACTGGTCGTAATTGGGCCATTTTGAGGTGAGTTTGACCAGGATTGGTCGCTTGTGAACTGTTTTGATCCGGTTTTTACTCAAACTGGTTGTGTTTGGTTTGTTTTAGCTGAATCTGGTCGGTTTTAGTTGTATTGGATCAGAACTGGTCAAATCTGGTTGGTTTTGACTAAGATTTAGTCGTTCGCGCGCCGTTTGAAGCCAAACTTCGTCGCCTGTGATGCGACAGCGACCCGATCTTCCGATAGGTTCTACTTTGTGGAACAAAGACGTTTGCATTTCAAGGCTTCTAATCAATGGGGATTGAATCCTTGCAATCTCTACACCCATGCACCTATCATCATCAATCGTGCTCATACCCGGATGACCTTACCATGAAGGTTAATTCCTACACGCAGTAGAAGAAACGAGCAAGAACACGATGCAAAGCACTCTGAATTTTAGAATAAACAAATTGAGGTTATCTTTCATCAAACCAAGTCCAGGGACACTACTCTGACGAACACTTGTCTCTCACACATCAGGGGAACAACATAGCAAATAACCTAACCGAAAAGTAGGGGGTGGCGGTCATATGTAGCAGGAGTATGGCAGCCATAGGTAGGCCACTAGCCAGAGAACCCATCCCCACGTAACCCTAGGGATACATCGGCCTTGGGCCCAATGTAGAGGTGGCCTAGCACCCGCCAGGTTCTGTTCATGGATTGTTTCATTGATTGCGGACCATCCAGAAGGAATTTGGCCATGGGCCCAAGCCCATTGGAAAGGTGTTGTTGTCTGCTTCTCCGTGAAGTACTCATTTTCCCCAAACGTACTTCGTACGTGGCCTGGGCATCAGTTTGAAGTTGGACTGCTGCTGGATGGCCGAGCTGGACTCGCGGATGAGTTGGGTTTGATCTTGGGCTGGGCTTGATACGTCGTGGGTTGCTCAACCTTTGATGTAGCTTTCTGATCCTCCGGTGTGGGCCTAGTGAATGGCTAGGCACATGGATTCATGCTGACTCGTCGTCTTTCCTTGATCTTCTTGTGGCGGCGAGGAAGTAGTGGAAGTAGTGGAAGGAGTGGATGGAGCCTTCTTCATATCAGAGGTAGTGATGTCCTCATCAGCCTGCACGTCAAGGAGTTATTTTTGGACACGTTTACCTGTGTACTACAAATAGAGAAGCTTTTGGCTCAATTTATCATCTTTTTCTTAGGGTTAGAAGCCATTAGGGCTTAGTATTTGTTTAGTAGAGCCCCCTTATATATTTTTATTGCTTTTGTAAGTCGCAAAGGATGGCAACTTCAATTTCCAGGAAATCAAGTGAGTTTTTATTTAATTGTTATTCTTATTTTTGCATTATTATGGATTTTAGTGAGTAGATCCCCTATAGGGTTAGGGATGACCTAATCCGGAAGGTGTGATACTCACTTGGTCTTTATTTCAAGTTTTGTAGTAATTTCTTGATGTTTTCTTCCTTCAAACCCTAATTCCTTGTTTCGACAATATATGTAACAGTTGAGTCTTATCAAGAAATTAGGGGAATTCTTAAATCTTTAGCGTTTTGACGCGGGATCCTCGAATAGGAGAGTGGCTCTCGCCAAACGTTACAGTGGAAGTGATCCTCTGACTGTGGACCCATCGCCCCGAATTGGAAACTTAATTTGTCTTGAAAAATAGTTGAAATTAGCTTACAATCCTCGGACCTTGGATAGAATTATGCTGGATGGTTATGGAATTCCCAAAACCCTAGATTTTCATTCCTGCTTTATAAACCTAGATTTCATACTTTCAATTTACTACTTTAAACCCTAGATTGATATCTTTAGTAGTAGATTTAGTTGTAGAAAAACAACCCCCAAAACTCGTTTAGACGTAATCAGTGAGACATTAAGCTAGAAAGATGAATACGCTTGTTCCTCGTGGAATTCGACCCTTAATTGCTGAACGTTCAACCGTCCACTTGTGGTTTATTTCTTTACACATCACGCTTGACCATTTCGGGTGCGATCACTCGCTCCCTGGAAAAAGGAAAGGGAAAAGGAAAAGGGACAAAGGGACATCCGGATAGGTTCAAGAATGGGTTTCCACTCGTGTTGGAGGTAATTTTTCTTAAATTGGATCGCACAACCTGAGATCTCCATGAGTGGTACCTACACCGGGCCCAGTGCAACTTGAACTGGCGCACGAGGTTAGTGCTGGCGGTGGGTGAGTGGCTCGAACAGGAGGGCACAGATTTGGGGTGGTGCCGACGGTGGAGTTCGAGCGATTATAGGACAGACACAGCAAAAGGGGGGTGAGGGGGATGAGAGGACACCAGCCTGAGGGCGGTACGCAATCAGCGACGACGGCTTAAATGGAGATGGCGGCACTCAAGGCACGCGGCAGGGGCATAAAGAGCGAAGTAAAAAAGGGAGGAGGGGTGGTGACCGGATAGGGGACAAGTTGCTTAGAGGAGAGGAAAAAGGGGAGGAGCAACACAAACAGCATCAGCATTGAGAAGGCGGTGCTGGCTTGGCAGATGTAAGCCATCAATGACGCGGTCCTTTGAGGATTGAACTCGTCAGCGCATGGCTTAGATCGTTGGCCGCAGTGGTTGAAGCATAGTGTTGGTGCAAGGTGGCAGCATGGCTGAAACAATGGTGGTGGTGCTCAAGGCTTTAAGGTGGACGGAGGTGAGGATAATGGGGGGAGGCAGAACGAGAAGCTTCGTTGACTACCTATGGTCTGGCCATCGCCACCGTGGTGGATGGAGGTTAGAAAACTGGAGGCAAAGGTAGAAGAAGAAATAAGAGTACAAAGAACCAAGCTCGAAGGGAAATAGTGGCGATGCTGTTATTTTGAGAAAGAAAGGCATATAAGCATGTTAATGAGCTTGCTCGATGAAGTGTCGGAGAGGTCATTGTGTGCAAGAGTGTTTATGAAGTCTCCGTAAATGTCTAGATTGAAAATATTAGCACCATGGGCTTTGAGCTCATTTGTGATGTTGATCAAGCGATCATATATGTTGGAGACTAAATCATGGTCCCACATCAAAAATGCCTCATAGTGCCGCATCAAGAAGCGCATCTTAGCATGCTCAAAGCTAGATGTGCCCTCAATGACAGACTCAAGGGTGGTCCAAACATCATTAGCGGTTGAACGATCACTAACTAGTTTGAGCACATCATGGCTAAGGGATCTAAGAAACATCTTTAGCCTTTGTATTTAAGGGGAGAATATCCTTATCCAAAATCACAAATAAGTCATACCCTTCTCCACTAAGCTTCATACATCCAAACTCAATTCCTCAAAAGTACTCAATTCCTCAAAAGAAGTACTCATAATAATCTTCCAATGAAAATAATGTGAGCCATCAAAGTGAGGAGCAATCAGACTAAAATCCTCTATCGAGTCCATCCTTTCTCTCTAGGTAATAAAACCAATAAATGAGAGACCTTGCTCTGATACCACATGTAGGATTGAGGATGCCGACTAGAGAGGAGTGAATAGGGGACTTTAAAAAGTTTTTGACTAAAATAGTTTTTGTAAGATATGAAGGAAAACCATGTTTTCACAAAAGGGTCTAAAACTATCTAAGATCAAGTTGCATTCAACAAGATAGAAAATGAAATACAATATGCAATAGAGAGTAAGAAGAAGCAAACAATTCAAGGCAAATATAAAATGTGCAAGAGAGAAACAAGTGACACAACAATTTTTCCCGAGGTCACGGAGACTCGCCCAGTCTCCCCTACTCCTCGTTGAAATGCTCACGCATGAGCCTTGCTGATATATCCACGAAGGAAATCTCCACTCGGGTTGCTCCTTCTTCACTCTGGATAGGCGAGCACCAATGCCTTTCACAAGTCTTTGTCGGCCTCACCGACAAACTCCAATGGAGAGATTGTGACTCTCCTCCAACAACCGTCTAGGCAATGGTGATCGCCAAGAGTAATAAGTCGTACACCTTCGCTTGAATAAATCAAGTGCTAGAAGCTCAAATGATGAGTAATGTGCACTCTAGCACTGGCTTGCACAATGATGGGTGATATGAACTAAGCACTCTTAGCCTCTCACAAATGCGCTAAGTCATGCAATGATCTTGCTAGGGATATGAAATGAGGTGCTAAAGATCTTTGTTGACAGCCAACAATCACTGGGCAACTCTAATCATGCAAATAGTGCAAATGTTTCTTCTCGGAGGATCTCTCACAAACTAAATAAATCCCTTTTTGATCAAAAGATCAAGTCTTGGATTCAAAAATACTTAGGCTCAAGTGTGTATCAAATTCTAGCTCAGAGAGATGGCAAAAACATGCTCACAATTCATATATATAGCCCACAACAATCAACTAGCCGTTTTGGTCGTGCAGGAAAAAAATCAGTACACGCTAACAGTTAGCACCGACCTCAAACAGCTAGTTATGACATAGTCAAAAACATGTGTCTCTAGAGAAATGTCCGCACGCACACTGACATTCATGCTGACATTCATGCTGACAGTTAGTGTCCCATGCGGATAGTCCGTATGGATCAGTGCAGCTAACAGTAAAACAAGCATAACTTTTGATCTAGAGATTCGATTGAGGTGGTTTTTGGCTTGTTGGAAAGATAACTCAAGGGCCTAGATTGGTTTAGAAGTTTCTAGAAAATTCAAAAGGCTTCCTACTGCCAAAATGTCTAACAGAAACATCCACGGCCACACGGACATGCATGTTGACAATCAGCATAGTACAAATATTTTTTGCTTAAAAAAATATGTCTCTCCGGATAAATGTCCGCATTCAAGTTGACATTTAATGCTGACTGTCAGCATAGACCACGACCAGTTTAGATTGATCATGTTGAAGCCTCATTAAAAAATCGGTCAAAAGTGGTTGATGGCTGCTGGTCGAAACAGGTGGTCGAATGGCTATAGTCGAATGTCCACATTCGAGCTGTGTACTGGTCGAATGTCTGCATTTGAGCACTCTGGTTGCCTCCCGAAAAGTGCTTCTTTTAGGTCAGAAGCTCAACCCCAAAGGATATGGCGTTGAATCTCAGATGTGGGAGGAGAGTCATGTACGGGACGTAGTAGAAGCTCTATGTGCACCCTCCTATCGGAGCAACATGCCTGGGAATCCACCAGGATCCTAGGGAATGTCGACTCGGAGCAAGTCCACTCTCGGTCGATAAGCCACACGTGCAAACCTGCAAATAAGATCAAGAAAGAACAAGCACATGCGTATGGTAGTGACATGGCCCTCTAGAAAGTCATCTGACGAATGTCCTATCTCGTAGATCAACTGATAGTCCGTATCATGAGGATGGTGTATATCAACATGAGGCAGATAAGACTTTACAAAGATATGATGAATATTGTCGTCAACTCTAGGCATGTCAAAATGATGCGAGAGGGGTTTAAGTACTACCTGAACAGTAGATGGCATGAAGTCTGGGGTAGGAAGAACCTCCACGAGGGTCGTATCTGATTGATCTAGATGGACGAACTCCCCTACGTCAGTCAGAAGTCCTACGTCATCAAATAGAAACAGCTCCCTCTCAATCTCATGGCTCAGAGGATCATCCAAGAAATCCCAAGTGTTCAACATGAAATACTCCGACTCATGCACATGTTGTAGGGTAAAGCTCCATAGGGAGCAGATAGGAATGCTGCACCACCTGTCTCATACAATCTATTAGAAGACTCTGCAAACACTGTTTAGCCGAGTAGCAAGGTTGAACTATTTTCGTGAGAAGAGTATGATTTCTATGGTGAAAATCCCATCAACATCAAAGACGAATTTATAGTTGAAGATGTGGAAGACTGCATCAGTGAGATGGCAAAGATGATGAATCTTGATCGATGCGAGCAATTGGCCATCAAATGTATTCCTTCACCACATTCTTGTCAAGTCCCTACATCGCCACAAGAACTCACAAGCAAGGTTTATCGTAGGCTGACAGAGTGGTCTTGGAATACGTGTTGAACTGGAGGCGCAATCATCTTTCTGTGTATTGGAACTTGTGATCAAAGATGCACAGACACTTCCCCTTCGTACTTTGGCTCAAGAGTTCATTTGTGCGCCCGAAAAGAGATGGCGAGCAGGTCAAATACTTCAACTTTCCACAGAGGTCCCTAGTTGCATAGTGCTACTAATGTGGACTGGCATGATGCTGGAGAGTGAAGAGGATAGAGCTATGTGGCTGAAAGTTGACATCTACCGTGGAGTGCTGGCCTCACTATACCCTGTGCCAATCAATCTGTCGCTACTGATGGCATTCCTCACTTTCTAGAACACAGAGGGACACACACTTGTTACTAGCATTGGAGAGATAGGGTATCCTCTTTTTGCTGTGTATGATGGCATGGGAATCCCGATTTGGGGCGTACTTATGAATGGTACATTCCTCCTCCATCTTCTGTCCAAGGTAAAGTAAAAATTCTTCATGCCACATATGTTGAGCTATGTTCGAAGTGGATGAAGACAGACTACGGAACAGTGTTGATTGCTGAGTGGGTAGGCACATTCTTGGTGGGAAATGTGCACTTTCTGCCTAGGAAGAAGGACATAATTCCATCAGACCTCCATGCTGACCTAAAGGATCCTTTGCTCAAATGGTTGAAGTTTAAAATTCTTGATGTGAACGGGCGATGGTCGGCTTCTCTCGGTGATGTACTGCTTCAATATCCAAGACCCTATGACAGAGAAGTGTATCGTGCTGCCTTTATTGTTGCATGGTTATGCACTTATTGTGTTCCGCTGGAGATCGGGACTCGTATTCGTCCGGAGGTCCTTTCTACTGCATCAAATATTGCATAGGGCGTACACCGTGCCATAGGAGTGGCGAGTTTGACACATTTGTACCACTGCCTTGATAATGTTTGTGATACTGTCATGGAGGGATCAGGGCCAATAAATGAGTGTAAACTTCCACTTCCTACGCACTTCATCATGGCTTGGTTCGCTTCTTATTAGAACATCAACCCTAAATTGAGAGCTCAGAATCCTCACCTATCCCACTCTTTTCCTTTCATCACGGAGACGTGGAGAGTTACTTCCATGGCACTTGACTTGCATTTGTTGAATATAAACCTGGTTAAGGTTTATAGTTTCGATGATAAATGACAAAAACCAGTGATAATGACAATAAACTGAACTAACATGTTTACTATAAGTATTGTCAAGTTGCAGATCAAAGCATGATGAATTCATGACAAAAGCAATGAGTCGGAAACCCTCAAAACTAATACAAACTCTATGGGGGAGATTGTTGAATTTAAAACTGGCTAAGGTTTTGGGAGTTTGTTTAAAATATGCCCATTTAGGGTTTGAGGGAGATTGATAAATCTTTAGAGCTTTCATGACTAACAACAACGATCAGAGCTAACCTACTTATTATGGGTGTTGTCAGTTTTCAGATCGAGCTTTATGAAGCAGCAAGTCAGGAACTCTTGAAATGAACAGAGTTGCTGATCAAAGCACGATGAATATTCATCAAAAGCAACATGCTGAGAACCCTCAAGACACATGGAATATAACTGAAGTCGGTGACTGTGACATCTATGATCGAAGCATCAATAGTTGCAGCATCCATGATCTCAAAGTCAGGAAAGATGATTTGATGGACAAACCAAAGATAAAGACTGGGGTTCTTCTAACAATCATCAGTGGTATCTTCTAAAGATTATCCATGATTTAGTCAACCTTGTTTAATCTTTTTGGTTCTAGATTTTATGGTCATACTATTAAGAGGGGTATAGCCTGCTTAATCTATCTTATGCACCATGAAGCTCAAAATGCATATCATATAGCTTAGATGCAAGCTAAAAGTTCATCTGGATATCTTGGCTGCACAGTCTATGTCCTCATTTCGCACAGTCTTCGTGTACATGGTCACACAATTCGTGGTCTTAGTGACAAGGTCTGCGACCTTAGTGGTCTTAGCAACTGTGTACGACCTTGGTGGTCTCAGTGACCATATCCGCGACCATCGTGGTTTTACTGTGTTTGTGACCTTAGTAGTCGTAAGACTATGTGTGAGACCTTTGTGGTCATAAGACTGTGTATGCGACCTTCATGGTCTCATGGCTGCATCTATGATCTCCGTGGTCGCAGTGACTACGTGTGCGACCTTAGTGGTCCTAGTGTCGGTTTTGTGGCAAGTCTGGTCACATTACCTTTGGTAACTGCATCCATGGTCGAGTCAATACCTAGTCATAATCGTGTAGTACTAAGCTCATCCTAATAGTATCGAAATTGATCGTGGTCGTATCAGCACAATACTGGTTATGGTCGTGCCTGTACCAGGAACTGCATGTGGTCGTATTCCTTCATTGGTGATCGTATCCTACTAAACTCTGTCATGTTCGTACCAGATGGTTCTGGGTATCGTTTAGTTCAGCAAGTCTGTGATCAGTGAACATTCTTTCGTAAAGACCGCAGTTCACTAAAATTTGCACCAAGCTTCTTTAGCATGCTTGAGTTCAAACGATCACTGACAAGTGCATTTAATGCTACCAACTGGTGGACGTCTTATCAAGTTTGGACAAATGGCTAGTGCGCATTTTGCTGGAGGGAGGCAAACGGCTAGTTACCAGTCGAAGGGCTATAAATGCAACTCGTGTGATCTTCATAAGTAATGGAATGTGTTGCATCTAGTGCTGATTTCGCATTTACTCGAAATCATTCATAGCATTGACATTTGCCAATAGTTGTTGCTAGCAGAGAGCAAAGAGCTTAAAGCATTCATTTTCCGCTAGCTGGTGCTAGTAGAGAGAGCAAAAGGCTTAGAGCATTCAAGTCGCATTCCTTCACATTCTCGTATCTTGAGTTGGCATAACTATACTCATTGTTTTGAGGAGCCGGTCTAGGGAGTGAAGTGAGGAGCATTTAGAGCTAGTATACTTCATTCAATTCTTCTGCGTATTGAAGAGCTAGCTCAGAGGAAGTAATTGCATAGCATCTTGAGCTTCAGGTGTGGAAGTAGATCAAGGGAGTGTGTTATACTTATTCCTCTTGGTGATTGTCGTCATCTAGATGACCGGTAGAGACCGGCGATCTCTCCAATGATCGTACTTGTTGAAGTGGCATGGTATACTGCTGTGAAGGTTTGGTGCTTGTTTATCCGGGGAGAAGAGCAATCAATAGTGGAATCGAGGCAATGCTCTGGTGTGGAGTGCTTCAACGAGGACTAGTGGAAGTCGGCAAACTTCCGATACCTCACGAAAAACTGATTGTCATTGATTATCTCTTTCTTACTCTATTTTACTTGTAGTTTTATTTCCACTGCTAAGTTGCTTTCGATTAGATCCCTTGTGCTATTTAATTTTTGATCAGAACCCTCGTTATCAATAACTATACTTAAATCTATCTATTGTCTTCGAAAATTGTGATCAAATTTGAAATTATCATTTGGGATTAAATTTTAATATCTCCAATTCACCCCCCCTCTAGTCGACATCCTTCGACCAATAACATTCATCACACCATCTTTTCTTAGATTTATCTAAGAATAAGGCTTCTTTGCTATATCTAAGTTTCTTTGGGAAGTTTTCAGTGCGCTTCCTTTCATCAGATTCTACTGTATGGCTTGATGTCTGTCGCCAAGAATCAAGTGGTGGTCGGCTCATACGCATGTAGGATATAGACATGTTGGTTCGCTCCAATGTAGGAGCTGTGACTCATCGACGTTGTCAACATTATGACAACCATGTCTACTATCGCCATCATTTGCTCAGATGCATGGCTGTGATCAAGATGTTCCTGACTTCTTCATGGAGGATTTGAAGGGGACATTGCTTTTGCAATACTCGAAGTACATGGAGGGAATGCGGGAGCAGACTATAAAAATGTTACGAAGGAGGCAGCTTGCTTATTCCCGGTTGATAAGTACTAAATTGGTAGTATGTTTACCCTAAGATTGCTATTGAAAATGTGCAAAAACATGCTAGAAACTCCATTGATGCGACATTTTATGCATAGTTTTATATTATTTTTACAATCCTCTTTCACAACTGTGTTTTCCATTTTTTAGGGATCAAACCTACCAAATTTGAGGAAATTTTGACTTCATTTGGGCCAATTTCGACAAAGATACCAAAGCTGGACAAAAAGGAACCGTGATCGAATATTCTACGGTCAAAACCACCTGGTCGAACACACTTAGGCGAGAAGGAACCGTAATCAAACACACCTAGAAGAAAAAATCCATGATCAAACATGAAGACATCTGCTCGAACAAAGTCCTGATCATACATGAGGACATATGGTCGAAAAGAGTCCCGATCAAACACGTACACGTCTGGCCGAAAAGAGTCCCGATCGAACATGACTTACGCTTGGTTGGTTATTTGGCCAAGCGGAGCACGATTGAGGGCACGACCCGTGCTCGGTCTGGAGCACGACCCGTGCCACAGGTCATGCTCAGCTCAGTTTCTGGAGGCATTATTTGTTGAAATTGGTTCGATTTGACTCGGATTTGTCTGTTCTCATGCCGTTTGAAGTTTGATTTCATCGCTTGCATGTCAAAGAGTTATATATTGGCATGTTAACCTACTGTATCATAAATAGAGAAACTTTTTGCTCAATTCTTATGCTATTTTTTAGGGTTTTAGTTTAGTTTAGTTTAGTCACTTTAGTTGATCCCGCATCTCTATTTTTCTTGCGTTTGTAAGCCAACAAGGACGGTAGACTTAATTTTGAAGCAATCAAGTAAGTTTTCATCTATTCCTTATTATTTTAGTATTTCTATGGCTTTTTGCGAGTGATTCACTTTTATGGTTAGGGATGATCTAATCTAGAAGGCATAAGTCTTCGTCGATCTCGATCTTAAGTTTCAAAGTTATTTTCTTATGTTTTCTTCCTCTAAACCCTAAATTCTCATTTTGGCAACAAACGTAACAGTTGACCCTTAGCAAGAATTTAGGGGAGTCCTTGAGTTCTTAGTGCTTTGCTGCGGGATCCCCAACAGGAGAGAGGTTCTCGCCAAACATAACAGTGGAAGCGATCCTCTGACCATTGTATTAGCAACCGTACTGGCAACTTAATCTGTCTTGAAAAACAACTGAAATTAACATGCAGTTCTCAGACCTTGGATAGAATTACACCTGATGGTTATGGAATTCCCGAAACCCTAGGTTTTTCTTCATGCTTCTTAAACCCCTAGATTTGATACTTCCTATTTACTACTTTAAACCCTAGATTGATAGCTTTAGTAGTAGATTTAGTTGTATAAAAACAAACTCCCAATTTGTTTAGACTTAACAAGTGATCCGTTAACCTAAAAAGATGAATATGCTTATTCCTCGTGGAATTCGACGCTCAAGTACTCAACGTTCAACCGTTCACTTGTGGTTATTACTTCACAATCGCGCGCACCCCTCTACGTGCGATCAGTGGCCAAAAGGGCATAAATTCTACTTGACATCAGAAAAACCACATGATCCTGCAGGAGACAAAGCTTTGGAGCCCTCCAATGGTTATAATCTATCTTCTTTCTATATTTAAGTATTTAATCACCTTTATTGCTGTTTTTTTAATTCTCCCATTATTCACAGAGAATCAAGGTGTATCTAAGAATGAAGGTGCAGTCAAGATCCCGACACCACCACCAATACAACCGGAAGAGGAAGAAGTTGTGGTGCAGCCAAAGGAAAGGGTTGATGATGTGCAAAAGGAGGGTGAAGTTGAGGAGGTACAACCTTTTGTTTGTCCCTCATCGCTAAGTATTGATGCTATCGCTCTCACTGGTGCAACTGCATCACTCAATATTGGGGCGAGGGGGGGGAGGGGGGTACAGGACTACTTAGTAGCACTTCTCAAGTGTCTTGATGAAAACGCTTGCTGGTTCAGGTCACAAAGAAACCAACAATGGGCGAGGTGAACCATAAAAACATGGCTGAACATTCAATTCTTCATGATGCCAAAGAAGGAAGCCCACCTAAAAAATCATGCTTGGAATTTCAAAGTAATCATGACAACTCCTTCTCTTCTCCCTCTTTTTCTTTTACATTTTTTCATCACTTTTCTACTAATTCCCTTTCTTTTAAATTATGAAGGGGACTTGGACACTGTTATGAAGGAGCTAAAGGAGAAGAGAGACATGGTGGGGGACTACAGCAAAGAAGTATATGAAAATCGTAGGTGTCAACTTCGAGGCGCGTCCCACTTCTTCTGAACCCACGACTGTGCTTGATGAATATGTCGAATAGGTGAAACTTATAGTACCTTTGTTAGACAACCCTTCGTTGCGTCATTTTGTAGGTATGTGCCGCATGACCTCCAAAGACTACACGAGTTGCTTGATGTAGCCCCGCTGGATACAGATACTCTTATCTCTGAGATAGATGTGGATTTACAAAGTTGGGAGAGCTCTTTGATGGAGAACTTCTTCCACAACTTTCAGTGTTGATGAAGGTATTAGAGCGCCTCCGAAAATGCCCTTGTTGATGAGACCGAGCATTTAGAGCTTTCTAGACTTGAGGCTGACAGACATTTCATTCATAAAGAGCTTCAAATATCCCGCCAGTTCCACTGCTCTACTTCAGAAGCCCATAAGGTCATTGATTAGTCTGATGTAGCTATCCAAGTGGGGGCAACTTAAACTAGTAAGGCTGAGCAAGATTGCTTGTCAGAGATGGCATGACTAGAAGATAAATTAAGGTTCACTAGAGGTGAAAAGAAATCAATTGCCACATTCCAGAATGAACGCGATGAGCTTGTTGAGGAAATTATCTCTTCTCTTTCTACCATAGAAAACAAAGATAATAAGGGAGAAGTCCACTTGAAGGCTATTGAAGAACATATTCAGATTACAAAGGAAGAGAGCAGTTCTGGCCTTCCTAGACCACTTCGCTCAATGATGAGCTTGTTGAGGAAATTATGTGAAAGTAAGAAGTCTATAAAAGCTTGATTATACTTAAATGTCATGTACTTTTTTAAGTCTCTTTCCCTGTTTTAGTTGGGGCAATAGTCATGCACCCTCTTTTTTTTTCTTTTTTTTCTGTAATCCGAGCAATTCTTTAATAAGATTATGTCATTTTTTTCATGTTTTCCATGCATTCTTTCTCTTTTTTTCTTATAGAGTGCTGCAGATGTATTATTGAAGCAAACAAGTATTAAAGGAAAACATAAGGTCTTATTTCCTTAATCAACTCGCTTACGTAAATGCACACGAAAAGAAGAAATTGTCGACGATTCGGACTCGGAGTCCTTAGTCGAACTTATGCAGAATTTAGTGAGTTATGAGGCCTTTCAGGGTGTCCCTCCGGGAAGGGATGATGAACCAAAGTCAGTTGAAGCACAGAGAGATTTTGACAGGTTCGGGCTCTCGATGGTGAGAGTAACAGCCCTACATCCTGTTGGGATTTACTATGTGTAGGAAAAAGAGTTACAAGAGTATAGAAAGGATCTTCACAGATGAAGATCTTTTCTGTGTAGTTATACAAGACAATGTCAAAAAGACTTATGAAAACTAGTTGACTTAATCTAATGTCTTCTGTTGATCTCTTCAATCTCCCGATCTCCCCGTCTGATGCATTGGCTTACCCTTTTATACTGGTCGAAAGGATACCTTTTATACTAGTCGAAAGGATGCCAAGGCATAACGGCTTCGAACAGTTGTTCGGGTGCAGTTTTGGTAACTACACTTAACCTCCACACAGGCTTAACATGTGTAATTAAGGAATAACTGCACGTATTAACCTCTTGACGGTTGTCTCTGCACGTGGAAGAATCTTCGAGATACTCGGGATATACCTGTTGTAACGTCTAAGAAACCCCACGTTTCCTGGTCGAGGGTGTTCTAACCGCGCATTGCTTGCAATCATCTGACCGCGCATTATCTGCAGCCTTCTATCCGCGTATCGCATACGGGCTTCTGACCGAGCACTATCTGCGGCCTGATCATGTACAACCTGCAACCATGTGTCCGCGCTTCCCAGGACAGCTTGAGATTATATCAATGGACAGTTGCCTGGTTCGAATATGTCTTGAACCAAACATGCATTTATTCTGAACTAGCTCGGGTAACAATCCTCGTCAGCTAGCCCCCAAATTTGAAGAAAACGAAGAGACATATTTACTTCAAATTTTAAAACTTACATCAGATGAGTGACCCGACGCTTCAAATCCTCCACTTAGTGGCGCACTAAGTGTGGTGGCTTGTTTCCTGAGACGATCTCTGAGTGGTATTTGACAGGTAACTATCTGCGGCCTGATCATGTACAACCTGCAACCATGTGTCCGCGCTTCCCCGGACAGCTTGAGATTATATCAATGGACAGTTGCCTGGTTCGAATATGTCTTGAACCAAACATGCATTTATTCTGAACTAGCTCGGGTAACAATCCTCGTCAGCTAGCCCCCAAATTTGAAGAAAACGAAGAGACATATTTACTTCAAATTTTAAAACTTACATCAGATGAGTGACCCAACGCTTCAAATCCTCCACTTAGTGGCGCACTAAGTGTGGTGGCTTGTTTCCTGAGACGATCTCTGAGCGGTATTTGACAGGTAATGATGGCGCCGTAGAATTTTGTCCTTTAACCCGATGTTAAACTGTAAATGTTTTTTAAAAGCTCGAGAAAATCAAAAAATGAACCGTCACCCCGGGGCTATAAATACCAGAGCCCTTTAGCCTAAAACTTTGACAAGTTTTTTCCCAGCCAAGTCTTTTCCACAGCCGTCCTCCCCTCTCTTCTGTCATCATCTCAATGGCAGATAAAGGCATCATCGAGATTGAGAGCGATGAATAGGAAGTGGTACCTGAATTCGACCAAGATTCACAGAAGGTAAATCTTGATGAGACCATGTACATCATGGTTATGACCAAGACGACATCAACATGGTGGTCATCAAGATGTCATCGTCCGCCACCTTGGCCAGGACGCGAAAGCTGGCAGCACGTACGTCGTCTGGATTTTGTGCTGTCGCCGCCACAAGTTCGGCCTCCACCTTGGCCACCTCCCCAAACACAAGACGTGCTCAAGAAAGGTGCCTCTACACCTCTAAGGTCGCACAAGCCACGTCGCTCCAAGGCCAGCCCACAAGTGAGCTCAATTCATCCGCGAGTCCGGTTCGGCCATCTGCGCGTAGTCCAACTTCAAACAGACGTACAGGCCACATACGAAGTCCGTTTTTGACGTTCTTGGACTCTACAGACAAGAGAACGACGAGAGCTTTCCAACGGATCCAGTCCCATGTCCAAATTACTTACAAATCAATAGGAATAGTCAAAACAAAATTACGACCAGAATCTGACGTGCGCTGCGACGCTCCACTTTGGGCCCAAGGCCCATGTACCCCTAGGGTTTCCTCCTCCACCCCATGGCCGCCCCATACAGTATATATATGGCCGCCATGGCTGCCGTTTAGACTCGGGTTTTGCTTAGATCAATTCTGTCTTTGAACAGTGTCGCCGTTCATCGATTTGTGAGACCCCAACTCGTGAGTTTCATCCTCAATTGCAAATTCAGTTGCATCTTTCTTGTTCTTGCTTGTGTTCTCGATTCACTGGCAGGGATTAGCCTTCGTGGCGTGGTCAACCGGGCAGCGCACGGTTGATAACCAGAGGACGCGTGATGCTGCGATTGCAGGGGTTTTGATCGTGCTGATCAAGAAGCCGGATCGTGTGTGTCTCGCGCCGCCTAATCGACTTATCCTCCACCTGACGGAAGTTCGGGCATCCCCGTTCCCATTAAGTGGTATCAGAGCCTCGGTTGCCCGTCAGGTATACTTGTATCCCCTTTGTTCATTATTCATCTTTCACCTAGAGTCCAGAAAATTGCCCCACAAAAATATTTGAGTTCGCCGTCATATCCATCGTCCAAGCCACTTTGTGCGCTTCGCGATTTCGTTTTCAGTTTCGCGTTGCTGAATTTGTATCCATCGTCATCGTCTTGTTGCTGGTTTAGAGTAAGTTCTTGATCTAGTTTGAGTCTTGCATCTTGACGTCGAGTCTAACGCCATCACGTCGTCGTCGCCGCCGCGTCCAAATCGGGTGTCAATCTGTCAAGTTCGGTATTTTGCTTTTATCTCCTTCTTCTGAACTCCAAATTGGACAAATTCAGAGTCTAAATTGTAGCTCAGAAAATTCTCTACAACTTTGTCCATTGTGAGAAGTTCTAGAAACGCCTTTTTCAAGTCCAAAATCGCGTTGGAAGTGAATCTGTTTGATTTCGGATTTCCTACACAGACTGTATTGCGGGGCCCATATCGCCTAGATCCGTTATCCAAAATTGGTGTTCCATATATGCAAATTGATCAACACGAAACGATCTACAACTTTTCTGTTATGCGTTCTAGCGTTTGAGGCCTCCAAAAATCCGAAAACAGCATAGGAACTTTCTGCATAGTAGATCTGTTTTTCCAGCGAGAGAAAATTGAGTGTTTGTGTATATATCTTGTAATCTCTCATATGCGGCACTATTGATATTTAAAAAAAAAAGGTGAAAAAGGCAAGTGCAAAAAAAAGAAGCCGCACAACGATAAAAAAAAAAGAAAAAAAATAAAAAAGCAAGGAAAAAAAAATCAAAAGTGCTTGTATCCTTTGTATCGACAGTGTTACGTCATTCGTTTTGCTTGCTTGAGCTAGGTCTGAGAACGAGTTTAGGCCAGCAACTTTGACAAGTACTTTGGATATTTATTCAGCTTTGCTATTCTGATTTCGATGATTGCATATTCCTTGCTACTAAATATTGCATATCCAAGCTCTACATCCTTCTGATCAGCACAGGTTATTGACCCTTGCAATCGCTTCATCACGCCCTCACGGTGTCACGAACCAGCCACCGGTTGCACCGTCCCTCGCTGTGTTGGTAAGAACCGGGTAAGAACTTGGTAAGATTGCTTGAGAGCGTGAGATCCCACCTAGTAGTTCATAGGGCTCATAATACTTGTGCTTGTTTTCCTTCTGTCCTTTTTCTGTGCTAACCATGGCAGGTGGTAAGAAGGGCAGGAACGAGGATGATGTTACCAGCGAAGACTGTGTCCTTCATTCAGAGTTGTCGACCATGCTGGATGAGATAAAAACGATGTTCAAGGAGCATGCCACGACGACGAACAAGACCCTTGAGAGCATCGATTGACGAGTTTCCACCCTCACCGAGAGGATGGATGCCGTCGAAAAACGCCCTCCCACGACCATTGATGGAGATGCCTCCGTCAACAGCGGCGCCAACCACGGCAACAACGACCACGATGAGGATGGTGATTTTGAGGAAGATGAAGATGCGCAGCAACGTGCCGCCAGGGAACGTGCTGCTCAACGAGACGGCCGTCTGCATGACCGTCTTCGCCGCAACCAGCACGGTATGGGAGGTAATAACCAGAACCGCAATGATGATCCTTTCGCTAAGGTAAAATTCACCATCCCTTCCTTTTCTGGAGCTTATGATGCTGATGCTTACTTAGATTGGGAGATGACGGTCGAGCAGAAATTTAATTCCCATCTAGTTCCCGAGATTCATAGAGTTAGACAAGCCACTAGTGAATTTAAAGATTTTGCTATAATCTGGTGGAATGAACTAGTAAATGCCCGCTTACAACCTGATTCTTGGGCGAGATTAAAAGATGCTATGCGTAATAGATTTGTTCCTCCTTCCTACCAACGTGATATGTGCAAGAGATTGCAACGATTAGATCAAGGTAGTATGACTGTTCAGGAATATTACCAAGAGCTTCAAAAGGGTATGTTACATTGTGGGGTAGTAGAGGAACTTGAGGATAAAATTGCTCGTTTTTACGGTGGTTTGCGTCCAGAAATTCAGGATATTGTTGATTATAAAGAATATACAACTGTCAATCGCTTATTTCAACTTGCTATGTTAGCAGAGAAGGAGTTGCAGGGACGCCATTCTAAGAGCAGGAGCAACACCGGCAGCACCTTCACGCCCCGAATGACTACGGGACAAGCGAAGACAGTGCCTTCTTCCACCTTCCGACCAGCTGCACCGCCACCTTCGACGAGCACACGACCGGCATCGATGGCACCGCCCGCCCGTGCCGCGGACAGCAGCAAGTCGACCCCGCCAACACCGGTCAAGAGCTCCTCCTCCGTCGCTTCCACGGGCCGTACATCGAAGGCTAATAAACATGTTATTCACATTGACAGTGAAGAAGGTGAGCTTACATTAATGTCTTCTTTAAATACTTTGGGTTACATAGAATTTGATGTTTTTTGTGATCTAAGTCGTTTAGAGGAGATACTTTTTACGCATGCTGATTTACCATGGTTATCACGAAATACTTTTCATGTTATGGGAAAACATACTGATAGTGGAGAGCATATGGTGCAACGAATTTATATTTGTACTAATCTGAAACCATCATTTGATATGAAACCTGGCGTTCATTTGGAAAATGAACATGCCACTAATCATGTCTTGCCATGTCACTCTAATTCAATTTTCAAGGTATATGATAGTTTTCAAGAAAGGGAGTATATAAATGTTAATGGTTCTGTGTCTAATGATTTGATTATCAAAGATATGCATATTGCTATGCTCTCTGTTGGTGCTAACATTTTGCAGAAAAACACAATGGAGTCGAGGACGACTCCACATCAAGAAAGGGAGAATGATGAGACCATGTACATCATGGTTATGACCAAGACGACATCAACATGGTGGTCATCAAGATGTCATCGTCCGCCACCTTGGCCAGGACGCGAAAGCTGGCAGCACGTACGTCGTCTGGATTTTGTGCTGTCGCCGCCACAAGTTCGGCCTCCACCTTGGCCACCTTCCCAAACACAAGACGTGCTCAAGAAAGGCGCCTCTACACCTCTAAGGTCGCACAATCCACGTCGCTCCAAGGCCAGCCCACAAGTGAGCTCAATTCATCCGCGAGTCCGGTTCGGCCATTTGCGCGTAGTCCAACTTCAAACGGACGTACAGGCCACATACGAAGTCCGTTTTCGACGTTCTTGGACTCTACGGACAAGAGAACGACGAGAGATTTCCAACGGATCCAGTCCCATGTCCAAATTCCTTACGGCTCAATAGGAATCGTCAAAACAAGATTATGACCAGAATCTGACGTGCGCTGCGACGCTCCACTTTGGGCCCAAGGCCCATGTACCCCTAGGGTTTCCTCCTCCACCCCATGGCCGCCCCATACAGTATATATATGGCCGCCATGGCTGCCGTTTACACTCGGGTTTTGCTTAGATAAATTCTGTCTTTGAACAGTGTCGCCGTTCATCGGTTTGTGAGACCCCAACTCGTGAGTTTCATCCTCAATTGCAAATTCAGTTGCATCTTTCTTGTTCTTGCTTGTGTACTCGATTCACTGGCAGGGATTAGCCTTCGTGCCGAGGTCAACCGGGCAGCGCACGGTTGATAACCAGAGGACGCGTGGTGCTGCGATTGCAGGGGTTTTGATCGTGCCGATCAAGAAGCCGGATCGTGTGTGTCTCGCGCCGCCTAATCGACTTATCCTCCACCTGACGGAAGTTCGGGCATCCCCGTTCCCATTAAATCTCTTCTAGAATTCTTGGTTCAAATTTCCTTCTTATGCTCTGATCATTTTCTCAAATGGAAATTCACAGACGACCGAAAACCAGTTTCCTCCAAAGAAGAAACCCAAGGTTGATGAGGGATCTTCTAGTGGTACAAAGGCGAAAAATGTATCACCGATCTCTCTTCCTTCGGTTCATGTGGTTCTCCCCGTTCATGCACTTCTGCAGGTCAAACCTTCATCTTCACCTTTGGAGGTCCATGATAATCTTTCAAGGCCTTCTCACCTTTCTCTATTTCATCCCAATGATTCTCGTCTTCTGACGGGTGATCAATTTTCTGGTCGGCGAGCTGTACCTCCGCAACTAGATAATCCTCAACTTGTGTTGGGGGAACAATCTTCTTGTGGGAAGGTTGCACTTCCGCCATATGATGATCCTCGGCCTTTATCGGGTGATCTACTTTCTGGGGGGAATACTTCAACCTCTCACTTGCGAGGATTGGTAATTATTTTCATCCCCTTTGTTTGTTGTTATAGTTTGTAGAACTAACATATACAAATGTAGGAGACGAAAATTGTTGGAGTCCCTAGCGACCAGCCTGCTGAGATTCAACATGCTCCCCTCAAACATACACTCCAAGGGGAAAAAGAGGCCTTGGAGAAGAAAACTGAAGAGATGTCTTCGGCCATTCTGCACCTGGCAGAATGTTTTGATAGATCCCGCGAGGAGGCGCACCAATTCCACCTTGAGAGGGACTATGCTCGACAACAGCAGGAACTCTCTGATTCGATCAGGGATGGTAATGCGTCTCTGATTAGGGACGATATAGGTAGACTTAGAGTAGTTGCTAGTTCCCTTGGGGCCGTCAGTGTAGACCCTACTGATGCCAATATGTCTCTAGGAGAACTTTGTAAACTCCTCTCGGATCAGGTCGATGCTCTGGTCGCCTGTATCCCTTATGTATCAAAGGATTACCATAAATAAAGACTTCTTTTACCTTACATAATGTGGAAACTCTTCATAATCTCTGTGTGAAAATATGGCCATAAGTAATGTCTTTACGACCACACATACACAGGTAAATCCGAGTACCGTGATTAGAAACGCATTAATATGTCACTCCGCGACCAGTACTGATACCGCGATCAAAACTATAGTGGCGGTCAGAACTAAAATCCGATCAGGACTGTTGTCACGATCAAAACCGAAATCCAATCAGAACTACTATTGCGATCAAGATTGAAGTCCGATCAGTATCGGAGTTTTGACAACAACTTGACCAAATGACAATTGTATGCCCAGTAGTTACCTATCCGCAATAATCATAGAACATCTTTATGATCAAAATGTACATTCTAAAGAGACCACAGGAACACATTGTGACCAACACGTGAAAATTTACAAAAAACATAAAGGATAATGTCCTCCGAAAATCTTTGTAGAATTTTCACATTCTTATGTTCACCCTAATTCCCAAATTCGAAACAAAGAATACTTTTCGTTTCGGATTCGGTGCGGGGAACGCATAACGGGTTTCCAAGAGAAAACATCCATTATGGGAAATAAATAAAGTATTCAATGGAACGTTGCCCTTCGTGGAATGTTGCCTCGGGCCTATAAAAAGATCAGGTAGCTTCCTGAGGAAGCCACACACAACCAGCATCCAGCCTTAGAACTTCCGCCGTACAAAACCCTCATCCTTCGTCTTCCATCGCCCCTAAAGCCGCCAGCTTTTTCTTACAATCTCTTGCAAAAAAGAGCCGATCAGTCCACCACACGGAGGAGAGTTTGATGGCGCTGGAAAAAGAGGAGATCCTCCCTTCGCAGTTGCTAATCAACTGGCGACCCGTGGAAAAGGACCAAGAAACCCCAAGCGTCCGAGAGGGCGAGTTGGTGGTTTTCGAGGAATACCTGCGATGCGGGTTTTGATTCCCCGAGAGCAGATTCCTGAAGGGGATCTTGGAGCATTACGGGTTGGAGTTGGTGAATCTCCACCCTAATGCTGTTATGATCCTGGCGATCTACCAGCATTTATGCGAAGCTTTCATCGGAGTGTTTCCAAGTGTGGAGCTCTTCCGGCGCTTCTACTATTCGGCGTGGTCAAAGAGCGCCAACGCCACCGGATGCATTTACTTCCGGATAAGGGAGAAAAAAGAGTATCCCTTCCCACCCCTGCGAGACTCCGTGCACGGGTGGTACCAGAAACGGTTCTACTGTACCCCTCCGTCCGAGAGTGGGTTATGGTTTGAGAACTCTCGACCAGAGAAGTCCAGCGAGTTGGACTCTCTCCCCGTCCTATGCGCGGAGCAGAAGAAACAGGCCCAGGCAATTCTTCACTTAGTCCAGAAGAGACTAACTGCTCGCGATATCATCTGCGACTTTGTGAAGAATCAGGCGAGCCCCCTGCGTGAAAGGGCTCATCCAGCTTGGGAGATACAGTCCATGGTGGATAGCACCTTGGACTATAATAATGGTATGTCTTCCAGCCAACAAAAACATAAATTTCTTCCGAAAAATTGCATCTGCTAACTTGTTTGTTTGTGATGTAGCTCTGAGTTCGTCCGAAATAAAAAAATGGACGAACTACCTCCTCAAGGCGTAAGTGCTGATGTGGAGGGAGCTAAAGGGTCACCTCGCCAATAGAGCCTGATCAATGCTGGCAACGACCTTAGACAGGAGTGCCGAAAGGTACAGAATTTCTTGCCAAAGTCCATTCGTAGACCACCCACTGATATGGCATTAACGAGAATAACTCGAATGATACAGCTCCTGGGAAAGTTCGGTGAGGCAACACACCCAGCCAAAGATGTCGGCTTCCTGGGAAAGCCGGCTCCGAAGAGAATGAAGAAGATCTCTTCGAAGCGCGGAACAAGGGAAAATGTTCCCAAGAAGTCTAATGGACTTCTAGGAGAGGCTTCCTCTGCAAGGGCTCCCTCTACCGCAAAGAAAACCGCGGTAAGATACTCAATGCCCTCTATTCCCCTAGGTACAAACTAGAATCACTTCTTCGTCGTACAGGGCGAAGGGAGAGAGGAGGAAGAGGATGACGTCCCTCTGATCTACCGTATGAGGAAAACAATTACCTCCCTGTCCAGCGAAGTTTTGTCTTCACCTGCGAGACCAGAAACGACCACAGCGGGCCCCGCGACCACCGACAACCCTGTGGTTGCGGGTGAAGTCCCAGTACCTGAAGCTCAGGAAGCTTCAGGACGGCTACACCTCTCCCCCTGACAGAAGGGGTGACTGTGGTAAGATCCTTTACAGCTTTGATGGTCGTTTTCCATTTGTGAACGTCAACTGAGTAGTGTTCGTATAGGAGGAAGAAAACATTCCCTCCATCCGCCACGAGATGGTTGCGGCTAGCCCTGGGGTGGCGAGCACTCCGCTCCTAACGCCTGGGGCGAAAATGACAGAACAGGACACCGCAACTGCCAGCAACCCCGCGGTTGCAGACGAAGTCCTGACGCCTATGGTCCAGGAGACACCTGGTCCAACGGCTGTATCCTTACCAACCGAAGAGGTCACCCAGGTAAGGATCATCCTAGTCTCAGTCTTTATCGTTCCTCATGTGCATGTTCATGATTTTGTGCACACGGGGAGAAAAGGACAGGGTCCTCTTTACAAAGAGGAAGACCAGGACAAATGACAACTGTCCCCTTTTCCTTGGGGAACCCTCTTCGAAATCCCAAAAATTAGAGGGAGTCCGAGTAAGGTAAGAAATCTCCCTTTTATGGACAAAGTTAGATCTCAATGGTTACTTATAGAAATCTCAACTGATAATGTTTTCTATTGCTCAGGCATAGAAGTCCAGTGCCTATCCCTTCGGCGGCCTCGGCTAGTGTTGGCGCTTCCCCTGTGACCGAGGTCTCCGGGGAGCAAAGCTCCATCCCTTCGGTACGAGAAGTTGTTCGGGCCATGGTGGATAGGGTCTCTGCAGAAGTCCAATCAGATATATTGGAATCTGTAGCCCTAGCCAAGAATAAAGGCCAGCGGGGAGGAACATCCGCTGTCCCTGCAGGGGATAAGGTGAACCTAGCGGTTCAACCTTCGGTTGCACCAAGAAAACTCTCATTCCGAGAGTATGCCGAGGTACATCAATCACCCCTTATGGATTTTGTGCTTGCATAAGAGCATCTGTGTTTTGAAACCAATCTCCTTCCTTGTCATAGGAAATAACCTGCATGGCGACCATGTAGATGGCTATGATGGATAGCATCGAGGCTACATAAGAGGAAAAAGGTCACCTGCAGTGGTAAGCGAGACATTTCTTTACTCATCCAAATACAAATCCTTATCTTGATAATCATCCCTCTTGTCACAGAGAAAATGCTTATCTAATGAAGAGCCTCGCTGATCGGGAAAACCAGGAATTCCGGGCAGCCACCCACATCTCGTTCCTGGAGAGTGAACTCCAAAAATTGCGGTCACAGCTCTCTAGTAAGCATACCTCTATCCAGAATAGATTAACTTTGTCGTATGAACTACTTGTAATGACTTCTTGTCGCAGCGCAAGACGACCAAATAAGCCGGCACGATCAAGAGAAAGCAAACCTCCAAGTGACCATTGACTCTGTTCGCGGGGAGAACAAAGATTTGAGCACTTCAATCTCTGCCTGCAACAGTGCTCAAGGAAACATCATCGAAAAACTGAAGATGGTGGCCGGTCTGCTGAGGGTTGATGTGGTCGAAACCGCGGTGGATGACCTCAGACTTAGCGACTCGACCACACTGGTCGCGACCCAAGCGGAGTCACTTCTCGAGTATCTTCCTGAAGATACCAGGCGGCTAAAAGAGGCGATCAAGTCAAGAGTTTGATCAACTGCCTCCACCATCCTCTGCCGACTTCGTCTTCGCCACGGCCCAGATCTGGATCTGAACGCAGCGGCGGAAGAGGCAAAGGTCAAGAGTGAAGACAAGCTTGAGTCTATCATGGAGGAAGTGAAGCCACTTGTAGAAAAACTCTTAAACGATCTCGGCATAATGTAAATTCTTGTACCTGTATAAACACAATCTATACAATGCGAATGCATGCTATTCTTTGTTTAAAAAAGGAAAACACTTCTCTTTGTTTCATGTTGTGACCATATTCCCCTAGCCCCCGCTTGTGATTATGTATACTGAAGACTTAGTATTTATGAGCACAAGAAAAAAATATGTGTAGCGATGACAAGGGATACCCGACCAGGCTAACAATCATACTAAACACAATACCCAGCCTTATTGTAAACCAGCAGCCACTCTGATGACCAAGGACATGCCAGCAAGCCCCGTATGCATTGAGAAACGGCTTATTGAGGGGTGTCTTGTCTGGAAGTGATCATGAGATCGACCAGCGAATCGGATCAAGATATTGTGACAATATAACCATCAGCGACCAGCCCCTGAGCCACACTCATTACATATACGGGCAAAAAGAGGAATAATCCACACACGAAACTAAAAAACACCTGTTTTTGTTAAATCATGCTAATTGAACAGGAAAAATGAATTGGGCACTTACACATAAAACATGCATAGTTGGTCGATGTTCCATGTATTAGACAAGATCTGACCATCCTCCATCACTAACCGAGTTGATCCTGGCCGCGGCACCGAAACAACAGTGTAGGGGCCTTCCCATTGCAGGGAGAATTTGTTGCGACTTGATTGGTTTTGTATTTTTCGTAAAACCAAATCGCCCACGTGAAGACTACGTGGTCGCACCCTTCTGTTATGGTACTTGCTCCAAGCCTGCAAGTATACCGCAGACTTGATCAAAGCTCGATCACGCTTTTCTTCTAAGAGGATGAGATCTAGTAGCCGTTGCCCGTTCTGATCAACTTGTTCGAATTGATCTGTTTGGACAGAGCCAATACTGATTTCCATAGGCAAAACGGCCTCAACCCCATATACCAAATGGAATGGCGTCTCACCGGTGGCTCGACTAGAAGTAGTACGTAGTGCCCATAGAACTGTATAGAGCTCGTCTATCCAAGCCACCGAGCGTGCCTTAAGGCGATTAGAAACACGTTTCTTGATGCCTTGCAATAATTGTCCGTTGGCACGTTCAAAGGTACCATTGCTCTATGGATGAGCTACAGAGGCAAAGCACACCTTGGTCCCAACCTGATCGCAGTAATCCAGAAAAAGACCACTGGCAAACTGGGAACCGTTATCAGTGATGAGACAATTTGGAACACCGAATCGAGCCACAATGTTCTTATGAAAGAACTTTTGTGCAGCTGTAGCAGTAATGTTGCGTACTGGTTCGGCTTCAATCCACTTTGTAAACGTGTCAATGGCTACGAACAAGAACTTGTACCCTTTGGCCGCTTGTGGCATAGGACCGACAATGTCCATCCCCCAGACCGTGGAGGGCCATGAAAGGGGAATAGTTTGTAGGGCATAAGCAGGTTGATGAACCTGTCTCGCATGAAACTGACACTGAGGACATGTTTAGACCATATTCTTGGCATCATCAAGTGCCGAAGGCTAATAAAATCCTTGTCGAAAAGCTTTGCCGACTAGTGTATGATATGACGCGTGCGCACCGCATGCACCGCCATGAATTTCTCTCAAGAGGGATATGCCTTCCTCTTGGGACACATAGCGCATAAATACTCCTTGAGTACCTTTTCTATACAAAACTCTTTCTATGAGCTTGTATAGACGCACCTTCCGAACCAACCCATCGCTTTCGGTTTCATCCTCGGGCAGAGTCCCGTGTTCGAGATAAACCCTCAATGGATGAGTCCAATCTCGTTCCTGTCTAAGGTTCATAACGCAGACTGTTACCGGATCATCCTCAACCGTAGTCATAATCGAAGGATGTTCCAAGTGTTCGACGAACACTCCTGCCGGAGCGGATGTGCGTGAGGACCCAATTTTGGATAATTGGTCTGCGCGAATGTTGTCCTTTCGTGGGATGTATTGGACTTCGAAATGACTAAAGTGTTTTTCCAATCTCCTCACTTCCCCCAGGTAATGAGCCATTGTCTCATCGGAGGTGCTGTACTCCTTGTTTACCTGGTTTATGACCAGTTGTGAGTCTGCCCTCATCACTAATCGACGGACTCCGAGGAATTTTGCTGTCCGGAGCCCTGCAAGAAGACCTTTATACTCTGTTGCGTTGTTGGTCGCAACAAAGTGTAGTTGGAAGACAAACTTCAACTGTTCGCCCTGAGTCGTAACTAAAACCACACTAGCCCCCGAGTGTTGAAAACTGCGAGAGCCGTCAAAGTACATCGTCCAGTGATCCGGGCATTCCAATTCTTCGAACACCTGCACGGGTGGCTTAGGGTTAGTGCATTCGACTACAAAGTCGACCAGGACCTGAGACTTGACCGCGGTGCGAGGCGTGAAATAGATGTCGAACGCTCCAAGCTCGACGGCCCATTTGGCGATCTGACCAGATTTCTCCGGATTGCGGACAATGTCCCCCAATGGAAAAGATGAGGGTATTGTGATCTTATGTGCTTGGAAGTAATGCCGTAGCTTACGAGAAGCCATCAGTTGTGCGTAAAGTATCTTCTGGACCTCAGGGTATCGCTCCTTAGGACCTTGAAGCACCTTGCTTACATAGTAGACGGGCTTGTTACCTATGGTTGATGGAGGCTTCTCTGCGACCGCGACCTCTCGGTATTGTCCAGATCGACTCCTTTTTGACTTCTTCGACCTGCCGCCTGATGAAGATTCCGGCTTCTTGCTTGAATCTTCCCTCTTAATGTCCTTGAGACCTGGTTGAGGTAGTAGATTGCCTTTATCCACCATCCGATTCCATTCAACAGCCTCGGCTGCGTCGGAATATCGATCAGCCATATCAAAGAGAACAGCTATTGACCGAGGAGGATGGATGAGCAAATCTTCGGTGAATCTTTGATATCAAACGGCATGTTTAAATGCCCTGATAACGGAGCTATCAGATATGTTAGGGATGGTATTTCTCACCCCAAAAAATCTCTTGACAAACTGACAAGGGTTTCGGTCGAAGTTTGCCGTAGTCGATGGAGGTCGTCCTCTTTCCCCCTCTTCTGATAACAATTTTGGAAATTGTTGAGGATGGCATCACACAACATTTCCCAATTATAGATTGAACCCTCAAGTTGATTGAACAACCAGGTTCTTGCCGGTCCTTCGAGGAATGTAGGTAGATAGTTGGCCATGACACGGTCATCGCCGCCTGCAACTTGGATGGCAGTAATGTAGATTTGGAGGAACTCGGATGGGTTCTGAGTTCCATCAAATCTATCTATGGCCCCTAGTTTAAACTTGTCTGGCCAAATGACCGCGCGAAGGCCGAGCGAGCAAGCTTTACAACCAACATAAGGGCCATAAATTGACCTGCGGCTTTCGACCTGATCGTGGGCGATCTCATGCAAAGGAGAGTTCACTCGTGGTCCTAAGAGAGAGTGGACAGGAATTCGTTCCCTATCTCGAGGACCCTCCGCCCGTCTAGCTTCGTCATGCCGAGATGGGACAGGTGGTGGACGATTACATCTACCCAAACCAGAGTGAGAGTACTCTCGGTTACGGGAATGTGTCGCCGACCGGGAAGAGGCCATTGGGGTCGCCTCAGATGCGACCTCGTCCAACCTCTCCGCTAGGATTCTGGTGAAGGCCGGCTTCTACGCATCTGTGACCATAGGAGGAAAATTATGCAAGACCTCCGCGATAGATCGGGGTCGGCCATGCGTACTTCTCCTAGGGGCACAAGGTGTTATCGTCTCTTCATCCTCCGAGAAACACTCCGGGGGTAAAGACGGTGTCTGGTCGCGTCTGTGACCACGTGATCGTTGGGAAGAACTAGGAGCAGCATCGTAACGAGCCTGCGCATTTTGAAGAGCCTCTATGGCTGTTCTGCGAAGTTCGTTGTCTTGTTGCTCGCAATCTTGATCTTCCTTCTGTTTGTGTTCCTGTTCTTCCCTAGCAGGACGTTGATCGGGAGTCTCTTCCAATATGGCAGTGAACTGTCTAGGGAACGAGGTCGTCGATAGAGAAAACATCTCTGTTTGTTCCGAGTCAGAGTCGAAATCAAAGAGACGATTGAGGTTGTCAGGGTCAAATCTCCCAGGGTTGATTTCCTGGTCCACATCGTTCATACCCTTAGCAGGGTCGTACGATGGACCAGATTCAACCTCTAACGCATTAAGAACCTTAGTAGGCTCTGATTCTACGTTGGTCGCCTCCTGGTCGATAGACATGACCTAAGTGGTCGAATCGACCTGCGGGACGTCTTCGCCTCCGGTTACCTCCATCGGAATAGGATCACTGGGTGAAGGCATCTGGATGTGGGCATAATCCTCAAGATCGAAGTCGCTCTCGAAATCATATGCTCCAGCCATGGTTCACCGAACCTCCGGATGAGAATTAGAACGCCTTGAGAAAGGCCCCACGGTGGGCGCCAGCTGTCGACTATTCGGACTCGGGGTCCTTAGTCGAATTTATGTAGAATTTTGTGAGTTATGAGGCCTTTCAGGATGTCCTTCAGGGAAGGGATGATGAACAAAAGTCAGTTGAAGCACAGAGAGATTTAGACAGGTTCGGGCCCTCGATGGTGAGAGTAACAGCCCTATGTCCTGTTGGGATTTACTGTGAGTAGGAAAAAGAGTTACAAGAGTATAGAAAGGATCTTCACAGATGAAGATCTTTTCTGTGTAGTTATACAAGACAATGTCAAAAAGACTTATAAAAACTAGTTGACCTAATCTAATGTCTTCTGTTGATCTCTTCAATCTCCCGATCTCCCCGTCTGATGCATTGGCTTACCTTTTTATACTGGTCGAAAGGATGCCAAGGCATAATGGCTTCGAACAGTTGTTAGGGTGCAGTTTTGGTAACTGCACTTGACCTCCACACAGGCTTAACATGTGTAATTAAGGAATAACTGCATGTATTAAGCTCTTGACGGTTGTCTCTGCACGTGGAAGAATCTTCGAGATACTCGGGATATACCTGTTGTAAGGTCTAAGAAACCCCACGTTTCCTAGTCGAGGGTGTTCTGACTGCGCATTGCTTGCAATCATCTGACCGCGCATTATCTACAGCCTTCTATTCGCGTATCGCATACGGGCTTCTGACCGCACACTATCTGCGGCCTGATCGCGTAGAACCTGTGACCATGTGTCTGCGCTTCCCAGGACAGCTTGAGATTATATCAATGGACATTTGCCTGGTTCGCATCTGTCTTGAACCAAACATGCATTTATTCTGAACTAGCTCAGGTAACAATCCTCGTCAGAAATCATCGGAGGCCACGATTCAACCATGATCCTTCTCGTAAAGTAAAAGAAACATTATGCGAGCAAACAATACTCGACACTTTTGTTTATATATCTTTAATCATCTACGAAGCCATGCAACAATTAAAGATATAAAATTCTGTTGTGACCACCTAACTGCCATGGTGCCAGACAATCAAAATGTAAATATTACTTTCTTTTCTTCATGGTGCATGTTCAAACCACCAGTTGAGAGATTGATGAAGGGTTGCATATTGTTCCATTGCGATCATTTTGCTACTATGATGCCAACCAATGGGGGAAATCAATAGCTCCATGCAGATGATTTGCTATTTTTTTTGTTCTTCATAAATTGTAGTGAAGGGTCATGCTACAATTTAAAGTTCTGACGATCTCAACTTGATAAGGACATGGTCGATAATTGCATGGTCGATGGTCCATGGTTGAGTTGAGTTGTTGAATCGACCAGACATGGTCAATGGTTGATGGTCGTATTGAATCGACTAGACTTGGTTGATGGTTGAGCGCCGAGTCATATGGCTTGCCAGCGAATGAGAGAGACTCTCGGATGCACGTGGTCAGAATGTGCAACTCACAACTAGGAATCTCGTGGTCTTTAGCTATGACCGCTTGTGTTTGTTTGTCTTGGCAACACATTCCATATCGAATTGGGTCAAGTATTTTATCAACTTTGTACGTCCATCTTGCTGTTACAGAGCCAACTAGTGAGAGCATTGACATCTCCATTAAAATGACTTGTTGCCTTTAATCTTCCTAAGTCGCGGCGAAAGGTCATGCCACAATTTAAGGCATTTTATCAACCCACTGCATTCGTCTTGCTACCATGGAGCCCACTAGCTCAGTGGAAGGGGGTAAACCCATGTGATTACCTAAACTTGTGTGATTTGTGATTTGACAATACTTTGAATTGGATACATCTTTCTGTGTTCATTTATGTTGTCATTATGGGATGGTTAGGGATATGTCGGAGACACTAGAGACTTGTGGAGGCGCTGGACATTGCTACATCAAGTACCTAGAGCTGTGCTGCACTAAGATGTACACAGTGGCTCGAACTGGTGGAAGTGTGGATGTTGCCGATCTGGGTCCGAAATGGGAGAGACTTCCCAGTTGGTGGCGAGCCATTCGTTATTAAGGTGGACATGTGGAGACATCATAGCGAGCACAGGTGGTGCTCACAATGCACGAGAAAGTCATTGAGATGGTCTATGGACTCCGTATGGAAGGTTATGCAAAAAGTCTCTACTTATGAGATGATTCTGCACTGATCAAGACTTAATCTCGTAAAGGTGTTAACATAAAAGTAGTAGAGCTCGAAGTTAGATTTCCAACAGATCCAAGAACATCAAAATCAAAGTTCAGATGATGAAGTTATGTCATTTTAGCATCTGCTGTGCAGAAAATTCTTTAATTCCAAATATTGTAAAATAAGTGATTAGGAGTTGGGCTAAATGGGCTTCAGGCACAAACCTCCAATAGCTATTAGGATTAGTCCCACATGGGTTGTGAAGACTATCTTAAGTGTGGAGTGAGTCTATATAAGAGGGAGATGCTATGGAGAGCTTCACATCCCTTTGAGAGAGAGTTTATTGGCTATTGTGCTTAGCCTTTGAAACTTTTGTATTTTTGATTTTTTTCTTGGTTCTTGAATATTTTATAAGAAGTTCAATCTTTTCTCACTTTCTTGATTGTTTGAACTTTTGTATATTCTTGTTTAAATACGTGCAATTGATTGCTTAAATACTCGCAATTGGTTGTTTAAATACTCACAATTGATTGTTTAAATACTCGCAATTGGTTGTCTAAATACTCGCAATTGATTGTTTGAATGGTTGCAATTAGTTGTTTAAATACTTGGACTTGTTTTTTTCTTGTTTCTTTTTATTTCTCTCTTTTCTTTTATATGGAGATTTTTGGATATCAAGAGAGGTGGTGTTGTGATTGGGGATAACTATATTTGAGATATCCGAGCACCCCTAGCATCTTCATACCTTCTCTTGTTTCTTTTGCTTGCTTCTTGGGAATTTATTTTGCAAAACTGATTCACCCCCCTCTTAGTTCACTATCCTAGTCTTTCAATTGATATCAAAGACCAGTGTTGATCTCATTTGTAGACTTCACAGACTCTTGAGCCATGGGGACCTAAAAGTACAAAAGAAAGCCACCCATCTTTGATGGAGATGACTTTCCATATTGGAATAGGTGCATGGAGACATACATCAAGTCTCAAGGCTTCAACCTATTGAAGATCATTAAAGGTGCATACGTGGAGCCTGCTGAAATTAATGAGTCTAACAGAGCTCAGGCCTTACTCAACTAGAGGGCGATGAACTATCTCTATGGAGGCCTAAGAAGGATGAAGTACAATAGCATCTCACGGCTTTCCATTGCTCATAATATTTGGGTGGCCCTTGGAGCTTCCATGAGGGTACCACTCAAGTTCAGAGCATGAAGCATGAGCTTTTGACATCTAAGTATGAGCATTTCATGATGAAGTGGGGTGAGTCTATTGATGGATTTTTCAATGGTTTTGATAGTCTTGTCAACAAGCTGATTTCTGTAGGCAAAGATCTTTCTAAGTCTGAGAGATGTCGCAATATTTTGCGTTCCTTGACTCTAGCGGTTTGTCATATAAAAACCACTGCCATTATGGAGGCTAAGGACCTAGATGTCTTGATGACCAAGTATTTGTATTCTTCTCTCAAGACCTATGAGATGACTAGGGCGGCAATGTCTCCTCCTAAATCTAAGCCGTTGGCATTACATGCCGCACATCCTAGCTCATCTGGGTCATCAGGATACTCATTTGGTTTTTCACTTTGTGCTCTTACTTCTCTTAAGGATGAGGCTCTAGATGTACTTTCTGATGATGAGCTTGCTTTGATTACTAAGAAGTTTGTGAGGGTTTGGAAAGTAAGAGGAGAGAAGAGAGGAAAGAGAGGAGAGGTCATATCCTTTGAGTGTGGCAAGTCTGGCCACATGTGTGCTCTTTGCCCTACCCTCAAGGGCACCACTAAAGAGCTGGAGAAAAAGAAGACCTTCAAGTCTGAAATGAAGAAGAAGAATTTTGTAACTGTGAAGAAGGCCGTCCACAAAGCCTGGATGTCTGCTCTTCATGAGCTGAGTAATGATGGTCTTGATAAGGACAACAAGGCTGCTATCTCTGCTCATGCTAGTGATGACGACTTCACCAGCTTATGCTTCATGGCCCTTGGAGACGATGACATCAATGAGGATGATCTTGACTCTGACATGAGCAAGGTGAGTAAAGACCAGCTCTTAGAAGCTCTTCTCGCACAAGATTCTCAAATTGATGGTTTGAGGAGTAAGGTTCAGTCTTTGAAAAAGGAGCGTGATGACCTTTTGAGAAAGAGATCGAGCGCCTCTTACTTGATTCTTGTGAGATTTGTCTTTATTTGCATTCTAAGACTAATTCTTTGAGGCTTTCACTTGTGTCTTCGTATTCTGAGCTTGATTCTGCACGTTTGGAGCTTGAGTCTTGCAAGTCAAGTTCTTGTGCTTATTGTATTTCTTTGCGGCAGGACCTTGATGTCTTACGGGCCACTCCATGCACAAGTGTGTTGAACTTGAAAAGGAGTTGGAATCCTTGACGGAGTCATCTGCCGATCATCTTGAGAAGGAATTCCAGAATGTGAGGACGAAAACATGTCCGTCATGTGAGAACCTCAAACTCAAAGAAAACGTTTTAGAAGATTCGCTCATTTCTTTCCCCTACTGTCTTCTGTTGATAAATGAAATTGAATATCTTAAATCTGTTTTGAAGAAGTTTTCTGATGGGAAGAAGAACCTTGATCTCATTTTGGACACATCGAAGTGTTCCTTTAACAAGGAGGGGATTGGGTACATGCCAAGTATGGTCGAAAAACTCCAAGTGCTTAAAGTTGATACTTCTTTTTGGGTTTCTTTCAAAGGCTAGTCGAGTCTCAAAATTCTTCCAAACTTGGTTCTTCTGAAAGAAGTCTACTCCTAAGTCACATGTTGCATCTTCCTCCCGTACTGATGCCTCTGCCAGAATGGTATATCATTGTTCATATTGTGGGAGAGATGGACATCTTGTAGGCTTTTGTTTTAGGAAGATAAGGGACTTGCATCGAGAGTTCTCGCATGATTCTTCCCACATGCGTCGCCAACCCCGTGGCACGTATGTGCGAGAAATACCCATGGGGCCAAGATTTGTTGATAATTTCTTTAATTCCTTCCTGAGTGGTGTTGGTCATGATCATGGACATAGAGGTTTTGGTTCTCATATGGTCGACGACAAAGTGATTTTGGCTCTCGCTGTTCTCATGTTGACCTTCCTCGTTTTGATTGAGGTACTCGCTCACGACAATTCATAAGGCCTAGCAATGGTTCTAGACATATTCGTGATTCTTCTTCGCTCTTAAGTCTTCATATTTTGCTTCTTCACGAGTGTCCAAGCTTTGGATCCCTAAGTATGTTCTTGCCAACTTACCGAGCTACAAGACATGGATGCCCAACTTATCTTCTCATGTGTAGGTGTGAGGGGAGGGATGGAGAACAAATGGATCGTGCACTCCAGTTGTTCATGCCATATGACTGGAGATGCAAAATGGTTCTCCTCCCTCAACAGGCTCTCTGGTGGTGGTTTCGTCACCTTCAAAGATGACTCTAAGGGCAAAGTGCGTGCAAAAGGTACAATTCGAGTCAATGACAACTTTCTTCTCAAAGATGTTGCTTTAGTTTCTTCTTTGAAATACAATCTTCTGTCAGTTTCCTCCCTTTTGGATGATGATTTTGAGGTTCGATTTAAGAAAGAGTGTTCTAAGGTTCTTGATTTTCTGCGGAGTTGCTTTTCGGGATTGATCGGATGGGCAAAATTTTCACTCTTGACTTTTCTAATTCTTATTCTTTTGTTCCTCGATGTTCGGTTGCTTTCACTAGGGCTTTGGAGAGTTGGCTTTGGCATCACTGCCTTGGACATATTTGTTTTGATCATTTGACTCGAGTTGGCAGCCTTTACTTTGTGAGAGGTCTAGCTAAACTCAAACGAGTCACAGATAGCGTGTGTGCTCCATGTCAGCATGGAAAACAAGTTTCCCCTCCACATCATCCCATCCTTGATGTGAGGATAGAGGGACCGGGCGAATTGATTCATATGTACATTATCAGTCTAGCCCGTGTCATTTGTACTGGTGGAAAGTGGTATTGTTTGGTCATTGTTGATGATTTCTCTCGCTACTCTTGGGTGTTCTTTATGGCTTCCAAAGATGAGATGTTTGGGCTTTTTTGGGATTTTGCAAAAAATTAAGCTTCTTAATGAACTACCAGGTGCCATTCGAGCTATATGCACTAACAATGGCATTGAGTTCAAAACTTTACATTTCTTGGAATTTTTTGTTGAGTTTGGTACTGAGCACCAATTCTCCTCCCCATACGTCCCTCAATAGAATGGCATTATGGAGAGGAAGAACTGCACCTTGGTTGAGATGGCCAGAACAATGCTTGAGGAGTATAGCATGCCTCGTAAGTATTGGGCTGAGGCAATGAACACCGCATACTATATCTCAAATAGGGTGTTTTTGAGACCTGTTTTGAAGCGCTCTCCATATGAACTCCTTTTTGATCTCATGCCGAGTATTTCATATTTTCATGTTTTTTATTGGAAATGTTTCATTTTGAGATGGCGTCTTTTGGACAAATTTTAGTCTTGCACTTTTGATGGCATTTTTCTTGGCTATCCTACTTCTTCTAAGGGCTTTCGAGTGCTCAATGTTGCTACCAGTACAATTGTAGAAACCTGTGATGTTACTTTTCAGGTCCCACAGTTACATCTAACAACATATCTGAGGAGGATGATGACTACCATGAGAGTATCTATCCAGAGCTTCCTCCTCCACTTCTTCAGCCAGACGAGCCAGCATCACCTCCTTTACCCATTGGGTTTGCTCCTTCCACTCCTGAGCATGAGGTGACTTCACCTATTGTCGTTGATCCATGCCCTTCAGTTCCACGATACATCATTCAGAGGCATCCCCCAGAAAAAATGATTGGGGAAATACATGAGAGGACTACACAATCACGATTTGCTGCTTCTAGCTCTCATGTCACATTTTATCCATTTGTTGCCTCTTTTGAACCCTATGATGTCACCCATGCACTCACCGACATGAGTTGGATTGATGCCATGCATGAGGAGTTGCATAATTTTAAGCGCAACAAAGTTTGGATGCTTGTTGAACCCCTAGTTGGTCATAATGTCATTGGGACCAAGTGGGTGTTCACAAACAAGTAGGATGAACACACCCATGTGGTCCATAACAAGGCTCGCTTAGTTTCTCAAGGGTTTTCTCAAGTTGAGGGTCTTGATTTTGATGAAACTTTTGCTCTAGTTGCTAGACTTGAGTCGATTCGCATTTTATTGGCATTTGCTACTCTAAACATCTTAAACTTTTTCCAATGGATGTCAAAGTGCGTTTTTGAATTCTTTTAACAATGAAGAAGTCTATGTAAAGAACCTGGCTTTGAAAATCCAGACTTTCCAAATCATATTTTCCAATTTTCAAAGGCTAGACACGGTCTCAAGCAAGCTCCTCGTGCTTGGTATGATCGTTTGAAGTAATTTTTGTTGGAAACAAGGATTCCAAATGGGTAATGTTGATAAAACCCTTTTCATCCTCAGGCATGGTAATGATTTTCTTCTCGTACAAGTTTATGTGGATGATATCATTTTTGGGGGTTCATCTCACTCTCTTGTTTCCAGTTTTTCTGAGATTATGATTAGGGAGTTCGAGATGAGCATGATGGGCGAGCTTAAGTACTTCATTGGGCTTCCAATCAAGCAAATGAAGCAAGGAACTTTTCTGCACCAGGTGAAGTACTCTCAGGACCTCCTCAAGCGCTTCAAAATGGAGGATTGCAATCCAATTGCAACTCGAATGGTTTGAACAACTGTGCTTGATCCTAACTTAGATGGAGAGCCAGTAGACGATCCAGAGTACTAGAGCATGATCGGCTCTCTGCTCTACCTTACATCTTCACGTTTGGACATTCCGTTCATCGTGTGCTTGTGTGCACTGATAAGTATTAAATTGATAGTATTTTTACCGTTAAGTTTTCTATTGAAAAAGTGCAAAAACATGCTAAAAACTCCTTTGATGCAACATTTTATGCATATTTTTATATTATTTTTACAAATTGCTTTCATGACTGTGTTTGCCATGTTTCAAGGACCAAACCTGCCAAATTTGATGAGATTTAGACTTCATTTGGGCCAATTTTGACAAAGATTGCTAGAAAAGAATGAAACTGATTGAATATTCCTCGATCGAAACAACCTGGTTGAACACACTTAGCTGGGAAGAAACCATAATCGAACACATCTTGATGAAAAAGAGCGATGATCAAACACGAAGACAAATGGTCAAAAAGAGTCCCGATCGAACAAGAATACTTTTGGTCGAAAATAGTCCCGATCAAACACGACTACCACTTGGTCGATTATTTGGCTTAGTGGAGCACGATCGAGGCCACGACTCATGTTCGGCCTAGAGCACGAGCCGTGCCCCAGGTCATGCTTGGCTCGGTTACTAGAGGCTAAAGTGGTCGAATTTGGTCGGTTTTGACTCAGACTTGTCCGTTATCGCTTCGTTTGAAGCTAGATTTTGTTGCCTACACATCATGGAGTTATATTTGGGTACGTTAACCCATGTATCATAAATAGAGAAGCTTTTTGCTCAATTTGGTATCTCTCTTAGGTGCTTTCATATGCCTTTTAGATGATTTTTAGTAGTTTTTAGATACTTTTCTTGGTAGAGCTCTCTTCTCTATTTTTCCCGCCTTTGTAAGCTGACAAGGATAGCTCACTTAATTTTCAAGCAATCAAGTAAGTTTTAATTTAATTCTTATTATTCCAGTATTTTTGTGGCATTTTGCGAGTAGTTCACTTGTAGGGTTAGGAATGACCTAATCCAGATGGCGTGATTCTTCCTCGGTCTTGATCTCAACTTTTCAAGTTATTTCCTAATGTTTTCTTCCTCCTAACCATAAATTCTCGTTTCGGCAACAGACGTGACAATTGAGCCTTAGGAAGAATTTAGGGGAGTTTTGGTGTCCTTAGTGCTTTGACGCGGGATACTGAACAGGAGAGAGGCTCTCGTCAGACGTAATTGTGGAAGCGATCCTCTGACCGTTATATCAGCGACTGTACTAGCAACTTAATTTGTCTTGGAAAATAGTAAAATTAACTTGCAATTCTCAGACCGTGGATAGAATTACACCTGATGGTTATGGAACTCCCAAAACTGTAGGTTTTCCATCCTACTTTATAAACCCTAGATTTTGTACTCGTTATTTACTGCTGTAAACGCTAGTTTGATAGCTTTCATAGTAGATTTAGTTGTAGAAATACAAACCTCCAAATCGTTTAGACTTAATCAGTGATCCATTAACCTAAAAAGATTAATACGCTTGTTCCTCGTGGAATTTGACCCTCAAGTGCACAACATTCAATTGTTCGCTTGCAATTACTTCGCGCGGGGCGATCATGTTTTTGGCGCCATTGCCAAGGAACAACAATAATTCATCCTTTTAGATTAATTTTTACTGATATAAGTCAATCTCACTTCTCATCTTGCTTCTATTTTTCTTTTTCTTCCTTTTTGTGCACCAGTAACCTTTTAGGAAAATAGTGCAAATCTAGATAGCTCGGATAAACCTGTCGAAACCGCACACCAACTTTGGTACAACGCAAGGTAGGTAAGATTGGAGGAAAATTCGCAACAAATTTTCGAAGAGATTAAAGAACAACCAATAATGGAGCACCAAAAAAGACTCAAGGATTATGCAATCCTGCTCAACATGGGGTTGCAATCAGGTATTCTTAGACCACCAATTGAATCAAACAACTTTGAAATAAAACCTGCACTTTTGAATTTGGTTCAACAAAATTAGTTCAGCAGTCTTCCCGCTACAGATCCACTTTACATTTGCACATGTTTCTTGAGTTTTGTGATACTTTCAAGATTTATGGAGTAACACATAATGCACTTCGTTTGAGGCTCCTTCCTTTGTCGCTGCACGAGAAAGCAAGGTCATGGCTATGCACTCTTCCTCTTGTGTCAATCACTACATGGGACGAACTCTCATGAGCTTTTCTTCGTAAGTTTGTCCCTCTTGCTAAACTATTCATATTCGCAACCAGATTGCATCTTTTTCACAGCAGGTAGGTGAATCATTTTACGATGCTTGGGAGCAGTACAAAGACTTGTTGATCAAATGTCCGCATCATGGACTAGAAAAGTGGCTTGTAGTTTAGACATTGTATAGCGGGTTGAACTATAATGCACGGATGGCCGTAGATGCCATAGCCGGTAGCGCACTAATGAACAAAAGTGTAGACAAAGCATACGACCTCATCAAAGGTATAACTCAAAACTACAAACAATGGGGAACCGAACGAGCTACTCAACAAACTCTGATCAACAACATGGATGTAAGTGTAATGTCGCAATCAGCCAAATATGTAGCTCTTCTCACTCATAAACTAGATATTATTGGATCATCTGCTACTTCATATGTTAATTCAATTACACCTATATGTGAACTGTGCGGCATACAAGGCCACTATGGCCATGAATGCCAATTTAACCCATCCATGGAGTAGGCAAACACTTTTCAGGGTATGCAACATTGCCATGGTAATGCCTTTCCTAACTCTTGTAACTCTGGATGACACAACAATCAGAATTTCGCATGGTCAGGACAAAATCGGCAACCTCAACATCAACAACAAAATTTTGGACAGCAGCAACTACACCAACAAAATCACCCATATCACGCAAAAAGGCCACTGTACCACAACAAAAATCAGCAACCATATCGACCGCCACACCAACGACAACCCAAGTAGTCGAACATGGAGAGCATGCTAGAGACCTTTCTAGCAAATCAAGAGAAAGAGAGGACGTACATGAGCCAAAAGATAGACTCCATATCGACTCATGTCCGCATGCTCGAGACTCAAATCGCAAAATTAGTGAAGCCTGCATTGAAAAACGATAACCCTCTTCCTTCTCAACCAATCAATCCTTGTAATTCTGAACAATTCAATTCTATAGCTTATTTTGACCCTTTTATTTATAATGCAGTGATCTTAGGGAGTGAAATAAAGCTACCGGAATGAACACCACCAACCAAACATGCGCCGAAAAGTGAAATAAAGGAAGCACCATTACCACCAACAAAGGATGATGACAAGGTCACTGAACAAAAAGAGAAGGAAAGTGGACAAAATCAGGTAACATGTATTTAAAATCCAACTCCACCTTTTCTGGGAAGGTACGTTAAAGCGAATCTCGACAAGGAATTTGAAAAATTTATTGAAATCTTGAAAATGCTTAATGTGACTGTGCCTTTCACTGATTTAGTAACTCAAATGCCTTATTATGGAAAATTTTTGAAACATATACTTACTAAAAAGTGGGATTTGAGTGAATTTCAAACTGTCACTTTGACCAAGAATTGTAGTGCTTTGATTCAGAACAAGATGCAGGCAAATCTTCGGGATCAAGGGAGCTTCTCCATCCTTTGCAACATAGGTACGGTACACATAAATCGAGCTCTTTGCGACCTAGGCGCAAGCGTTAGTGTGATGCCTCTTACCATCGCACAATGATTGAGAATGGGTGAGATCAAGCCTACATGCATTGTTCCGCAACTTGTCGATCGCTCAGTGAAGCATTTGGAAGGAATCCGAGAAGATGTGCCTCTTCAAGTCAGTAAATTTTATCTTATTGATTTTGTCGGTCTTGATATGGATTGTCGTGGTATTGCGAATACCCCGGTAGGTTTTGTGGAAGATTCTAGTGAAGAAAATACGACGCGAGCTGACCGAGTGACCGGTCCTCTCCTGTCGAGCAAACACAGCGAATGACACGAAGATTTATACAGATTCGGGCCTCAGTGGAGACCCTAGTCCTGTCGGCGTGCTCCCAACCGGAGTTGGCTAGGGGAGCTCTCTCGGGGGAGAGATGGCTCCGGAGCACACCTGTGAGATTGTCTATTCCAAGTAATAATGAATTATATCTCTTTACATGAGGTGTTACAAGGGCTTATATAGCCCCAAAAGACACAAAAAGACAAAACGACCCTGCCTGCCACCGTTGGATCGAGGAGTAGCAACGTCCTTCTTCCAGTCAAGGACCTTAGATGCTTGACAGGTGCCTGCCGGTTCCCAAGGCGCTTCCCGCGTGACCCTCACGTGACTCGGGACCAGAGACCCCTGTCTCCGGAAGGACGGCAACGCTGAGTCAAAGCCACCGGGGGCCCTGTCCCCGGGCAAATGGCACGCCCAGGACAAGCCACCGGGGGCCCTGTCCCGGGCAAAAGGCGACGCCTGGGACAAGCCACTGGGGGCCTTGTCCCCAGGCAAATGGCGACGCCCGGGACAAGCTACTGGGGGCCTTGTCCCCGGGCAAATGGTGGCGCCCGGGACAAGCCACCGGTGACCTTATCCCCGGGCAAAAGGCGGCGCCCGGGACAAGCCACTGGGGGCCTTGTCCGCAGGCAAAAGGCGGCGCCCGGGACAAGCTACCACGGGCCTTGTCCCCGGGCAAAAGGCGGCGCCCGGGACAAACCACCGGGGGCCTTGTCCCCGGGAAATGGCGGCGCCCGGGACAAGCCATCGAGGGCCTTGTCCCCGAGCAAATGGCAGTTCCCGGGGACAAGCCACCGTGGGGCCTTGTCCCCGAGCAAATTGGCGGTGCCCTGGACAAGCCACCGGGGGCCTTGTCCCTGGGCAAAAGGCGGTGCCCGGGACAAACCACCAGGCGGCCTTGTCCCCAGGAAAATGGCGGCGCCCAGCACATGTCACCGGGGGCCTTGTCCCAGGGCAAAAGGCGAGGCCCGGGACAAGCCACCCGGGGTCTTGTCCCCAGGCAAATGGCGGTGCCCGGGACAAGCCACCGAGGGGCCTTGTCCCCGGGCAAAAGGCGGCACCCGAGACAAGTCACCGGGGCCCTTGTCCCCGGGCAAGTTGAACAGCCTCTTACCTGGACTTGATCTTGTGGAGATTTCCCCCAACAGCGGCCCCCCATGCCCTCCAGGGACGATGCTCTAGTCCCTGGAGGGGATGGTTCATATCACTAGGAAAATCTTCTGGAGAGGCCACCGGGGCCATGACGCTTCGATTCCCACGCCGCACGTTTATTACCGCGCCGTCGTTCATTAAGGTTTTGTCTCGATGGGCGCGTGCCGTTCGGCTATTATGGCCGCCCGCGGTTCGAACCGGTGACACCTCGTTTCGTGCGCCCATCCCTTCGTTTCCCACGCGTTGTTTGAATTGAACAGTGCAGATGCACCACGAATGGCCACGTGGCACCCATCGGGGCCGTGTTTGGCCCCTATAAATTGGGCCTCGCGAGGCCCGGAGAAATCATTCCGAACATCAAAACTTCAAACTCCCTTAGCGCCCTCAGCTCTTCCGGTAGCCCTCTCCCGGAAGCTCACTCCCGGAAGTTTAGCCTCCGAAACCCCTAAGCCCCCTTTTTTCCAAGAGCCTAATCCACCGGAAAAATTAGATGGGACACAAGGGTCGTGCTAAGGCCGCGGAGGTGCCCCCGGAGGAAGTCACCATGGACTTCCTCTGGGCCTCTGAGTTCACATCCGGGGACTTAGAGTCCCTGGTGGACCGGGGGGTGGTTGCGGACGGGGACGTCCGAATCCTCGCGAAGAAGGACAAAGCCCCCCACCCTAGGCCCGGGGAAGTGGTGGCCTTCGAGGCTTTCCTTGAGGCCGGCCTCCAGCTCCCGGTGCACCCGCTGCTCCGGGAGTTTTTGAAGGAGTACGCGGTGGCCTTGAACCACCTGACGCCGAACGCATTCGTTCGGATGGGCCTCTTCATTTGGCTCTTCGAGACGGCCACCGGACGGGAGCCAACTCTCCGGCTGTTCCGGTATATCTACGAGCCAGAGGCGAGGAGCTCCCACCTGGTGAAGGGAGGGCCGAAGTCTCCGTTCAGCTTGGTAATGATCCAGTTGCTGCTGTCCCGGGTAGTGGAGTACCCGGTAGCGGCCTCCCGGGAGCACTGGGGGGATTGGATCCGGAGGTGGTTCTACCTCCGTGTCTGGGACGACGAGGTGGTGTACTCCCCGGAGGCCCCCTCCTACCGCCGGTTAGTTGGAAATCTTTCTCTTGAAGTTGGAGCTTTTCGTCCTTACTGTTGTATTGGGGTAGGCATTGGGATTGGTGTCTGAATTACAGGCTGTTGTTGACCTTCACTTCTTCTCTTGGCTATTAGATCTGGCAAATTCCTCTAGGGAATCTCTCTCGACAGTGATTGAATTGTCCACAATGATAGCAGTGTGGGGACAATCACACTGATGGTGGCTTCTGTGACAAGCCGGGTACTTCGCTGTCATGGGTCTTGGGTACTGTAGATTTGGCTGATATTGTGATGTAGCTTGGGTCTTTGCATGAATATTCCTTCACCTGAAATGATGTGGTCTAAGAAAGGAATATCCTTCAACTTGTCATACAACTGATGATTTGCTAGCTTCTTTAACACTAGTCGGAGATGTTGAACATGCTCTTTTTCCGTCTTGGAAAAATTGAGAATATCATCCACAACCACAATAATGAACTTGCCTAGGTATTCCATGAGTACTTTATTCATCAAGTTCATGAATTCTACTGGTGCATTCATTAGTCCGAATGGCTTCACTGTGAACTCGTACAATCCGTATCTCATTGTAAATGCAGTCTTTGGTATATCCTCTTCTCGAATTTTCAGTTGATGATAACCGGATCTCAAGTTGATCCTTGAAATTATTTTTGCTCCTCTGAGTTGATCAAAGAGATCATCGATCCTTGGTAGAGGGTACTTGTTTTTTGATTGTCATATCATTCAACTTCCTGTAGTTGATACAGAGTCGCAGACAACCATCTTTCTTCTTGGCGAAGAGCATTAGGGTTCCCCAAGACAAAGAACTTGTTCTGATGAATCCTTTTTGCTCCAATTCTTTCACTTGGTTTGTCATACATCCAAGTTTCCCTGCGTATGAGGCTGATTGAGGTTTCAGCTCGATGGCAAACTCTATACTTCAGTCTGGTGGCATTCCAGGGGATTCTTTCAGGAAAAACTTCCGGGTACTCGTTGACTACTGGGACATTCTCTACTTTGACTTCTTCAATGCTGTTCAAGCTGTCCATACGGTCAATTAGTGGAGATCTTTCTTTTCTCCTTTTCTCTTCTTTTTCTTTTCTTTTCTTTTCTTTTCTTTTTCCTTTTCCTTTTCCTTTTCCTTTTCCTTTCTGCGCAGAATGTGACTTGTTCTCTTTCGGTCTTCTTCTCACAATCTATCTGGCCTCTGTGTTTTGCTAGCCGGTCCATTCCAAGAATGATGTCTAACTCTTGAAGATTCAGAACTAGCAAATCTGCCAGGAATTCTAGGTTGCCAATACAAAAGGCAATATTTCTACAGATGGATTTGATTGGCATTCTAGCTCTAGGGGATTAGATTGGGATAGAATAGAGTGCTCTAAGATCTGGTTCTGCACTGACATTGCCTGCTGTCTATTTTGCTCTATTCAAATCGGTACATCATTGACATTTCTTCCTTGCGGCATAACAGATGATAATCCAGGTTGATTTTTATTGGTACAGTTTCTGTTTCCAGATGTATTCCTCATATTACTGGTATCTTCCTTGGGTTTTCTTCCATGAGGTCTTCCTCTAGTGTCAACCAAACTGCTCTAATAGGTGGTCAAAGAAATCATTCCTGACTCGAAGGGAAACACAGATAGGGTACAAGCGGAAAACTGAGATCAATCCGTGAGACAGGGATTGGGAAGTGCAAGATGTTTTTCATAAACTAAATTTTTATAAAATACATAGTTTTGCCTCTACGGCTTACAGGGATATTTAGCAACCAACACACATCAAGACAAGCAACTACTACACAAAAGATCTAACGTCTGTTGTGGTTAGGCACAAAAGGTTAAACCAGGGAAAGTCTGGGATCACACGTCGGTATTGGAAGAACCATAGGGCTCTACCTCTTCTGAGTCCTCCTGTTCTTCATTTGCGTCCATCAGGTCCAACACCACGTTCTGGGATCTCGTAGACTACTACTGAGGCACAAAAGCTGTCTAAGGGGACATAACGCAAAAACACCTAAAAGTTGAAAATAATGTTTAAAGCTTTTTCAAATAATCAAAAAGAATAACTACATAATATATTTTTCTTAGACAAATTAGATTTTCGCAAATAGATTTTAGTCAAATACTCTAACGATTTTCTGTTCTAGGGACGCCAATGTCTATAGAAGGGTCACGTCCTACAGTCGAACCTTTTGCTCTGATACCAGATTTCTGTGGGACCCTCATTTGAGGATTCCGATGGCAACCGTCCAAGTGGATTGCACACAGAAAGGTACATCACAAGCTCACAATAACAGGATTTACTTTAAACAATAAAGCCAATAGATAAAACAAGTACAAGGTCACGGGGACCACTATTACATTATCATAAAGCCAAGAATGGCTTTAATTAAAGTTGATACAAAAGTAGAGGGTTTTGCAAAATCAAAAATCAAAAAGGATCGGAATCGAAGTACCGAACACAGAAATAACAACAACAAAGGTCTTCATTTCCTTCTGAATTTGTTTGTAAAGGCAAGGGTGAGCATATTTTTCCATGATGCTCCGCAAGTCCCGTTATGAGAATGCAGATATATAGATGAGGGGTTTTCAAGGAAAGAGGTCTTGGCTTTATATATAGGAATAGAATAGATTTTCACTCTCAATTTTGAAGAAAAGGTTTTTGTTTTCAAAAGCGAGGCTTTTAAAATCCTAAGCTAGATTTTCAGAAGATGTTGTGGGTGGCGGTCTTCCATGAGTCACCACTTTACTCAAATTTTGTGAAAAACTTTTCAAAAGCTACTTGTGCTGCATCGACGTGAATAGAATCCACAGCGCGCAGACTCCATAACCTGGGAGCTCAGAGTATCTGATACTTTTTATAATTTGCAAAGGTGTACCACCTTAATCCACTGATCATTCGGCTTTCAAGTCAGATCAGCTCCATGCGACTTTTACGCATGTGACAAGGCCGAGATGACACAACAGTTTACAGTCCTACCATTAACAATTCCCTGCCCGGTAAATAGACAGTTAAGTCTCAAGTACCGTTGTGGGTCCTCCCCACTGCCTTACTTCCTAGCCTGGGTCTATGTTCTCGCAAGACACATAGCCTCTCTTGATTACAGCCGCGCACGACTTAATCTGGCATAGGGCGTCTTCCTTCTTTCCACCTTTTCCTCTCATGATTTTTTTGAACTCACATCACTCATGGCCCTCAGTGGCCCACTAGTTCTCGCAAGAAACCGGATCGACAACCATTGCAGGGAAAAGCTAATACTAAAGAAAGCTACTAAGTTGCGCCCGTCCCATAACTAGGCAAGTGGTTGGTACGTTTTTCATGCCGCATAGAAGGACAACACAAGGTTCTAGTCCTTATGAATCTTTAGTGAGGAGTCTTTCACATTCCCAGTGCGCACACAACACCATCCAATCAAACCATCCTCACTATCGATTCCAATCACATTTTGTTTCACAAAAAGAGGTATTGAATATGCTTTTCTCATATGTGACCATTCAACATTTAACATGTAATCTTGAGCATAGCATAGCTTAAGCATGATATTCTAGGGTGACAAGGGTGCAGGGATATTCAATGTCAAAAGGGGCTTTACAATCATTTAGGTCATATCTAATCACTTTATTTGAATATAATTCTTATTTGAATATAAGGCATGCATATACTTGAAAACAGTTAACATACTTCATTTCAAAATAATAGGCGAGACATGATCAAGGGATTGAGACTTGCCTTGCAATGCTGGGTCTAGTTACTTGGATAATTCTTCGAAGATTTCTTCTGCTCCTCCAATCTCTGGTTCCACGGCGGATACAGATAATACACACATACACTATATAAGCATACAGAAGATAGTCTTTATGGGAAATGATACATAAAATATATGCTGCATGCAGGGGAAAGGTATGGACAAAGTCACTTGGGTGCTGATTGAAGAGATGGGCTAAAAAGGAGTTGAATGTCGAAAGGCTGACATTCAGTCCACGGCAAGACATAACCTTAAGTTGGTCTTAGGTAGGTTTTCTGCAGAAATGACAGTAGAGAAAGTTGTAGAGCATAACTCCAAGAATCTAATGGACAAGGTGGCATTTCAATTGCTCAAGTGTAACAGGTCTGAATCATTCAATGCCACTGGTGGACATGCACTGACATAGTGCTGGACATGGCCAGAAACTAGGGCATGGAATAACTTTTCATCCAGGGCTCCAATTGATGCACAACTTTTTCTGGGGGTTAGGCCTTGATAATAAGAACAAAACACTCAACAGGTTCAAGGGCAGAAAGTGGCCGGAGGGTGGCCAAATCAGGCCAGTAAACATGGTGGCCTTAGTTACTGGACAGTGATCTTGGCATTGGAATATATGTTGATTCAGGTCGATTCAGGAGTCGAGCTAGTGGACAATATTGCTCAGGGTACTGGAGTCTATCTAAGGGACAAAGTGACCGGAGCTAGATCGGTCGGAGAAGAATTCCGGCGACCGGCACTGGAGAAGACGACTCCTAAATTGGGCATTTTTGATTCGGAGAGTTTGAACTTGATTGCTTGCTCAGGGAGTGAGAGGGTGAAGTGAGGGAAATATTGGTGGGGTTAATTCGGTTGGGGGATGGCCGGAGAAGCTCGGTGACGAGAACCAGTTCACTGGTGGCGCGCAAATTGGGGAAAGCCCAAGCTTGGCTCAATTTTGAAATCCAAACTCGTAGGCTTGCTAAAGGGAGTGTGCTGAACAATTTTCATCACTGGCGCGAGGGCTGATTTGGATTAAATCGGGCAGCATTTGAGGAAACAGGGGATTTGGGCTTTTCCGATGATCGCCTGCATTGAGGTTCACCGGGGGCCAATTTGATGATATGATATGGACAGGGGAATGAGAGTAACTCACTGCTGGCCTTGGTTTTGAGTGAGAAGCTGCGGGCGAAGCTGGCGCCGGAGGCCTCAAAAGCAGCTCACCGGAGAAGAAAGTGCTCACAGCGGCGCTGGGGAACTTGGTTGCTCTATGGTGGTAGAAGCTAAAGCATGCAGCTGAGGGGTGGTGTGAAGTGATTCTGGGCAAGAGGGGAAGCTTATATAGGCGAAGGGCTAAGCTCTCGGGAGTAGAAGTATATCAAGCGGGATTCGCGGCTGACACCGGAGAAGGGATCGAGACGACGTCGGGACGCGGCAACGACTGTGCCAGAGAAGGGGGATCATGCCAAATCCGGCTGGAGCAGGGTGACGAGATCACTGGCTTCGGCATGGCTGCAACGTGGCGTTTCTTTGCTGCTGCTGGAGCACGCGCGCGCGAGGAAGTCACGGCACAGCGCGGGCTGAGGTTGCTCCACGGTAGCGGCACGGTTGCACACAGGTGGTGGCTACGTGGCGGTGACGGTGGCAGCGTGGGATACTTCACCGGGGCGAGGTCAGCGGCGAGGCAAAGCGGTGGGGTTCTGGTCGAACGGTGCTGGAGCTCTGGTCGAGAGCAACGACTAGGGGCTTGGTCGAAAAGGGCTGAACAAGAAGGCTAGGGCTGATATGTAATTTCATAAACCTTCACGAGGGACTGTTCTGCAAGAATTTGGATCAATCTGTAAGGAATTTGGTTCGGAAATTTGGCCTATTTGCCAATCTGGAGATCTAAAGGGCTGATCTGAGTTTTGTTTTGCAGATGAATACTACTAAATCTCTTGGAATCATCTAGCAGGAAAAAACGTAAAATCCGATATGATCTGGTGCTTTTGACAAAAATCGAAAACAGGGTAATTAGGGTAAACAGGGTAATTTGTGTTTGAAACTTTGGCGAGGCTGAAACTAGGGTTTCGGTTGATCTTTTGGAATTCTTCCTGTCAGGGACCTTAGATGCTTGACAGGTGCCCGCCGGTTCCCGAGGCGCTTCCCACGTGACCCGGGACCAGAGACCCCTGTCTTCGGAAGGACGGCAACGCCCGGGTCAAAGCCACCGGGGGCCTTGTCCCCGGGCAAAAGGCGGCGCCCGGGACAAGTCACCGGGGGCCCTTGTCCCCAGCAAATGGCGTTGCCCGGGACAAGTCACCGGGGGCCTTGTCCCCGGGCAAGTTGAACAGCCTCTTATCTGGACTTGATCTTGTGGAGATTTCCCCCAACATGGATGAAGATGTTTCTATGCCTATTATATTGGGACGACCAATGCTCTCGACAGCAAGCGCCCTCATTGATGTTCATGAGGGATGAATTACCTTTCTCATAGAGGAGGACAAAATTTTGTTTAAAATGTCTAACCTCGTTAACTATCCAATGCATGAGGAAAAATTTGGTAGTGTGAATGATCTAGAAGTCCTAGAAGAGGAGTCACTACTTCAACTCTCTTTGGAAGAAGGAATGGATGAAATTCTTGACAACAAAAAAACAGACAGCAGCGAAGAAGACAAACAAAACGAAGACGAACCAACAATAGAACTAGCCAAATAGGACATCTCTAATTCCAGCGTCACAAGTAAGGAAAAGGTAAGTAAACATACACTTTAAACTCTTCCTTCGTCGCTGAAATATGTATTTTTGGGTGATGATGAGATGCAACCTGTTATTGTTATTCCAAACTTGACCAATTCACAACTAGAAAAATTGATTTTTTTTACTTCGTGTGCATCACAATGCCCTAGGTTATTCAATCGATGATATCAAGGGGATTAGCCCTAAAATTTGCATGTATAGGATCTCTCTAGTTGATGAAACTAAAATCTCTATTGAACGTCAATGTAGACTTAACCTAAACTTGAAGGAAAATGTTGAAGCTGAAATTTCTAAACTATTAGATGCGGGTATCATATACCCTATTTCTGATAGTAATTGGGTTAGTCCTATGCATGTGGTTCCAAAGAAAGGAGGTATGGCTATGATTAAAAATGCTAACAATGAATTGATCCATACTAGACTTGTTTTTGGATGACGCATGTGCATTGGTTACCACAAATTAAATAGCGCCACTAAGAAGGATCGCTTTCCATTACCTTTCATTGATCAAATGTTGGAAAGATTGGAAAAACATTCACATTTTTATTTTCTTGATGGGTATTCGTGGTTCTTTCAAATCCCAATTCATCCCAATGATCAAGATATGGCAACATTTACATGTCATTTCGTTACTTTTGCTTACCGGCGAATACCGTTTGGGTTATATAACGCGCCTGGAACCTTTCAAAGGTGTATGATGGTAACTTTTTAGATTTAACTGAAGAAATAATGAAAGTTTTTAGGGATGATTTTAGCGTTTATGGTTCCTCTTTCGATGCCAATCTACATAGTCTTTCTCAAGTCTTATGCGGGTTCAAGAAGGCATGGTACTTGCCCATGTAATTTCTGAACGAGGGATTGAAGTTGACAAGGCGAAGATTGACGTCATAGCAAGTCTTCCACCACCAACCAACGTGAAGGGCATACAGAGTTTTGTGGGACATGTAGGTTTTTACCATTGTTTCATTAAAATATTTTCCAAAACTGCTAAACCTCTCACTCAATTGCTTGGTAAAGATGCGCCTTTTGATTTTGATGAAAAATGTCTTGATTCTTTAATCAATTGAAACATGCATTAAGTACTGCTCCCATCATACAACCTCCAAATTGGAATGAACATTTTTAATTGATTTGTGATGCTACTGATTATGCAATTGGCATTGTTCTAGGGCAAAGAACAAATAAAGTTTTACATGCTATATACTTGTAAGCAAAACTTTGGATGATGCTCAAAATAATTACACCACAACTGAAAAAGAATTTCTTGCTGTAGTGTATGCCCTAGATAAATTTTGTCCATATTTGATTGGGTCAAAAGTTATTGTGCATACTCATACTGATCATGCTGCTCTTAAATATCTTTTGACCAAGTCAGAAACCAAGCCACGACTCACACGATGGATCTTACTGCTGCATGAATTTGATTTGGAAATCAAAGATAAGAAAGGTGCTGAGACCGTTGTTGCCGATCATATTTCGCGACTCTTCACCAACACCGCCGACGTTCACATCAATGATACTTTACCCGGCGAGCACCTTTACTTGATTCAATAACAACCATGGTATGCTAATTACACAAATTATTTATTTAACCATGAACTTCCTCCAAGGTTGATGAATAGACAACGTAAGCACTTCCTCCAGGACATCCGACGCTACTACTAGGATGATCTGAACCTTTTCAAAAAGGGAGTTGACAACATCTTTCAACGATGCATACCCCCGACCATGAGATCCAAAGTGTTCTTGAACACTGTCATTCATCTCCATGTGGTGGACACGCCGGAACTTCAAAAACAGCAGCAAAGGTATTGCAATCAAGTTTGTTTTGGCCTTCTTTAATTAAAGATGCTTATAACTTTGTGCAAAAATGCTATCCTTGCCAACGTTCTGGAAATTTGAGTAAGAGACATGAAATGCCCTTAACAAACATTCTTGAAGTTGAACTTTTTGATATATGTGGAGTAGATTATATGGGACCTTTTCCATCTTCTATGGGCAACTCCTACATCTTAGTTGTGGTTGATTATGTTTCAAAGTGGGTAGAGGCTGTTACAACACTCACAAATGAATCAAAACATGTGATTAAGATTTTCAGCCATCTTTCCCTGATATGGTGTACCGCGAGTAGTAATTAGTGATTGTGGTGCGTATTTCACTAATTACCAATTTCAGAACTTGTTAATGAAATATGGGGTTATTAACAAAGTTGCTCCTGCATATCACCCTCAAACAAGTGGACAGGTTGAAGTGTCGAACAGAGAAATCAAAATGACCTTGCAGAAGTTGGTGGCACCGTCACGTTTGGATTGGGCGCTCAAACTTTCTGATGTTCTTTGGGCATATCGCACTGCATTCAAAACTCCGCTAGGTACGATGCCTTGCATAATTATATTTGGTAAGAATTGCCAATTGTCTATTGAATTTTCACACAGGGCGTTATGGGCGTTAAGAGAACTCAATTGGAACTTCGACAACTCCTACGAAAGTGCCTTAATTCACAAAGACAACACGAAGAAGTGGCATGAAAAATGGATCCTCAACCATGATTTTAAACCAGGTGATTTGTTTTTATTATTCAATACACGGTTGAAATTGTTTCAAAAAAATTAAAATCGCGATGGACTGGGCCATACGCAATAGAAAAAAAATCTTCCCGTATGGTGCCGTAGAGCTCCAAGTGCAAGACGGCACCACTTTTAAGGTAAACATGTATCGTATCAAACTATACAATGCGGGAGACCATGAAAGTATGCTGAACTCAGTCGATTCTTTCAATTCTATATATTTGTGAATAGTCAAGAATGTTCTGTCGAGTAGGACATTAAACCAGCACTAGCCGGGAGGCAACCTAGTATACTAACATGTAGTTTTTCTCTTCTATGAACACATTGGCGCAAGAATCACTCAATTCTGACATCATTTGACCACCCAAAACCTATTATTCATAAACTAGGGCTGACACTTTTGAAAAAATGAAAAAAATAAAAATTTTCCAAAACCAACTGAACCAAGCACGACCAGTGCTGGGCTCGGTTTGATTGATTTCAAAAAAATATAAATTTTACAAAACCACCGAACCGAGCATGACCAACGGCGCGACCAATGCTGGGCTTAGTATGATTGATTTCACAAAAATAAAAAAATTTCTTTTTCAACAGAGCTGAGCAAGACTAGTGGCATGACCCATGCCTTGGTCGAGCACGACACGTGCTCATGGTCGTGTCGATCTTGTTTCGACCTACCGCTCAAAAATCAAATTTCCAATAGAGCCGAGCACGACCCATGTCCTGGGGCGAGCACGACCTATGCCCGTGGTCGTGCCCGGCTTGGTTTCCTCTCTATTTTCGGAATTTTTGTGCTGAAACTTGTTTCTTTTGTGTTTTTCTTCTCCGATACAACCATAACTCCTACCTTCCACCTAATATAAAGCCGCCCATCTTCTCCAAACAACACAAACACCATTGTTGAGCCCAAAACTCTTCAAAACCTCCACAAACCAAGCCCTAGATTGTCGACGATTCGGACTTGGAGTCCTCAGCCGAACTTATGCAAAATTTGTAATAGCGGGACCTTTCAAGATGACCCTCCGGGAAGGTATGTAGAACAATGGAGAACAGGAGCACAGAGACGTTTATACAGGTTCGGGCCCTCGATGGTGGGAGTAATAGCCCTACGTCCTGTTGGGATTCCACTATAGGTGATAAAAGGTTACAAGATGGTAGAAAAACTCCTTCACAGGCGAAGGATTTTTCCTATGTAAATGTACAGAATAAAGCCAGGAAGGCTTGTAAGAACTATCTAATCTAGGCCGTAGACTTGGCTGTTTGAGTGGTTGAGATGCGTTGTATCTCGTCCTCCCTTTTCTTCTGCTTGACACTCCATACCACCCTTTTATACTGGTCGAAAGGGTGCCATGCAGTAAACTGCATCAAGCAGTTGTTTGGACGGTTGAATATGGTTTTTAGAAAACCGCTCTTAACCTCCACGCAGGTTAAACACGTGTTATTCATGGATAACTGCACGTATTAACCCCCTGACAGTTGATTCTCCACATGGGGAATCTTGGGGATACTTGGAATATTCCCGCTATAGGAATAGCCGGACAGATGAATTCCAAGCACCTTGGTCGAGAATGCTCTGACCGCGGGATGTCGGCTGACCGCGCAACATCTCGGTCATTCTGTTCACGTATAGCATATGAACTCTTGACCGCGCGAAGCCTGCGACCTGATCGTACAAAGCCTGCGACCTTGGGCTGATGCTTCTCAGAATAACTTGAGTTCGCACCGCTAGACACGTGTCTGGTTCGAATCTGTCGTGAACCAACAGTGCATTTGTTTGAACTGATTCGGGTGTCAATCCTCTTCATAGATCTCTTCATCCAACCATTAAAATTTCAATCCGACTGCGGATTCTGACTCCTTGCACCTCCGCACCTCCAGATCTAAAGTTTCTACGCCAATGACGACACCCCAACGCAACATCAAGAAGATCACAAAGTGCCAATGAGGTATGTCTCGACAAACATTCTCTGATCCTGTTTTTTCGAGAATCTATTTTACTAATCCTGATCATCTTACACATTTTATGCACTTGAAAAAGAGATACTTATGGCCAACTAGATTTTTAGATGTTCATGAAATTAGGTCTCTAGAAATAGAAGATGATGTGCTACGCCCAATTCATAATGTTGATTGGGATATGCTTGTAGGCGTACTTGTTCCGAGTTTATGCGGATTCGTTTAGGAGATTCTAGCCTCCTTTGAACAAAATACCCTACACGTTCCTCCCAATCAAACATAAGGCGTGAGATTTAGTTTTGAAAATGAGGATTATGATTTTTCAATTAATAAATTTGCAAATCTTTTAGGGTCAAACCCGGGCGCACTTTTCATGGTTCTCTAATTTGCACCCTCATAAAAATTTGGAATGCCATAGCCAAGGAAGGGCAACATCTTTTTCAACCTAGTAAATCAAAAGCAGCCAAAATTTCCAATCCTGCCTTTCGCTATTTATAGCTTGTCAATGCCAGGACAATTTTGGGCCATGACAGTAATCAGGAAAAATATGTGTTATTGGATTTAGAGGCTAGAATTGAACCCAAATCTTGAGTAGATTTGAGAGAGAGCTTGAGGGAGATTGTGTGAGTGTTTAGTGCACTTCATCTCCACTAGATTGCTAGTGCTAGAGTGTTGAGCATATCATTTGCATCATTGAGCATCAAGCACATGGTTGATTCAAGTGAAAGTGCATCCGGCTTGTTACTCTTGGCAATCGCCTTCGCCTAGACGGTGTCGGAGGAGAGCCGAGATCTCTCCAATTGAAGTTTGTCGGAGAGGCCGGCAAAGGATTGTGAAAGGTGTGGTGCTCACCTATCCGGTGTGGAGAAGGAGCAACCCTAGTGAGATATCCTTCGTGGATATAGAAGTGAGGCTTCGAGAGAGCGCTTCAACGAGGAGTAGGGGAGACCGGGCGAGACTCCGAGACCTCGGTAAAAATATTGTATCAATTGCGTATTTCATACTTGCTTTATATTCATATTGGCACAATTGCTAAATTCACCATTCTTGCTTGTCATATTGAATAGTTCATTTAGTTGAATGCAACTAGTTGATTAAATTGCTTTCAAGCCTCATTGTATAATTTAGGTCTCTCAATTATTCTTTAAAATTGCTTAATTCAAAAGAAATTTTAAAAACCTCCTATTCACCCCCCATCTAGTCGGCATCCTTGATCCTACATTATGCACACACAAAAAATATTTTTCCTTTGTTATAATAAAACGGTTGCTTAAGATGCGGCTTTGTCTAGTCTCTTGTAACGGACATGCGACCTGCTAGGGGGAGGCGGTGATAAATCGTTGACCAACTGGTGAAGGGAAGGTATACTGAACAATGAGATTGCTTACAGGGGCTCGGGAAACTAACAAAGCTGCCTGTCTATACGTGCACTTAAGTAAGAGTCTTCAGCTGTGTCTCCTCTAACCGCAACGGAATGATCCAGTACAAAACATTCTGGCCAAGAGCACGGAAAAGTTGTAGAAGAAAATAAAAACAATGAATAAATAAAAAATCAGAAATAAAAGTGTTTGAATTTCTCTCTAAATAGGGCAATCTAGCAACTTTGTATAAATTGTAGTATAATGATTGTTTTCTTTAGTTATTGTTTGTTCTAAACCCTATATGAAAGAAGTTGTCAAGATGATTTAATCGATTAAGCTCTCTCTTTTCTAAGGTTAAGATTTGATAAGTTGAATATATGCATTTGGAAAAACTCAATTGTTTCATATGCATAGAGGTGATGTGAATTGCCAGAAGCTGCTTATTGAAAATCTGATTAACCAAGACATTCTAATTTTTTTGAAAAACTCATTCACATTCTTTACTTGAGGACAAGAAAAATGCTAGCTTCGGGGAATTTGATAAGTACTAAATTGGTATTATTTTTACCTTAAGTTTGCCATTGAAAAAGTGCAAAAACATGCTAAAAACTCCTTTGATGCCACATTTTATGCAAATTTTTATATTATTTTTACAAATCACTTTCACAGCTATGTTCGCCAAGTTTTAGGGACCAAACCTACCAAGTTTGATCAGATTTTGATTTCATTTGGGCCAATTTTTAAAAAGATACCAAAACAGGACAAAAATGGAACCCTGATCGAATATTCCTTGGTCGAAACAACCTGGTCGAAATACTTAGGAAAGAAGGAAACATAATCAAACACATCTGGAAGAAAAGAGCTATGACACATGGTCGAACACATCGAACGCGCAGAAACATACTCGAAACAAGTCCTAATCAAACACGAAGACACATGGTCGAAAGGAATCCCATTCGAACACGAAGACACACGGTCGAAAAGAGTTCCGATCGAACATGACTACCGTTACTCCTTTATTTGTCCGAGTAGAGCATGATCGAGGGCACGATCCATGTTCACCTTGAAGCATGACCCGTGCCTCAGGTCAAGCTCGGCTCGGTTTCTAGTGGCTAAAGTGGTCAAATTTGGTTGGTTTTGACTCGGATTTGTCTGTTCTCGCTCCGTTTGAAGCTAGATTTCATCACCTACATGTCAAAGAGTTATATTTGGGCACGTTAACCCATGTATCATAAATAGAGAACAATCTCTCTTAGGTGCTTTCATATGTCTTCTTAGATGCTTTTTAGTAGTTTTTAGATACTTTTCTTATTAGAGTCCCCTTCCCTGTTTTTCCTACATTTGTAAGTCGACAAGGACAACAGACTTAATTTTTAAGTAATCAAGTAAGTTTTCATTTAATTCTTATTATTTCTGTATTTTATGGCATTTTGTGAGTAGTTCACTTCTAGGGTGAGGGATGACCTAATCCGGAAGGCATGATTCTTCCTCAGTCTTAGTCTCAAGTTTTCATGTTATTTCATAATGTTTTCTTCCTCCAAACCATAAATTCTAGTTTCGGCAACATACATAACAGTTGAGCCTTAGCAAGAATTTAGGACAGTTCTTGAGTCCTTAGTGCTTTGATGCGGGATCCTGAATAGGAGAAAGACTCTCGTCAAACATAACAGTGGAAGCGATCCTCTGATCATTGTACCAGCGACCGTACTAGCAACTTAATCTATCTTGGAAAACAACTGAAATTGACATGTAATTCTCAGACATTGGATAGAATTACGCCTGATAGTTATGGAACTCCTGAAACCCTAGGTTTTTCTTTAAGAATTATAAAACCTATATTTTGTACTTGCTATTTACTGCTTTAAACCCTAGATTGATAGCTTTAGTAGTAGATTTAGCTGTAGAAAAACAAACCCCCAAATTGTTCAGATTTAATCAGTGATCTATTAACCTAGAAAGATGAATACACTTGTTCCTTGTGGAATTCGGCCCTCGAGTGCTCAATGTTCCACCGTTCACTTGTGGTTATTACTACACATCCGCCGCGCAACAACCTCGTGTAGTGCAATCATGCATGGTTTTAGGCTACCCCACGTGCCTCTCACCGCCAAGCAGTAAAGAGTCTCTTCAGGTACCTACATCACACTATCGACTTTGGTCTTTGGTATTCCTGTCCCTCTACACTTGATGTTAGGGGTTTCTCTTATTCTGAATTGGCCGAGTGTCAGGTAGGTAGGCAAAGTACTTCGAGGACTTGTCACTTCCTAGGCACTTCACTTGTCTCATTGTCATCTAGGAAGCCAAATTGTGTAGCTTAGTCTAGAGCAGAGTCTGAACATATAGTAGCTGGTAGTTGTTGTGCACATTCACTTTGGATGATCTCTACTCTGCATGATTATGGTCTGAAAATTGAGAATGTACCTCTGTTTTGTGATAACACTAGTGCCATAAATATTGCTAAAAATTCTGTCCAACATAGTCGCACTAAGGACATAGTTGTGAGGTATCATTTCCTTAGAGATCATGCAGAGAAGGGTGACATTGCATTACACTTTGTAGATTCTGAACATGAGTTAGATGATATCTTTACTAAATCTCTTGATGCTTCTAGATTCGCTCACCTTAGATCTGAACATGGAATCATTCATCCATTTGGGTTGAGTTCAGGGGGAGGTTGTTGCATGTGTACTTTTTTGCATTTGTACAATTCCTGCATTTGCATGTTTCCAAATTCTGTAATTTTCTGAATTTTTGAGTAGTTTTGCTCTATATGCCTACTAGATTGTGATTTGAGTGTTCAATGTGCACTAGTACAAAAAAGCTTTCTTCTAACAGTAAAAAACACATTTCTACTAATGGTTTTTGCACCGTTAGAGATAGACACGATAGAACAAGACGAGACATTTTCTAACGGTAAATAACTGTTAGAAAAAGTGGCCTATTCTAACGGTTTTTTCTGAGATAACCGATAGAAAAATTGTTCTAGTCTAACGGTTAACTAGAACTATACGTTAGAACATTTCAATATTTCTGATAGTTCGAAACACAATACCGTTAGACGATATCACACTTTTCTAATGGTTAGTTTTTAGTTCACCGTTAGAATATATTACCAAATTCTAATGGTTCTTCCATATTTACCGTCAGAGCATATCAAAATTTTCTAACGGTAACTAGTACTGCACCATTAGAAACAAACATAGTATTCTAACGATTGTTTCGGAGTATACCGTGAAGAATGTTTTTTTTCTATCGGAGTGTTGTAGTGAACCGTTAGAAAATATTGTTTTTCTTCTAACTTTCTTTGCTATTTAGCAGTTAGAAAAGCTTGGATGCACAATACAGTACAAATACAAAAAAAGATACATTCACAAATATATACATTGAACAGATTGACACATTGAACAGTCATTCACATTTATTCACACATTCAATTTATTCACATATATACAAACCAATACAAATACTAACCAATGGACCGTTATTCACATTTGAGTTCATTCTAGTGATGTACCCCAATTCATAGAGAGTACACGAAAAAGAGAAAAATTATAGCAAGTGAGCCAAGCTAGTCATGGCGGTTGGTTGCGCGCCACTTCGTCCATAACATGTTAAGCCCAGATTTGTTGCAGCTCCCTAATATTTGCATTTTCGTATTTGTCTTTGGACATGGCGGTTTGCAAGCAAGTGTGAATATTCAGTAATTAACTTCCTAGTTTTGAACGTGACATCCTGTTTTCAAATTTGAGTTAGCTAAGATGCTTACCTGGGGGAATTGGGTAAAGTTTGTCCTCATGAGGTCATTCATGTACTGCAGCACATAAAACCCACATTCCCACGAGGCTGACTGCTGATGGCACTAAGATAATTGCATATGCGAGGACATATTAGCTATTCTTTCCATAAACTAATTAAGCATAAACTAAAAGACTCGTGAGTACCTCATATTCTTTCCAAGAAATTCAGGAGCCCTGGGGTGCGTCATGCCTTTCTCCAGTGGACACATAATTTTTGAAAGCCCTGCATTTCAGTTAGCATTTCCTCCACGGACAGATCACGTGGAGGACTTAGTGGCCCCTACATTGTACGTAAAAGAGAACCGCTAGCTTAAACTAGATCTCAGGTATAACATACAAGATTGAGTTAAATTAGTATAAAATGCACTAACCTTTGGTGCTACGGCACTAGAATGAACTCCCTGCCCTGCTGCGCCATCAGCGCCCTGGATATGTACTGCTCAACATGTGCTGCATCCTGCTCTAGCATAGTGAGACTTACTTTCTCGGGGTCGAGGAAACCCACCGTGTCACACGCGGCCTCCAATGCTAGCCTGTACATGCACCTGCATGCAAATGACAACATTAGTATTGCACAAAAAGTTACTACATATTAAATGAACTACAGCAGTATCGAGCTCCCAGGAGGTTGAGTGTACTCACCGGATTCATGTCCGTATGATGGACATATTGAGCTCTTGCCAGTTGAAGAGGTCGAACAGATCCTCGTATGCCACAGTATGCTCCCAGGCTCACAGTGGAACTGTTATGGAATATACGTATCAGATACGAAGGTTTAATATTTGTAACACCCTGAGTTTAGAGGTGAAAATTTCTTTCTTAAAAAGTCATGCATGCATATGTCTCTTCTATATCAGCCGAATCAGCCTCAGCTTTATTCTGTTCTAAGCCCAAAATCTTAAAATCTATCCTGTAGACCCAAATCAAGATCTGACTTTTCAGATTTGATCTACTATCTATCTTGAGTATAAAAGCCTTCAGAACCCAGATTCAATTCTAACCCTAACTTCCAAAATTATCAACTCCTTTCTGTTTTCGAAAATAGAAATATTTTATATTACCCAAATACCCTAAGTTTCATAAATTCAGATTTAATCAAAACCTTGACCAAGTTCAGACCAGATTATTCTTGGATTATGATCAAAGGTATGCCAATACCTTAATCCAAAAAGTTGGCAGTCAAATTTCATCATCTAAACCTTTTTCGCAAATCAGTCCAAGAGTATCGCAGATCAGTCCTTTTCCAGATTTTCTAGAAGCCTGAAAAGGACAAAATATTACAAATCATCTCCAAATCCAAATCTGATTCAGGGAACATCTCCCAAATGCCATTCAACACAAAATCTTCCTATATGAGTATCTCAAAATCAAATCCTAAATCCCAGAATTCGAGATCAATAAAATTCAGATCTATTTTACCCTAATCTACTTTATTTTCAGTTTATATCAAAAACCATCCAAATGTTTCAAATTTTATATTCTATCTGTGCTAAATTATCTGTTGAATTAAGTTTGCCAAATCAGCAGAATCAAATTCAACCCTAAATTTCTAAATCTCCAGAATTACAGATCAGTCCAAAACCAATCAAAAATCATCACAATCAGGCCCCTAATTCGACCAGGGCAGCAACTAGTTCTTGACCAGAGCCTTGCCGTGATATTTGCACCGTTTTCGCTCGCCGCCGGCCAAGCCTCGCCTGCGCTTGTGCCCGTGCATGCTTGTGCTTGCTTTTGCACACGCGTCCCCATCTCAGCCATCGCCGTGGCAGCGCCAATGACCAGCCACCGCTCCCACGCGCGACCAGCAGCAGCAACAGCAGCCTTTTGTCAGCAACTCCACGCCACGTTGCTTTGCTTTGCCAGCCATTATCGCCACCTCTTTGTACCGCCCGACATCGTTGAGTATCGATGAAGCGACAATTCGATCAGTTGTTGCACCGCCTGTGCACTATCGCATCACCGTTCACCGTTGTCGCGCCTGCACCCGGCCAGTCAAGTCACCAGCGCCAATTTCCTTGCTGTTTCATCTTCGTAAGCTTCGTCCCTAGTCTATTTAAGTAGCCAGGACTCTGTATCATCTTCTCTTCACCAGAAGTTAGCCAATTCGAAATCTCCTCCACTATCGTCTTCTTCTCCGGTGAGTCCAGCTCGGGGGCTCACGGTGCCAGCTCCAATCACTGAACCTCTTGCCAAATTGAAGCCAACAGTGAGTATCTCTCATCCTCCTGATCGTTCTGTTGCATCCAATTGCTCTACGGTGGACCCTAACGCCGGTGATCGCCGGAATCCTCGATTTGCCCTGTTTCGGCAATGCAGCCCGATTAAATCCGAATTAGCTTTCCATTTTGTGGAACAAAATTATCAGTGAGCTATTTTAAGCAAGCCTGTGGATCCAGATTTCAAAATTGAACTCGAATCGAAGCATTCCCCAAATTTGAACTTCACTAGTCGCCAGCGACCGTCGCCAGGCTTCTACGGTGATTCTCTGATCAAATTAACCGTGCCAACAGCTTTATTATACTTCTTAGATACTCCCTGAGCTTGGAATTGAGTTTATTTGACCTGTATCGAAAACCCCCAATTGCAGTGCCATCTTCTCCGGCGACGGCCACCAGAAATCTATTCCTGGCCAATCTAGCTTCAGCCACCTTGTCCACCAGATGTGCCTTGAACTCCTGAGCATTTTTGTCTTCTAGCCCGATCTCTGAAATCGTCCAAATTGCAAGATATAGCTATGCCAAGATCTTGTCGAGTGGCTTCACTGTGCCGTGTCGCCACCACACTTCTTCACTTATTTTCATCACTATCCAGTCATCTTCAACCTTGGAACCTATTGAATCATTTGTTACTATTATCAAGGCCTACCTCCCAGACAAAGTGGTGCATCAATTGGAGCCCTAGATCAAAAGTTATGGCAAGCCCTAGTTTCTAGCCATGTCAGTTCAATGCCAAGATATGTCAGCCAGTGGCATTAGCCCTTTTCACTTCCTTCCAGATGTGCATTTTGAGCATAACTTTGTCCCTTAGATTCCTGAGGTTGTGATCTACAATTTCTTCTTCTATCACAACTTGATTTGAGCCCTTGAACTGCATTTTATGCTTAACCCTAGATTTTGACATTGTCAGCCATATGCCAGAGCATGTCAGCCATAGGCATTAGCTCTTTTCACCTCTTTCCAGTTGTGCAAATTGAAAATAACCTTGTCCCTTAGACTTGTGGAGTTGTGATCTACATTTTATTCTACTACCACAACTTGAGATAATCCCTCTATCATCCATCGACCCTATGTCGATGCCTTGAACCGAATGTCGACCTAAAGACGTTCGCTGTTTTTGAGCCAACCAGTCGCAACCTTGATATCATTTTGATATTTTGAGACATTTGGAACCTTGTAAAACCTTTGATAGCTAATCTTAACCTTGGTTTCCATAACTTAATCCTAATCAGCTTCTAAACCCAATCATTTCAGAATCATCGAGACATTCATCTTTGCATTATTGCATGTAGTGAATTAGTAAGAGTAGAATTGATTGTAATGCATGTTTGCTTGTTTGATCTTTGCTCAGAGCCAGAGCCAGAGTTCGAGGACTTCACTGTCAACCCGACATCAACTGCTGTATTTTACGACGCGGAAGGCAAGTCATATCCTTGGTCATCTTGAACCTATATTTTAAGAGTTGCTATAATATAACCTTGAATATAGATAATATTGCATGTGAAAGATTGAGAATGGTTGAATTATGAATTGGCAGTACTAGACTTGTTATCTATGAAATGTCAAATAAACAAGTTTTGAGCCAAGAACTAATATATACTTATTTATATATATTCATGAAATAAAACCCCTAGCCGTGACCAGAATTTTGGTATGGAATGGTGGTAACACTGGAGGTGCTAAACTGCAAAGGATAGCAGGCACGAAAGGTGCAGGGTTGTGATTGGTCTGGTCACTGGCATATAAGGACTAGAACCTTGTGTTGTGCGTCTAGTGGCATGAAACACGTGCTAACCGCAAGCTTGGTATGGGACAGGCCTGAACAAGTACTTATGCGGATCGCACATGAAACCCCTGCTTGAGATGGAAAACAAAACACTAATTTCACGGGGTTCAGCTCCTCCACATTTATAATCATGCACGTTGACTTAGTAATGAGAAGAGGCTTGGGGTGGGGGTATATCCCGCCACAACTACGGTTTGTGTGAAGAAAACTGCAGGGTCAGGGGTGAATTGTAAGTGAAACATAACAAAAGTTCTTGTTATCTCCACCTTGCCACTCACACATGGTTGTGAGGAAGGGTCTAATCATTTTGATAGGATGGGCTTGAAAGTGGAATATCTTGCGGGTAAATTGGTACCGCTCTGCAGAGTTAAAAATGTATTCGAATACTTCGTGCTCCCGAGTTTTAGGAGTATGCCGCGGTGGATTAAATCCACAGGGTGTAACACAAGTATGTTTTCTAAATAAAATTTGTTAAATCAAGATTACCCAAATGACATGTGTTGTCATGACAAGAAGTGCTGCCATGGGCTGTCGTGTGTCGACGTGTCGCGGTAGTACTATAATCTAGTGAACATGAATAGCAATGCTATGTTATGAAAAGTGCTGCCATGAGATGAGATGAGTTGAGATAAGAAAGAAAAAGGTTATTTTATAAACATCCATAATTCTTGACTAGTCTAGATTCATATCATCACTACTATATGTATCTACTCTTACCTATGACTTGCTGAGTACATAAGTGCTCACTCTTGCAACTTACAAATCAGTAGATGGAGTGTTCAATAATCAAGATGAAGGCGTGGAGAATTTCTTGGATCCAGAAGGAGGAGTGTCAGTTCCGCCAGAGCCCTGATGTGTGTTGTTCTGCCGTCCACTTCTCATTGTGGGAGGATCACCTATCTTCTGCTGTGTAGATGTTATTTTGCTAAACCTTGAATGCCGCGAAGGCATTATAATCTCTTTATGTAATATTAAGGCCAGCAGGCCACACTGCTTTAATATTTTGTAAGTTACTCTGTTGCAATGTGAATATACTCATGTGCTTGACTTATCCTGGGAAGTCAAGGGTATGCATATGTAGGACTAGCTGCAGCAAGCTAGGTCTCTACAGGAGTAGTCGTAGTCCCAGTTTCGGGGCGCGACAAGATTATGGTATCAGAGCAACATGAGAACTTGACTGTAGGACGACACCTTTAGGGATTGGCTGTGCCAGGAAGACGTAATTTATTTAGAAACTATTTGTTGAAAACTTTATTTTGATAAAAATAATGAGCTTTGTAACTCCTAAAAACTTTTATTTCAATATCTTATTTAGATTTTCTAAAATTCCGTAAGATTGTGAGAGTGCGTTCTGTTGTCTCAGAGTGTCTTAGGGGTCAGTGTAGATAGAGCTAGTGATGCTCTTGGTAGCCTTGTGATTCGCTGTTGCTTTTGCAATGGTTAACTTGTGTATTATGGCTAGTAGCCCAAGTATTTCATGCATTAAAGTAGTTTGCATTAATTTCTGCATTGCTATCTTAGTTGGCCCTAGTTAGTTAGATCAGTCTAAACCTTTTCAGAGCCATCATGGTTGATACAAGAAGAAGATCCCGAAGCAGTGGAGAGGACAAAGAACAGACTCCACAGGAAGAAGATACTATGATGAGAGACCCTTTGTTTCAGCAAGGATCTCAGAGTTCCAATCCTCCCCAGAATGAACAACTCAGTCAACAGGAAATTCTTCTGTCAATGGAGAAGAATCAACACGATGCTCAGACGGCCCATACTCAGTTGTTGGCTCAGATAGTTCAGAGATTGCCTACTGGAACAACAGAAGGAACTATTGTAGGCACCATATTAACAGATTTCCAAAAGACCCGTCCACCAACTTTCTCTAGTGCGACCGATCCCATGGTTGCCGATGATTGGTTAAGGGACATCAAGAGGAAACTGGACACGATCCGATGCAGCGACCAAGAGAAGGTTTTGTTTGGATCACACCAGTTAGCAGGAGCTGCAGCTGCATGGTGGACGAACTACCAGGAGGCCCACCTTGACAAAGATAACATCTCTTAGACGGAATTCAAGGAAAAATTTCAGAAATTTCACGTACCTACCGGCTTTATAGCTGCTAAACATCGGGAATTCCGTAATTTGATTCAAGGGAACAGGACGGTTACAGAATATCTACACCAGTTCACTCACCTAGCCCGGTATGCACCTGGAGATGTTGATACCGAGAAGAAAATAGAACGCTTTGCAGAAGGACTTCAACAATACCTGCAGTACCAAATCGCCTCCCATGAGATAACTGAATTTCAGACACTAGTGAACAGGGTCCTAAAGATAGAGGAGAAGAGGAATATAGGGGAAGAAAACCGGAAGAGGAAGATGCTCCAGCAAGCGCAACCACAGACAGACCCAACTAGAGGAAGAGCTCCCATCGCCTCCAATTTTCGACCATCATATCAAACTCCCAGACCAACAATGGCGTTGTGCCCAAACTGTAGAGGAAATCATCTTCAAAAGGACTGCCGTCACATGAACATCCATTGTTTCCACCGTGGACAGCGTGGACATCGTAGGGAATTTTGTCCTTGGATTCGACTTCCATCACCCATTGCCAGGTTACAAGCAAGAACACAACCAGAAGCACCCAGAGTACCGGTGTCACAACCACATAATTTTAAAGGAACTCCACCAGGAAGAGGAGGAAGCATGGCCAACGAAGGAAGAGGAAGAGGTGGAACACCAACAGCAATTCCAGGAGGAAAGCTAAACTACACTTCCATTCAAGAAGCAGGAAACGCCACCGACATTCTTCTAGGTAGATTTCTGACTCAGTTTGCATCTGCCTTAATACTATTTGATCCTGGTACTACAAGTTCATCTTAAAAGCAATTACATCTGAAGTTGAAACACATATAGAGCGAGTACCTTTAGAATACTCCATGTCAAATTGTATAAAGTTCAGTGGGAAATCATTCAGAACAAGAAGCTACTTGGAAGAAGGAAGAAAATCTTCAGTGAACCTATCCCTATTCTTATCTTTTCTTGTTTTAGGTAAATCTCGGGGTGAGATTTCTTTAAGGAGGGTGGATCTCTATAGGAGTAGTCGTAGTCCCAGTTTCGGGGCGCGACAAGAACTTCATATGCATACCCTTGACTTCCCAGGATAAGTCAAGCACAGGAGTATATTCACATTGCAACAGAGTAACTTATAAAATATTAAAGCAGTGTGGCCTGCTGGTCTTAATATCACATAAAGAGATTACAATGCCTTCGCGGCATTCAAGGTTTAGCAAAATAACATCTACATAGCAGAAGATAGGTGACCCTCCCACAATGAGAAGTAGACGGCAGAACAACACACATCAGGGCTCTGGCGGAACTAACAGTCCTCCTTCTGGATCCAAGAAATTCTCCACGCCTTCATCTTGATTATTGAACGCTCCATTTACTGATTTGTAGGTTGCAAGAGTGAGCACTTACGTACTCAGCAAGTCATAGGTAAGAGTAGATACATATAGTAGTGATGATATGAACCTAGACTAATCAAGAATTATGGATGTTTATAAACTAACCTTTTTCTTTCATATCTCAACTCATCTCATCTCATGGCAGCACTTTTCATAACATAGCATTGCTATTCATGTTCACTAGATTATAGTACTACCGCGACATGTCGACACACGACAGCCCACGGCAACACTCCTTATCATGACAACACATGTCATTTGGGTAATCTTGATTTAATAAATTTTATTTAAAAAATATACTTGTGTCACACCCCGTGGATTTAATCCACCGCAGCATACTCCTAAAACTCGGGAGCATGAAGTATTCGAATACATTTTTAACTCTGCAGAGAGGTACCAATTTTCCCGCAAGATATTCCACTTTCAAGCCCATCCTATCAAAATGATTAGACCCTTCCTCACAACCGTGTGTGAGTATATTAAACCCATCCTGTAGTTCGGATAAGATTTGAATCACATCAGAAAATCTAATATGTTAGGATTTCTTCTACATGGGCAGTTTGGATAAGATTTGAATCACATTAGGAAACCTAATCTGTTAGGATTTCTTCTGCATGGGCAGTTCGGATAAGATTCGTATCACATCAGGAAACCTAATCTGTTAGGATTTCTTCTGCATGGCCCTATATATAGAGATGTATGATGGGTTTTGAGGATCATCACAAAAGACATAGCTGCCATCTCTGTTTGATAGCCCCTATACCCTTGTCGTACGCGTTGGTGCTAGCACACCATCGTACGATGTTCCATCCCGGTATGTGTGGATACTGATAGAGGCGCTACTGCAATTGCTGCGTTGACTAGAACAATTCGTGAGCGGTCATTGTCATCTACATCTGCTGATCAGGACAATCCGCAAACGGTTGCTGTGAACATTCGATCGCTTCACCAAATTTGCTTCCGCTATTGGTAACAATCTAATCTATGATCTATTACTTGCAGCCTTCGAGTAAAATTATTGAAATTCTGCTAGTGTACCTTACTCGGTTTCCTTCAGTGGTATCAGAGCCAGGTTGTATAGTTTTAGATCTGGATTAATAATATATATGTGATATATGAAGTTATAGTAGTTAGATCTACTAGTTTATTCAATCTGTTACCGTATAAGTTTTGTTATACATATTTTTTTTGACATCCAAGTGTTGTGATGAACTATTTTTTGGCCGACTTTAATATGAACTAATGTCTAATGATCCTAGCATGGGCCAGAGGGAGGTGATGTTAGGGTTTATATGACAATAGTAGATTGGATCTTCTAAATCATATGTGTATAGATTGGATCTATATATGACATTAGCTGCCTATTCTAAATATTCATATTGGAGTTAATATGAATGACTTAAGAGGATTTAAACCAATCAGATTGGTTGAAAATTTTGATTAATGTGATTAATTCAAAAAAATAATAGTAATATTAATAATAATAAAGATTATACTTGACAACCAGAAGCTGTCAACTTTGGTGTCTAAGGAAAGAACACATTATAAGGTTTTTCTTAATAAGTCCTGCTCAGCGGAATGCTTTCCTTCATGGTGTGAGCGAAAACAGTCACGGTCTTTCCTGGCCAAGGTTATCGCCAACGGAAGTTAAATATAGTCGAGATCATCTAACTGATGGTTATTTTCATGCATATAGATGTTGTGACATCTTTTAACCCCTCATGAAACATAAAGATTATACTTGACAACCAGAAACTGTCAACTTTGGTGTCTAAGGAAAGAACACATCATAAGGTTTTTCTTAATAAGCCCTGCTTAGCAGAACGCTTTCCTTCATGGTGTGAGCGAAAACAGTCGCAGTCTTTCCTGGTCAGGGTTACTGCCAATGGAAGTTAAATATAGTCGAAATTGCACCTGTTAGATCATCTAGCTGATGGTTATTTTCGTGCATATGGATGTTTTGCCATGTTTTAACCCCTCATAAAAATTAAGTGTTTATTATGCCCTTCCAATTGCTGCACCTATCAAGATTTTGATCGTTGCTTGGTGGGCCTGACAAATCAGGGCACCATCAATTATTTTAATAAGGCAGGATGTGTGTTGGACACCCATAAGCATAGAATTGGTTTAACTTAACAAGGACATCAAAACGGTTTTGGGCTTTGGGGCATGGTATTGGGATGACACCCAACAAACAAGAGTTATATATGATATAATTAGTAAAGAGTTGCTTACCTAAATAACTAGGTTTTTAGCAGTGATGCCAAAGCTCACTAGAACTTAGTGAAATATGGATCTTGGCCAACTATATATATATTTCTTGAAGGATTTTTGTTCTAAAATATATAGTTGGTACATCTTTTATTGAATTGTTTAATAAAAGATTTTTCATAAATATAATGCTAAAATTTTGCATTTCTTTACTGTTGTAGACCATGGATAGTAGTAGCTCCTCAAATAATTTCAATTTGCGATCTTTCCTTAATAAAGAAATGCTCAATGGAACAAATTTTATTGATTGGTATTGAAACTTGAGAATTGTTCTCAAACAATAGAAAAAGGACTATGTTCTAGAGACTCCTATACCTGATGAACCAGCCGCTAGTGCTCTACGTGCTCAAAAGGATGCTTATAAAAAGCATACCGATGACGCACTTGATGCCAGTTGTCTAATGCTAGTCACCATGAACTCTGAGCTTCAGAAGCAATATGAGAACATGGCAGCTTATGACATGGCCGTGTCTCTTAGAAACTTATTCGACGAGCAGGCCAGGGTGGAAAGATATGAAACCACCAAGAAATTGCATGATTGCAAGTTGGCAGAAGGGAGCTCGGTCAGTCCTCATGTGATCAAATGATTGGCTACATTGAGAATTTGGAAAAGCTTGGTTTTCCCCTTAGTCAAGAGTTGGCTACTGATATGATTTTCCAATTGCTTCCTCCGAGCTATGACCAGTTTGTCATGAACTATAACATGAATAATTTGGAGAAATCATTGACCAAATTGCATGGGATGCTTAAAACAGTGGAACAGAACATTAAGAAAATTCCAAATAATGTAATGATGGTTCAGAAGGGAAAAAGCTTTAAGAAGAAGGGCAAGGGCAAGGCTAAGGGAAAGGGCAAAGCTCTAGAAAGATCCTCTAGCGCTAAGCCTAATTCCAAAGAAAAGTCCAAGCCAGGTGCCACCCCTACTACTGAATGCTTCTATTCCAAAGAATCTGGCCATTGGAAGAGGAATTGCAAGAAGTACCTGGAAGATTTAAAGAAAAAGAAGGAAAGTGAGACTCCTTCAGGTATATATGTTATAGAAGTTCATTTAGCTACTTCTCCTTCCAACTCTTGGGTATTTGATACCGGATCGGCTGCTCATATTTGCACTTCGATGCAGGGGCTTAAAAGGAGTAGAAATTTGGCTAAGGGCGAGGTTCAACTTCGCGTTGGCAATGGAGCAAGAGTTGCAGCATTAGCTGTTGGAACTTTCATACTAGCTTTACCTTCAAGATTAGTTTTAGAACTTAATAACTGTTATTATGTTCCCACCATAAGCAAAAACATTGTATTTGTGTCGTGTTTGGACACGCTGGGTTATGAATTTATAATAAAGAACAATCGTTGTTCATTTTATTTAAAGGATATGTTTTATGGTAATGCCTCATTGGATAATGGGCTTTATCAACTAAATCTTGCATTACCTGTCTATAACATATGTACTAAGAGACTTAGTCCCAATGATTTGAATCCCACGTTTATCTGGCATTGTAGTTTAGGTCATATAAATGAGAAATGCATCATGGAACTCCTGAAAGATGGTCTTCTAGACTCATTTGATTTTCAATCATTTGATGTGTGTGAATCTTGTTTACTTGGCAAGATGAGAAAGGCACCTTTCACAGGTGAAAGTGAAAGGGCAAGTGACTTATTGGCTCTTGTTCATACCGATGTATGTGGACCATTAAGTTCAACATCTAGAGGTGGTTTTCAGTACTTCATAACTTTTACCGATAACTTAGTAGATATGGTTATGTCTACTTAATGAGGCATAAATCTGAAACGTTTGATAAATTCAAGGAATTTTAGAATGAAGTACAAAATCAACTTGCCAAGACAATCAAAACCCTATGATCTGATCGTGGAGGGGAATATTTGAGCCCAGAATTTGGTGATCATCTAAAACAACACGGAATTGTTCCACAATTGACCCCGCCGGGAACACCTCAATGGAATGGTGTGTTAGAATAACGGAACAGGACCTTGTTGGACATGGTTCAGTCAATGATGACCCAAACTGATCTTCCATTGTCCTTCTGGGGATATGCTCTAGAAACAGCTGCGTTCACATTAAATAGGGCTCCATCAAAAGCCGTAGAAAAGACACCATATGAGATATAGAATGGAAAGGTCCCGGTTGTCTTTTCTTAAGATTTGGGGTTGTGAGGCTTATGTAAAACGTTTAATGTCCGGTAAGCTCAAACCCATCATCGTGCAGAGCGATCGCCAAAAGTGACTGAGGAACCGGGTATCATGATCAGACACGATAGAAGTCGGCAGTCCAAAGTGTGTCCAAACGTGTTGAAAGAATACCCGAGCTGCTTCTTCTCCTGTGATAGTCTTTTGACAGGGTGTAAGAATAATCATTTTAGAGAACTGATCAACGACCACAAATAGATAGTCGTTGCCACGTCGGGTCTTAGGCAATCCTCCCAAAAAATCCATGGATATGCTATCCCATGGTCGCGATGGAATTGGCAAAGGAGTGTACAAACCTAATTTTTTGTTTGCCGATTTCGAGATGCTGCAGAGACCACAACCTCGAACAAAACTAGCCACATTTTGCTGCATACGTGGCCAGAACACATGTCGGTGAAGATTTTGCAACGTCTTTGTAACCCCAAAGTGACCAGCTACCTTCGATGTGTGCGCTTCTCGCATCCATTGAATTCGAGGTGCTCCGCGAGGTATGCAATGTAAATTGCCCTTGTACAAGAGTCCTTCTCGACAAACGAACTCTGTAGGTTTCCCTGTTTCAACCTCAGTCAATGCTGTTTGAAAATCAGGGACTTCACTGTACATATTGGCATAGTCATCATGACATGAGGGCTCGATCTGCATGAACGCTGATAAACAGAGGGTCGTAACTGGTGGTCGCGACAATATGTCCGCCAATTTGTTGTGTACTCCCTTCTTGTACTTAATCACCAGATTAAACTGCTGCAGATACGACATCCACTTCATGTGTCGAGCTTGCTGTAACTTGGACTGAATTTGCAAATATTGCAACGGTTGATGGTCGGTGTGGACAACAGTCTTTTCACCCAAGAGATAACACCACCAATGTCTCACGGCCTGATGCAGTGCGCAAAACTCCTTATCATAAGTCGGGTAGTTCTTCTGAGCTCCCTAGAATATCTCAGAGTGATATGCCACTGGTCGACCTTCTTGCATGAGCACAGCGCCCATGGCATAACCTGAGGCATTGGTTTCTAGCTTGGATGGTTTCTGGAGATTCGACAAAGCTAACACAGGCGCCTCGCTGATCTTCCTCTTCATCAAGAGAAATTTGTCCTCATGTTTCCCTATCCACTCGAACTTTTGATCGATCCTGGTTAATGCATGCAACGGAGAAGCCACAATCGAGAAGTGTCGGATAAACTTTCAAAGATATTGGCATGCTCCCACAAAACTACGCACGTCCGTAACTGTTCGCCGTCGCGGCCACTCGTGAATCACTTTTACCTTATCCGAGTCGATTTGCAACGTACCGTTGCCGACCATAAATCCTAGGTAAAGTAGAGTTTGTTGGCCCAACTCGCACTTCTTACGGTTGAGGCGAAGTCGATGTTGCCGAAGCTGTTCGAACACCTCTTCGACATGAATGAGGTGCTCATCCCACAAACGACCATAAACCAGTATGTCGTCGAGGTAAATAATCACAAAGTCGTCGATGAACTATTTCAATACATCATTCATAAGACGCATGAAAGTTGCCGGGGCATTGCAGAGACCAAACGGCATGACCAGCCATTCGAACAGACCTTGCCGTATTTTAAACGCGGTCTTCCACATATCCTCCTCTCGGATGCTCACTTGATGATATCTTGACTTAAGATCCAATTTGGAGAAGACAACAGCATGCTTCAATTGGTCTAGTAGGTCGTCAATACGAGGAAGGGGGTACCGGTTCTTGATGCTGATCGTGTTCAGTGCTCGGTAGTCGATGCACATACACCAAGTCCCATCTTTCTTTGACACTAACACCACAGCAGATCCACAAGGTGAACTACTCAGTTGAATGACACCATCGTTCAGCAACTCACCAAGTTGTCTCTTGATCTCTTCATTCTCCAATACTGAGTTGCGATACATACTCAGATTGGGCAGTGTCGCATCGGATACAAGCTGAATTTCGTGCTCGACTGGATGTTTCAGCGGATGACCCTGGGTAGTCTCGAACAGATCACTGTATTTCTCCAGCAGTCCCGACAAACGATCAGAATCCTGTCGGCACGCCAACGAAAACGCTGGTCGAGTACCCTCACCTTGACCAATGGGTCAAATCATGACAAGCACATACTTGTGACATTCATTAACAATTCGTTTGGCTTGATTTGCGTTAATCAAGTCCGAAGTGTTGACGTGGATGTCTCTACTGATCACGAACTTAACTCCGTCTTTGGTGAGGTCATACTCTTACGCTCGCCAATGGAAGTGAGCGTCTCGATCTGTATACGGACTCCCAAAGATCACCTGACAGATATCGATAGGGACAACATCACGTTGCACCTCATCGATATATCGTGCATAGATCGTAAACTTCAACACACACTGACTCATAATCTTTTGGTTCACGTCGGATGTAAACCAACCTAGTGGATATGGTCGCGGGTGTGTGGTTGTCTTCAAACCAAGTCGCCAAACCAGTCCAGCGGAGACCAGATTCTTTTTACTTCCGGGATCGAATAGCGTTGCGACCACTTCGTGCTTCACCTGGATGTTGATGGTGAACAAGTCCTTCGTTGGGTGATGGTCGTTTGGTGGATCCGAACCCTTCTCCTTCGGCATTACCATCAGAGACAAGGTCTTATCCACCTCATTAACTGAATTCACTTGGACAACTTCTTCGTCAGGTGAAGTCGCAGTTGCCGTGGCTGTTCTTTTCCCTTGTCCGTTTTTCTTTGGTCGAAGTTCTGGATGAAGATTGTAGCATTTGTCCTTGGTATGTCCTGTGAATTGACAATGTTCACAAAGACACCTGTGCCCGATTTTGAAGCGTCCTTCTTCGGACTCGGCTTTTTCTTTGTCGAGGTCGCACTTTCCTTCGTGTTTTTGTCGCTACGGGATTTGTTCTTCTTCTCGATCGCCATAGCAGTTCTGCTTGCGGTCGCGATGTATTGGACGCCAAACATACTTAGCTTAGTACTGATCAATTTCTGAAGTCCAGATGTGTATTTCCGAAATACCTGAGGATCGGATAGCGATATGCTGATGACCATTGCTTGTCTCCGGAACTCCGTCTTATAGTCTTGGATGGTCTGGTCGCTCTGTTGGTACAATCTGTGCCAACGCTCTCATCTCTCCTCAAGGTAACCCATCGGATAGAATTCTTGTCGCAGAAGTCGTTTGAATTGACCCCATGCAAGGTCGTCAGCTTCACCACTAGCGACAAGGGCCTTCCACCAAGTCTTGGCATGGTCCTTCATCTTCAAAGGTGCGAACTTCACCTTTTGAGCGCTACTGAACCCTTTCAAGTCAAAGTAGGTCTCAAGTTGATCGAGCCAGGAATCTAACTTCTCGGCATCGATCTCCCCATCATATATGGGTATTTCAATCTTAGCGTCGACCTTAAAAGATCTGACAGCTACGGAGGTGTTGGCGAGGTCGTCGGTCTTATGGTCGCCTTCGTCTCCATCTTCATCTGTCCTACACAATTCTTCACCAGTCTTCGCACCCATAACCTTCCCTACCTCAGGAGGTACAATCATGGCTTACTGCTTAATCCAAGCAAGCATGGTTTCCATGTCGGTGGAGAGCTTAGCCACTTGTTCAGCCAGGTTAGCTTGAACGGAGGTATCGTCAGACATTGTCGGAGACGCGGCTGTAGGAAACATCGATTGATCGCCTACATTTTCATCACGGGTTTTGTAACCCTGGCGAGTCTTCACCATCCACAAGATAGGAAAGTCGCTCTGATACCAACTTGATCGGTTTGAGACCTAGCCTTGGTTTTCGCACTAGGCTCGCCCGAATACTAATATGCGGAATAACGGGATCTTATTCAGAAATACCGAAACCCAAAGTAATTGCACAACTCTTTATTTCAAAGAGGGCTTTATACGTCGAACGTTAGACACACTTGCCTACGTCGAAGGAATTATAAGTGTCTAAAACTCAAATAAGTTCTATGACTCTTCGATGATCTAAACTAGACTTATTACATGGTATTTATAGTCCAATCGTATGAATACGTATCAGACTCAGTAAGCTAAACGTATTAGACTCGTATAACTAACTAATCCTAAACAGATAGACTTAGTAATCTATATTTGGATCGGATTACAATTCCGGATAGGGAACGATCGCGAAACCTTTCTGAACACGGTTAAGGTCGCGAAGCCGTATGCGACTCGACCTAAAGATCCTCCTGGATCAAAGATCAATTCACTATGAGATCGAGAAATGATTGAACTGTGCAAGGGTGGCACATTTCTTACCTTGGGTTTAATCTGGTATGGTATGGCAAAAGGATCAACATGAAGACATTATATAGGTTTGCTGATTATGATCTGTGTGTATATTTGGATAATCGTTATGTCCTGCTAGGGGCCACTACCGACTTACAATTCAGGTAAGTATTCCCGGGTTGTGACTAAATATACATGAATCTACAGGGTCACACACTTAACGAGTTGGAACAATGTAACTCGGATTAAGTCTATTTTGAGGTTTCCGTATCAGATTCAGAGACTTAATATTAGACTCCTTATGCTTTTGGATTGGGTTTAGACTCCTTATGCATTTGGATTGTGTTTGGTATGGGTTTCCATATCAGATTCGGAAACTTAATATTAGACTCCTTATGTATTTGGATTGAGTTTGGACTCCTTATGCATTTGGATTGGATTTGGTATGGGTTTCCGTATCAGATTCGGAGACTTAATATTAGACTCCTTATGCATTCAGATTAGGTTTGTTATGGTTTTTCGTATCAGATCCGAATTGGGTCTGTTATGGAATATATGTATCAGATACGAAGATTTAATATTAAACCCATCCTGCAGTTTGGATAAGATTTGAATCACATCAGGAAATCTAATCTGTTAGGATTTCTTCCGCATGGGAAAGGTTCGATAAGATTTGAATCACATCAGGAAACCTAATCTGTTAGGATTTCTTCTGCATGGGTAGTTCGGATAAGATTCGTATCACATCAGGAAACCTAATCTGTTCTGATTTCTTCTGCATGGCCCTATATATAGAGATGTATGATGGGCTTTGAGGATCATCACAAAAGCCATGGCTGCCATCTCTGTTGGGTAGCCCCTAAACCCTTGTCGTGCGCGTTGGTGCTACCACACCATCGTGCGAAGTTCCATCCTGGTACGTGTGGATACTGGTAGAGGCGCTGCAGCAATTGCTGCGCTGATTAGAATGATCCGTGAGCGGTCGTTGTCTTCTACATCTGCTGATCAGGACGATCTGCAAACAGTTGCTGTGAAAATTCGATCACTTCACCAAATCTGCTTCCGCTATTAGTAACAATCTAATCTATGATCTATTACTTGTAGCCTTCGAGTAAAATTTTTAAAATTCTGCTAGTGTAGCTTACTCAGTTTCCTTCAGGAACTGCCCAGGCCTAAAGGGAACTAAGAAGTTCAGGTTTGGTATGTGCCACTCGTGGAGGTCTCTGGTTGTTCGATCCAATTTGTGCAAAGCTGTCTCCGCCAAGAGTGGGAACCTATTCCTGAACCTCTCCGGCTGTCCCTCTGGCCCTTTGCCTTTGCCCTTGCCTTTGGCCCGGGCTTTTGCCGGGCATTGAGCGCATACCTTCAAAGGCAAGGGCGGGGTGCTGGCGGCTTTCTTCGGAGGTGAAGGGGCCTTACTGGGAGGCGTGGATCCTCTGGCTGGGGTCGAGGCCGTCTTTGCCGTGTTGATGTCCACAGGAGATCCATCATGCCCTGCGCTAGGGATGCGCTCCCTTGGTAGTACGCCGACAGGCCACTTCAATTAATGAACACATATGATAAATTTTGCAAGTTGAGTGTATTGAGTAGGTTGTAATCTAAAATGGGTAGGATTTACCTATTGTATTACAACACACTTCTTTGGGCCACTGTATGTAGGAGCCCACTGCCTCAGCAAGTGTCTGCATTTCCTCCGTTAGGAGTGGCAACAGAAAAGTGTTGTAGCCCGGCATGTCCTTGTCCACTTGTACCTTAGCGAACCCCAACCGCAGAGGTACGCAGTGGACGTAGACATCCTCCCCAGACGAATATACAAACCCGTGGTGATCCGTTTGAGACCTAGCCTTGGTTTTCACACTAAGCTCGCCCAGATTCTAATATGCGGAATAATGAGATCTTACTCGAAAAATACCGAAACCCAAAGTAATTGCACAACTCTTTATTTCAAAGAGGGCTTACATGTCGAACGTTAGGCACACTTGCCTACGTCGAAGGAACTATAAGTATCTAAAACTCAAATAAGTTCTATGACTTTTCGATGGTCCAAACTAGACCTATTACAAGGTATTTATAGTCCAATCGTATGAGTACGTATTAGACTCATATAACTAATTAACTCTAAACAGATAAGCTTAGTTATACATATTTGGATCGAATTACAATTCCGACCAGAGTTTGAATCCTTCCCAAGGTCGCAAACCTTTCCAAAGTCGCAAACCTTTTCGTGGTCGCGAATCCGTTGTGAACTCGACCTGAGATCCTCCCGGATCAGGACTCCCCTGTTGAGAAGGAGCCAACTCCCGTTGGTGATCTACTATGTAGATGTAGGGAACGACTGGGAGCCTTGGAACGAACACACGGTGAGCAATGCTACAATCGTCTAATCGAATGTGCAGATAGGTGCTCATGGAGCTTGGCACCTCCGTCATGGATTGTGGCCTTGGCCACTCGCGGATAGCCTTCCCCTTGTCGAGGTTGATATCATCACTGATCCCAAAACTAGGATTGTGAAGTTTGAATAGTGGCACCATAGAGACAAGTTGCATGTCGTTTTTGACTAGTCGTTGTGGTGATCGACTATGTACCTTTGTGAATAGCACCTTGTTTTCTTCCAGCAAGCTCGCTAATCGACCACTACTTTCCATACTTGATGCAGCACAATCCTCTTGGCTAACTGGATTCATCACGCTCAGCACACACTTTGAGCATGCATTGACAATCCGTTTCTCCTGATTTGCTGTCAACAAGTTCTTGGTGTCGACATGGTCGTTGTTGCTGATGATGAATTTCGTCCCATCCTTTGTGAGGTCGTATTCTTGAGCACTTCCGTGGCAATGGGCGTCACGATCGTACAAGAACGGACTTCCAAAAATCACATGGCAAATATTGATGGGGATGACATCGCATTGAACCTCGTCAATATACCGTGCAGAGATTGAAAACTTCAACACACACTGACTCGTAATCTGTTGGTTCACGTCGGATGTAAACCAACCCAGCGGATACGGTCACGGGTGTGTGGTTGTCTTCAAACCAAGTCTCCGAACCAGTCCAGCAGAGACCAGATTCTTCTGACTTCCGGGATCGAATATCGCTGTGACCATTTCATGTTCACTTGGATGTTGATGGTGAACAAGTCCTACATTGGGTGATGGTCGTTCGGTGGATCCGAACCCTTCTCCTTTGGCATTTCCATCAGAGACAAGGTCGTATCCGCCTCACTAACCGAATTCACTCGGACAACTTCTTCGTCGGGTGAAGTCACAGTAGCCGGGGCTGTTCTTTTCCCTGGTCCGTTTTTCTTCGGTCGAAGTTTAGGATGAAGCTTGTAGCATTTGTCCTTGATATGTCCCGTGACTTGACAATGTTCACAAAAGGCACCTGTGCCCGATTTTGAAGCGTTGTTCTTCGCACTCGGCTTTTTCTTTGTCAAGGTCGCAGTTTCCTTTGTGCTTTTGTCGCTGCGGGATTTGTTCTTCTTCTCGATCGCCATAGCAGTTGAGCTTGCGGTCGCGATGTCTTAGACGCCGAACAGACTTAGCTCAGTACTGATCAATTTCTGAAGTCCTGATTTGTACTTTCGAAATACCTGAGGATCGGACAGTGAGATGCCAATGACCATTGCTTGTCGCCGAAACTCTATCGTATAGTCTTGGATGGTCTGGTCGCTCCGTTGGTACAATATGTGCTAACGCTCCCATCTCTCCTCAAGGTAACCCATCGGATAGAATTCTTGTCGCAGAAGTCGTTTGAATTGACCCCACGCAAGGTCGTCAGCTTCACCACTAGCGACAAGGGTCTTCCACCATGTCTTGGCGTGGTCCTTCATCTTCAAAGGTGCAAATTTGACCTTTTGGGCGCTACTAAACCCTTTCAGGTCAAAGTAGGTCTCAGTTGAGCGAACCATGAATCTAACTTCTCGGCATCGATCTCCCCACCATATATGGGTATTTCAATCTTAGCGTCGACCTTGAAGGATCTGACAGCAAAGGAGGTGTTGGCGAGGTCGTCGGTCTTGTGGTCACCTTCGTCTCCATCTTCATCTGCCCTGCGCAAGTCCTCACCAGTGTTCGCACCCATAACCTTCCCTACTTCAGGAGGTACAATCATGGCCTGCTGCTTAATCCAAGCAAGCACAGTTTTCTTGTCGGTGGAGAGCTTAGCCACTTGTTCGGCTAGGTTAGCTTGAACGGAGGTATCGTCAGACATTGTCAGAGACGCGGCTATAGGAACCGTCAATTGATCGCCTGGAGTTTCGCTAGAAGTTTTGTAACCCTGGCGAGTCTTTACCATCCACAGGATAGGAAAGTTGCTCTAAAACCAACTTGATCCGTTTGAAACCTAGCCTTGATTTTCGCACTAAGCTCGCCCAAATTCTAATATGCGGAATAATGGGATCTTACTCGAAAAATACCGAAACCCAAAGTAATTGCACAACTCTTTATTTCAAAGAGGGCTTACACGTTGAACGTTAGGCACACTTTCCTACGTCGAAGGAACTATAAGTATCTAAAACTCAAATAAGTTCTATGACTTTTTGATGATCTAAACTAGACCTATTACAAGGTATTTATAGTCCAATCGTATGGGTACATATTAGACTCAGTAACCTTAACGTATTAGACTCATATAACTAACTAACTTTAAACAGATAAGCTTAGATATACATATTTCGATCGAATTACAATTCCGACTAGAGTTTGAATCCTTCCCAAGGTCGCAAACCTTTCCAAAGTGGCAAACCTTTTTGTGGTCGCGAATCCGTTGCGAACTCGACTTGAGATCCTCCCGGATCACGTGGGCAACCACTGCCTGCCAGTCGCCTAGGTGAGTCACTAGGCTGCGGCTCTCCAGCTTCTACAAATTTGTAACAATTAAAATAGGTTAGCGAGGCAACTCTAACAGAACGGGAGTGGCATCCACTTAAGTGCATAGCTCAAGGCTTGCAATACCTCAAGAAGATCCACGGGATCTGCGAGGACCTTCGAAGAGCAACTGCTCAGCTGACCCCGCAGGGTACCGTCGCCCTCGGGATCTTGATCTGCACTCTTGGCCATCAATGTATGTTTCAACTGTGCAAACTCTTCCCTCAAATGTGCGAATGTGGCCTCGACCTCAGCCTGCACCTCGGCCCGTATCTCTCACTACTACAGAATTGCTTTTCACTATCGGTTTAAAATTGCCTCTACTATCAGTTCTCCTTACCACTAGTGATCGGCACGATAGAAGAATTGTGGCACAACTCTATCGGTTGCAAACCGATAGTAAAGTACCTACATTTCCAACGTTCACTAATCGTGAATGATAATTTCTTCTGTCAGCTCAGTGAACTCAACCGGTAGTGATGTTAGATTTCTTGTAATGGTTATAAACTAGAAACCGAGAGTACTGTATAGTTTTTTATATCGGTTAGGTACTCGACACGGTTAGTACTGGAAACTTTCTTCTATCGGTTGTAGGATATGAATCAATAGTATTACAAGGGATCATTAACAGATATAGCAGTACAAAGATACACACATTGGATAGATTGAATCTAATTATTCAGAGATTGATTTTATTCACAAATACACTAATACAAAGATACACACATGCATTGAACAGATTGAATCTAATTATTCACATATTGAATTTATTCACAAATACACCAATACAAATACACACATACACCAATTAACACATTCAATGTATATTACATGTACAAGTCATTTACGATCGATCGTTGGTAGCCACTTCATCCATCACATATTGAGCCCAAATTTGTCGCAGCTCCTTTAACTGAGGCAACTCGTATTGGTCTTTCAACATGGCTCTCTGCATGCGTGTGTGAAGTTAGGAACGTACGTCACATCCAATGTTCAACTTTGAGTCAAGAAAAATGCTTACCTTAGGGAATTGGGCAAAGTTTGTCCTGATCAGGTTATACATAAACCTCATGACATAGAACCCACATTCCCACGATTGTGGCTGCTGATGGCACTGGGATAATTGCATATGCAAAGACATAAACCCACATTAACTCGAAAGAACTAATTAAACATAAATTAAAAGACTCATCATGAGTAGTTCCATCTGTATAATTAATTACCTCATATTCTTTCCAAGAAATTGTTGTGCCCTTCGACGTGTCATGCCTCCCTCCAGCAGTAACATAATTTTTGAAAGCCCTGTATTTAATTTAGTATTGTCGGTTAATATGTTATCAATAATTAGCTAGTCAGAGCAAAATTTAAATCAGCTGTGTTACTTACGCATCTATGTGCCACGTGAGGGTGAAAACATGCGCTACCTTGTCGCTCATCGAATAGAGGTAATAAACCTCATTCATCCATGGACAAATGATGATGAGGACCCAGTGGCCCCTACATTGTATATAAAGCCGAACCATTTCATGTATATGTTAGGCGTAACATACAAGAATGAGTTAAATTAGTAGGAAATGCACTATCCTTTGGTGGTACAGCACAAGAATGAACTCCTGGTCCTGCTACGCCAGTAGTGCCCTTGATATGTATTCCTCCGCATGTGCTTGGTCGTGCTCTAGCATCGTGAGGCTTATTTTGTTTGGGTCGAGGAAACCCACCCTGTCACATGCCCTCATCGATGCCAGCCTATACATGCACCTGGATGCAAAGTAGACATTAGTAAGTAGTGCATATAAAGTGATTAGATTTATGAAATGAACTGTGACAACATATATATAGGATCAGCAAACGCACAGGACTCCAGTCCGTATGATGGACATATCAAGCTCCTGCCAGTTGAAGAGGTCGAACAAATCCTCGTGGGCCACCGATATGCTCCCAGCCTCATGGTGAAAATGACCTGGCCTAAAGTGAACTAAGAAGTTGATGTGGCGCCTAGACTGGGTCAGGTACCACTCGTGGAGACTTCTGGTTGTCTGATCCATATTGTGTAGAAGGTACTCCAACACGAGTGGGAACCCGTTCTTGAACATACCCGGCTGGCTCTGGTTGGCATTTCCTTTGGCCTTGCCTTTGGCCCTGCCCTTGCCTTTGGCCCTGCCCTTGCCTTTGGCCGGGGAGCGAGTGTATACCTTCGAAGGTTGGGGCACGGTGCCGCCGGCCTCATTTGATGGTGAAGCGGCTTTATGAGGAGGCGTGCATCCTTTGGGTGGGTTCGAGGCCGTCAGAGGAGGCATGGGGGCCGAAGGAGCTCGGTCATGCGTTGTGCTGGGGGTGGGGTCCTTAGGAAGTGCGCCAGCATCCATCATCCACTTTAAGTTATGAAAGTGTAAGTTAGATTTTGCAAATTGAGTATATTAATTGAGTTGTAAGCTAGAATGGGTAGGGTTTACCCCCTGTAGTCTAACACCCTTCTTAGACCACTGTATGTACGAGCCCAATGCCTCGTGAATTGTCCGCATTTCATCCGTTGGGACGGGCAACGGAAAAGCGCTGTAGCCCGGGAGGGCCATGTCCACCTGTACCTTTGTAAACCCAGGCTTCAGAGGTACACAGTGGATCTAGACATCCTTCCAAGACTGATATACAACCCCGTGTGCAACCACTACAGGGTTGTCGCCTATGTTGATCAATAGGCTACAGCTCTTCGGCTTCTGCACTTTGCAACAATTATAACATTTTAGCGAGACAGTTCTAACATAACGGGAGTGGCATCAACAGAACTGCATATATATATAGCTCAAGAATTACAATACCTCAATCAGGTCCACCGGATCCACGTGAACCTTCGAGGAGCAACTACTCGGCCTACCAGCGTTGACCTCGGCAGCTGGATCTAAACCCTTGGACTGCACAATTCGATTGAGGTGTTCATACTTCTCGTTCAGTTAAGCAAACATGTCCGCGAATTGTGCAGTCACATCTGACCGTATCTTCTCAGACAGCTCTGATTCCCTTTCCTTCCAACTGCGAGCCTTCTTCACCTTTTGCCCGAGCTCCGAGATGCCTTCCTTCCATGGCACCACACGCCCCACTATTCGCGTCCGCCCTGGATGCTCCTTCTTCCCTAGAGCCCGGGTTAGGATGTCGTTCTCCCTATGGGGAGTGAACAATCCCTGGGTCGCCTCCTTCGAGCAAGAGATCTATTACATTCAAAGCTCTACATTGTGAGGAAAAAATATATACAAACTTGTGCACACACGAGTGATCATAGTTTTTTCTACCACACTCTATTATTCCAACCAGGAAGTCAGACAAGTTACGATTCGCTGCACGACCTCGACGTCCCTGGGGTTTGGGAACTCCACAGTCCCCGTGGACAACACAGTCCCTCTGGCCAGCCACTAGCGATTGCATCGCGGATCGCGAATCTCGGAGAGCGGCAGGTCAGGGGAGTCGATGAAATTCGATGCCTCGTCTTTAGCCATCTTCCACTGCCCGTCCTTCCCCGCATAGCTGCGAGAGCCAAGCCGGTGCGGGTGGTCGTTCCTCCTCTAGATTGCCTTGTTCCTCTCGCAAGGGCCTTCGTACCAAAAACAAGAAAATTAATGCACCGTTGGTTACTCCATACAACGGTGTAACCAATCAAACGAAGCATACATACCTTGAACTCAGGGTCCCCTTCTGTTGGGTGAATTGCTCCCATACCTCCTCCGTTATGAAGCGGTACTTCTCACATGGAGATTTGCCTTTAGCGAGGAAGGTGACGAGGATTGTTACCCGAGTTAGTTCGGAGTAATGCACATCTGGTTCAAGACAGATGTGAACTAGACAAAGTGTCCAGAGTACCGTTGCTATGATCTCAGACGACCTGAGAAGCACAGACACATGGTCGCAGGCTTTGCGCGATCATGAGCCGCAGATAGTGCGCGGTCAGCAGATCGCAGACGTTGTGCAGTCAGGAGGCCACAGACAGTGCGCGATCATGACGCTCTAGACAATGCACGGTCAGAAGGCTGTAGATGACACGCGGTCAGAAGGTCGTGGACAACTCTCGACCAGGATGACATGGGATTGTTTAAGCTCTACAACAGGCATATCCCGAGAATCACGAAGATCCTTCCACGTATGAAGACAACTGCCAGGAGGTTAACTCATGCGGTTATCCCTTAATAGCACGTGTTAAGCATGCATGGGAGTTAAGTGCGGTTATCAAAACTGCACCCGAGCAACCGTTCAAAGCCGTTGTGCATTGGCACCCTTTCGACCAGTATAAAAGGGTGCGCAAATGTACCAGACAAAAGGATCTTCAACGGATTCAAGAGACATCAAGATCTGACAGATCGAACAGATCCCAGAGATCAAACAGATCTGAGAGATCAACATCAACAAGCTCCCATAGGCTAGTTTAGTCATTTTCTAGACAATCACACGGAAAAGATCTTCGCCTGTGATGATCTTTTCCACAACTTTGTAACATTTTTCCCATACATAGTGAAATCACAACAGAACGTAGGGCTATTACTCTCGCCAGTGAGGGCCCGAACCTGTATAAATCTCTCTGTGTTCCAATTGACAATGCTCATCATCCCTTCCCGGAGGGACACCCTGAAAGGCCTCATAACTCACAAATTCTGCGTAAGTTCAACTAAGGACTCCGAGTCTGAATCGTCGACAGCTGGCGCTGACCGTGGGGCCTTTCTCAAGGCGTTCTTATTTCTATCCGGAGGTTCGGTGAGCCATGTCTGGAGCATATGATTCCGAGAACGACTTCGATCTCGAGGATTATGCCCACATCCATATGCCTTCACCTAGTGATCCTGTTCCAATGGAGGAAACCGGAGGAGAAGACGTCCCAGAGGTCGATTCGACCACTCAGGTCATGTCTATCGACCAGGAGACGACCAACGCAGAACCAGAGCCCAATGTGATTTCTACTGCGTTAGAGGTTGAATCCGGTCCATCGCACGACCCTGCTGAGGGTAAGGGCGATGTCGACCAGGAATTTAGCCCGGGGAGGTTTGATCCTGATAACCTCCACCGTCTCTTTGATTGTGAGTCTGACTCGGAACAAATAGAGATGTTTTCTCCATTGGCGACCTCGCTCCCTAGACAATTCGCTGCTCTATCGGAAGAAACTCCCGATTAGTGGGCTGCTAGGGAAGAAAGAGAACGCAAACAAAAGGAGGATTAGGATTGTGAGCAACAAGATATCGAACTTCGCAGAACAGCCCTAGAGGCTCTTCAAAATGCGCAAGCTCGTTACAACGTTACTCCGAGTTCCTCCCGTTGAGTACGTAGTCGTAGATGCGACTAAACACCATCTTTACCCCCGGAACATTTACCGGTGGACGAAGAGACGGTGACACCTAGCGCACCTAGGAGGAGCACGCATGGCCGACTTCGATCCATCTAGAGGTCCTACATAATTTCCCTCCCACGGTCCGAAATGCACAAAAACTGGCTTTTGCCAGAATCCTGGCGGAGAGGTTGGACAAGGTCGCATCCGAGGCGACCCCAACAGCCTCTTCCCGGTCAGTGACACGTTCCCATTACCGAGAATACTCTAACTCTGGTTCTGGTAGACGTAATAGTCTACCACCAGTGTCGTCTCAGCATGACAAAGCCAGACGGGCGGGGAATTCTCGTGATGGGGAACCAATTCCTGTCCGCTCTTGCCTTGGACCACGCGTGACCTCTCCTTCGCGTGAGGTCACCCGAGATCAGGTCGAGAGTCGCAGATCTATTCATGGTCCTTATGTTGGTTGTAAAGCTTTCTCGCCCGGCCTTCGTGCGGTCGTTTGGCCAGACAAGTTTAAACCAGGGGCCATAGAAAGATTTGACAGAACTCAGAATCCATCCGAGTTCCTTCAAATTTACATCACTGCTATTCAGGCAGCGGGTGGCGATGACCGGGTCATGGCCAACTATTTGCCTACAGTCCTCGAGGGACCGGCAAGAACCTGGCTGTTCAATCAGCTCCAGGGTTCGATATATAACTGGGAAATGTTGTGCGATGCCATCCTCAACAATTTCCAAAATTGTTATAAGAAGCCGGGTAAAGAGGACGACCTTCATCGACTATGACAAACATAGACCGAAACTCTTCGTCTGTTTGTCAAGAGATTTGTCGGGGTGAGGAATACCGTCCTGAACATATCCGATAACTCCATTATCAAGGTGTTCAAACACGCTGTTCGATATCGGAGATTCACTGAGGATTTGCTCATCCACCCCCTCGATCAGTAGCCGATCTTTTTGATATGGCTGATCGATATTCCGACGCGGCCGAGGCCGTTGAGTGGAATTGGATGGTGGACAAAGGAAACTTACCACCTCAACCAGGTCTCAAGGATGTGAAGAGGGAGGATTCGAACAAGAAACCGGAATCTTCATCAGGCGGGAAGTCAAAAAAATCAAAGAGGAGTCGATCTGGATAGTACCGAGAGGTCGTGGTCGCAGAGAAACCTCCACTGACCAAAGGTAACAAACCTTCATTTAAAAATAAAACTGCTTCTGGTGGTCATAATGCCAACCAGCCAGAGAAGTCGATTAACCCGCAGGAAGACAAGAGATGGTGTCCACTCCACAACTCCGCAGCTCACGACCTCAAGAATTGCCGGAGTTGGTTGAAGCAGTTAGATGACTTCTACCAGGGGATCGGACCTATGCCAACCTTGCCACCGAAAGAACAGACTTGCAGGCTAAGAGACGTCAGCGGGGATGAAGAGATGTCCTACCAGGTACCTCGTAATCATGTTAATGTTATTTTCGGAGGTTCCTCCTCTTTTGTTTCTAAACGGCAATTTAAAACCTTTTATCAAGAGGTAAACCAAACGGAGACTCCCCTTGGTGAACCTCAGTACCCCATTGGTCGGATACCCCTTTGACGTTTGATCGCTTTGATTGCCCTGTGGGGCTTACTCGACCATTGAGGCTACCTTTGGTCATAACCCCAATTATCAGTAATGCGAGAGTCGAAAGGGTCCTGATCGATGGAGGTAGTTCCTTGGACATTTTATTGGTTAAGGCACTCGATGAGATGCAAATTCCTCGTTTGAAAATCAAATCCATAATTCATCCGTTTTATGGGATAATTCCTGATCCCTCTATGATGCCATTGGGACAGGTGGTGCTCCCGGTCACGCTCGGTGAACCAGATAACTTCCGAATAGAATTAGTTACTTTTGATGTAATTGATTGTGATTCGGCTTATAACGCAATCTTTGGCAGGCCAACTCTTGCTAAGTTCATGATGGCTACGCACTATGCTTATCAGTGCGGCAAGTTGCCTGGCCCCAAGGGCGTTATTTCGGTCCAAGGAAGTCGCAACGTGGCATTGACATGTGATCGGTTATCCCTGGAGATGGTAGATCAGCTTCCCCTCCGAGAAGCCCAGATTGCCACAATGTCGACTGATACGATCAAAGCCGCTCCTCGACCAGATGAAACATTAAAATTGGTTCCATTGTACCCAGATGATCTATCCAAGACAATTCGGGTTGGATCAGGCCTAGACGACAAATAGGAACTCGAGCTCATTGCTTTCCTCTGAGCTAACGCAGATGTGTTTGCGTGGAAACCATCGAACATGCCCGGTGTCCCAAGGGAAGTAATTGATCACAGGTTAACAATTCGACCTGGACAGCGACCAATAAAGCAGAAGCTCAGGCGTTTTGCTGTTGATCGGCAGGAAGCCATCCGAGTGGAGTTAGATAAACTCCAAAAGGCCGGATTCATTTGAGAAGTCGATCATCCAGAATTGCTTGCTAACCCGGTCATGGTCCGCAAGTCAAATGGCAAGTGGCGCCTGTGCGTTGGCTACACCAGCCTAAATAGTGCTTGTCCGAAGGATGACTTCCCTTCCCCGCATCGACTAGCTGGTCGATACTACTGCGGTTGTGAACTGTGAGTTTCCTGGACGCTTGCTCGGGATATCATCAAATTAGCATGGCAGAATGAAGAAAAGACTGCCTTCATCACACCATTCGGCACCTACTGCTACGTCAGAATGCCGTTTGGTCTCAGGAACGCTGGTTCCACGTACCAGCGCTTGATGCAAAAGACCTTTCTTTCCCAGATGGGGCGTAATCTTGAAGCTTATTTAGACGACCTGGTTGTAAAAAGTTTAAAAAGTTCATCTAATTTAGATGATCTTGCTGAAACCTTCTGTAATTTGAATCGATATGGAATAAAGTTAAACCCAGAGAAATGTTCTTTTGGGGTTTCATCTGGAAAACTTCTTGGTTTTCTTGTTTGTTCCAGAGGAATTGAGGTTAATCCTGAAAAAATCAGGGCTATCGAACAAATGAGGTCTCCCTCGACCATCAAAGATGTTCAGTGCCTAGTAGGTCGCATGGCAGCATTGAGCCAGTTCATCTCGCGACTAGGCGAAAAGGGACTACCTTTCTTCAAAGCCCTGCGCAAACACCATTATTTTACTTGGTCCGATGAGGCCGAGAAAGCATTCCAAGAGGTCAAAGCATATTTATCTAGTCCGCCGGTCTTGGTTTCTCCCAATAAAGAGGAACCATTACTCCTTTACTTGGCGGCCACACCTTACGCGGTCAGGGCTGTCTTGATCGCAGACAGAGAAGGTGTGCACAAACCCGTCTACTACGTAAGCGAAGTACTTCATGGTCCTAAGGAGCGATACCTTGAGGTCCAGAAGATACTTTACGCACTACTGATGGCTTCCCGTAAGCTTCGACATTACTTCGAAGCACATAAGATCACAGTGCCCTCATCTTTTCCATTGGGGGACATTGTCCACAATGCGGAGAAATCTGGTCGGATCGCCAAATGGGCTGTTGAACTCAGAGCGTTCGACATCCATTTCACGCCCCGCACCGCGGACAAGTCTCAAGTCCTGGCCGACTTCGTGGTCGAATGGACTAATCCTGAATCGCCCATACAGGCGCCTGAAGAATTAGAATGCCCTGATCACTGGACAATGTACTTTGATGGCTCTCACAGTTTTCAACACTCGGGGGCTGGAGTGGTCTTAGTTACGCCTCAGGGCGAACAGTTGAAATATGTCATTCAACTTCACTTTGTTGCGACCAACAACACAGCAGAGTATGAAGGTCTTATTGCAGGGCTCTGGGCAGCTAAATTCTTCGGAGTCCATCGATTAGTGGTGAGGGGAGACTCACAGCTGGTCGTAAACCAGGTAAACAAGGAGTACAGCACCTCCGATGAGACAATGGCTCACTACCTGAGGGAAGTGAGGAGATTAGAAAAACACTTCAGTCATTTCGAAGTCCAATACATCCCGCGAAAGGACAACATTCTCGCAGACCAATTATCCAAAATTGGATCCTGACGCACATCCACTCCGGCAGGAGTGAAGACACTTGGAACATCCCTCGATCATGACTACGGTCGAGGATGATCCGGTAACAGTCTGTGTTACCAACCTCAGACAGGAACGAGATTGGACGCATCCATTGAGGATCTATCTCTAACACGGGACCTTGCCTAAGGACGAAACCGAGAGCGATCGGTTAGTTCGAAAAGCGCGTCTACACAAACTTATAGATGGGGTTTTGTATATAAAAGGTACTCAAGGAGTATTCGTGCGCTGTGTCCCAAGAGGAAGGTAAATCCCTCTTGAAAGAAATTCATGATGGTGTATGCGGTGCAGACGCGTCATTTCGTACACTGGTCGGAAAAGCTTTCCGACAAGGATTTTACTGGCCTTCGGCATTTGATGATGCCAAGAATATGGTCAAGACATGTCCTCAGTGTCAATTTCATGCGAGACAGGTTCATCAACCTGCCTGCGCTCTACAAACTATCCCTCTATCATGGCCCTTCGCGGTCTGGGGGATGGATATTGTTGGAGCTATGCCACAAGCGGTCAATGGATACAAGTTCTTGTTCGTAGCTATTGACACATTTACAAAGTGGATTGAGGCCGAACCAGTACGCAATATTACTGCGGCTGCTGCACAAAAGTTCTTTCATAAGAACATTGTGACTTGATTCGGTGTTCCAAATCATCTCATCATTGATAATGGTTCCCAGTTCGCTAGCGGTCTTTTTCTGGACTATTGCGACACCATTGGAACCAAGGTGTGCTTTGCTTCTGTAGCTCATCCACAGAGCAATGGTGCCGTCGAACGTGCCAACAGGCAAATATTGCAGGGTATCAAAAAGCGCATTTTTGATCGCCTTAAGACACACTCGGGGGCTTGGGTAGACGAGTTCTATACCGTTCTGTGGGCACTGCGTACTACTTCTAGTCAAGCCACCTGTGAGACACCTTTCCATCTGGTATACGGAGCTGAGGTTGTGTTACCCATGGAAATTAGTATTAGTTCTGTCCGAACAGATCAATTTGAACAAGTTGATCAGAACGGAGAAAGATTACAAGATCTAATTCTCCTAGAAGAAAAGCGTGATCGAGCTCTGGTCAAGTCCGCGGTGTATTTGCAAGCTTTGAGCAAATACCATAACAAAAGGGTGCAACCACGTAGTCTTCACGTGGGCGATCTGGTTTTACGTAAAATACAAAACCAATCTAATCGCAACAAGTTCTCCCCACAATGGAAAGGTCCCTACACTGTTGTCTCGGTGTCGCAACCAGGATCAGCTCGGTTAACAATGGAGGATGGACAGATCTTATCCAATACATGGAACATCGATCAACTACGCATGTTCTACGTGTACAGGGTTTACAACAGGCCAAGCTCTTTCAAGAGATCTTCTACTAGAGGTTTGACTTTCTCCATTATGACCTCAAGCTGGTCTTCACTCTCGGCCTCTGCTTCTCCCACTACTGGATTCAGATCAAGATCTGGGCCATGGTGGAGACGAAGCCGGCAAAGGATGGCGGAGGCCGCTGATCGCACTCTTGTCTTGATCGCCTCTGTTTGCCACCTGGTATCTTCAGGAAGATACTCGAGAAGTGACTCCGCTATGGTCGCGACCAGTGTGGTCCGGTTGCTGAGGCTGAGGTCGTCTTTTTCGGTTTCGACCACATCAGCTCTTAGCAAACCGGCCACCATCTTCAGTTTTTCGAAGATGTCCTGTTGAGTACTGCTGCAGGATGAGAGTGATGCCTTCAAGTCCTTGTTCTCCTGGCAGACAGACTCAACTTTCGAGTTATGCAACTCGATGGTCGCTTGGAGATCCTTTTTCTCTTGACAAAGCTGGCTTATTTGGTTGTCTCGCGCTTAAATAAGCGACCATCACAAACAGTTCGCATGATAGATTAATTCACTCTGGTCGGAAGTATACTTACAGGAGAGCTGTGACCGTAGCTGTTGGAGTTCAATCTCCAGGAAGGAGATCTTGGCAGCAGCCCTGAACTCCTGGCTTTCCTGATCAGCGAGGCTTTTGATCAGAAAGGCGTTTTCTCTGTGAGAAAAGAGATAATTGTCAAAATAGGACTAACATTCAGGCAAATGAAGAAACATCTTCCTTACCGCTGCAAGCGACTCGTTTCCTGTTGCGCGTCCTCGATGCGATTTGCTACGGCCATCGACTTGGTCGCCATACGAGTCAGTTCCTATGACATGGAAGGGGATCAGTTTCAAAGCCTGGATATTCCTATGCAAATGCGAACTTGAAAGTCACAAGAGGTGTTCTACATACCTCAACATACTCGCTGAACGAGTCACTTTCTGGTTCAGCCAAAGGCTGAGTTTCTAAACTCACCTTGTCCCCAGTAGGAGCAGCAGATGAGTTTTCCTACTGAGCCTCCTCCATAACTGGGGTCGCAGATTCCAATCTCTGCGATTGGACTTCTGCGGCCATCCCATCTATGATGGCACGAAGAACTTCCTCGGCCCTAGGATGGAACTTTGTTCGCCCGTGACCTCTGTTGCAGGAGAAGCTTCAACATTTGTAGAGGCCACTAGGGGGCTTGGCGCTGTATCTCTGCGCCTAGCATAAGCAAACAGGAGGACCATCGGTTAGAATCTCTCCAGTCGATCACTGTAATAGACCCTGTCCAAACGAGAGAGATTCTTATCTTACTCGAAATCCTACCAATTTCTAGGATTTCAAAGATGGTTCCCCGAGGAAAAGAGGACAGTCATCGTCTGTCCTGGTCTTCCTCTTCCTAAATAGGACCTTGTCCTTTTCTCCCTGTGTGCATGCAAATCTATAAGAACACACATGAGGAATGATGAAAACCAAGGCTATAAGGGTCCTTACCAGGGTAACTTCTTCGGTCGGAAGGGACGAAGCCATTAGTCCTGGAGTCCCCTGGACCATAGGCACTGGGACTTCATCCGCGACCATGAGGTTGGTAGTGGTTGCGGGGTCCTGTTCAGTTATTCCCACTCCTGTCAACAGGAGTGGAGTTCTCACCGCCCTAGGACTGGCAGGAGTCATTTGGAGGTGGATGAGGGGAATGTCGTCTTCCTCTTCCTGTGTGAACATAACATAACTCAATGGATGTGTCCAGATGAACGAAAACATTCAGGATTGTGAGAAATCTTACCACAATCGCCCCTTCTGTCAGAAGGGGAGGTGTTACAAGACCTGAGGCTTCATAAGCTTCAGGCACTGGGGTTTCACCCGTAACAACAGGATTACAAGTGGTCACGGGGCCCATTGTAGTCGTCTCTGTCCTTGTGGTCAGAGACTGGACCTCGCTGGTTTGAGGAGCGATCGCCTTCCTATTACGGCGAACCAGAGGAATGTCATCCTCCTCGTCCTCGCTCCCTTCACCCTGTACAACGAAGAAGTAATTTCTACTTGTACTTGGGGTTACAGGAGGCATAGAATATCTTACCGCAGTCCTTTTCGCGGTAAGAGGTTTCTGCTGCGAAGAAGCCTCTCCCAAAATCTTCTTGAACTTCTTGGGAGCAGGTTCCTTCACCGCGCGCTTTGAAGAGGTCCTCTTCACCCTCTTCACAGCTGGTCTCCCCGAGGGACCAGCATCCTCGCTTGGACGCGATGCCTTGGTAAACTTTCCCAGAAGCTATGTCATTCCAAATGTTCTTGTTAACACAGGACAAGCGAATGGTCTACAACAGAACTCGTTAAGAAAGGCCATACCTTTCGGCGCTCCTGTTTGAGATCGTCACTGGCATTGATTAGGCTCTAGGGACGAGGCGATCCCTTGGCTCCCTCCACAGAGGCGCTGTACCCCTTGAGGAGATAATTTGTCCGTTTTTCAATTTCAGACAAAGGCAGAGCTGCGTCGCAAACAAGCATGTAACAAATACGACATTTTTTCAGTAAAAATGTATGTTTTGTTGACTAGAAGACATACCGTTATTATAGTCCAAGGTACTATCTGCCATGGACTAGATTTCCCAAGCCGGATGAGCCCTTTCACGCAGGGGGCTTATCCGGTTCTTCACAAAGTAGCGTATGATGTCGCGCGCCATTAGTCCTTGCTGGACTAAGTGAAGAATGACTTGGGCCTGCTTCTTCTGCTCTGCGCTCAGAGCAGGAAGGGAGTCCAGCTCGCTGGCCTTCTCCGGTCAGGAATTCTCGAACCACAGTCCGCCCTCCGACGGAGGGGTATAGTAGAACCACTTCTGGTACCACCCGTGCACGGAATCCCGGACGGGTGGGAAGGGGTACTCCTTCTTCTCCCTTATTCAGAAGTAGATGCACCCGGCGACATTGGCACTCTTCGACTATGCTGAGTAGTAGAAACATCAAAAGAGCTCCACGCTTGGGAGCACTCCAATGAAGGCTTCGCACAAGTGCTGAAAGATGCCAAGATAAGGACAACATTTGGGTGGAGATTCACTAACTCCAACCCATAATGCTCCAAGATTCCCTTCAAGAACTGGCTCTCGGGGAATTGGAACCCGCAACGCAGGTACTCCTCAAAGACCACCAACTCGCCCTCTTGGACGATTGGGGTTTCTTGATCTTTCTCCGCGGGCCGCCAGTTGATCAGCCGCCGCGGAGGGAGAATCTCTTCATTCTCAAGGGCCACCAGTCTTTCTTCAGTGTGGTGAACAGATCGGCTCCAGGAGGCCATCTCTTTCAAAAGATTGAGAGGAAAGGTGGTGACTTTGGAGGCAACGGAGATCAGGAATGCAAAAGAGGGTTTTGTGTGGTGAGAAACTCTAAAGCAAATGGAGGGTTTCTGGTTGTGTGGTTTCCTCAGGAAGCTACCTTCTCCTTTTATATGCCCGAGGCAACCCTTCGTTGAATACTTTATTAATTTCCCATAATGGGTGCTTTCTTTTTGGAAACTCATTATGTACTCCCGACAGTGAATCCGAAACAAAATTTTTATAAGTTTTGTTTCGAATTCGGGGGCTAGGGTGCACACAAAAACATGAAAATTTTGCAAAGATTTTAGATTTTGGAGGGAGTGATCCTTCATGTCTTTTGTAAAGATAATTTTTATGTGTTGATCACAATGCATTTCTGTGATCACCTAAATATTTGAATGTTGATCGCAATGCAATTCTGTGATCACTGCAGGTAGGTAATCGCAAACTGCACAGTTATCATCCGATCAAGGCATTATGTTTTTATCGCGGTTTCAGTTTTGATCGCGGCTTTAGTTCTGATCGCAGTACTAGTGCTGGTCGCGGTATGACACATCGATGCGTTTCTGATCGAAGGACTTGTTTTACCTGTGTATGTTTGGTCGTGAAGGAATTTCCTTGTGACCATGTTTTCACATAGAGATTGTGAAGAGTTTTTATTTGGGATTATAAGTCTTGCATAATCCTTCTTAAAAAATCGAGGTATGAAAGGAAAAGGAAAATTTTATTTCTGGCAATCCTTACATACAAAAGGGATACAGGCGACCAGAGCGTCGACCTGATCCGAGAGAAGTTTACAAAGTTCTCCTAGGGACATATTAGCATCAGTGGGATCAACACTGGCTGGCCCTAGAGAATTAGCAACTAGTCTAAGCCTATCTACATCATCCCAAATCAGAGAAGCACTACTATTCCTGATCGTATCGGAGAGTTCTCGCTGCTGCCGAGCATAGTCCCTCTCCAAGCGGAATTGGTGCGCCTCTTCACGGGATCTGTCAAAACATTCTGCCAGGTGCAGAATGGCCGAAGACATCTCTTCGGTCTTCTTCTCTAGAACCTCTTTTTCCTTCTGGAGAGTTTGTTCCAGGGAAGGAGGTTGGATCTCAATAGGCTGGTCGCTTGGAGCTCCAGAAATTTTCGTCTCCTGCACATACTTGTGTTAGTTTTACAAGTTAAAACGACCAGCAGAAGAGATGAAAATAATTACCAATCCTTGCAAGTGAGAGGATGAAGTATTTCCCCCAGAAAGTAGATCACCCAACAAAAGTCAGGAACCATCAGGTCATGGAAGTGCAACTTTCCCACGATAAGATTGCTCACCCAACAAAAGCTGAGGATTATCTGGTCACGGGAATGCAACGTTCCTACCAGAAAATTGATAACCCATCAAAAGATAGGGATCGCTTGATCGCAATGGAGAAAGCTGAGAAGAAGGCTTTGAAGGATTATTATGGACCTCCAAAGGTGGAGATGAAGGTTCGACCTGCCGAGTTGCATGGACAGGAAGGACTACAGGGGCCAAAGGAAGAGAGAGCAATGATGCATCCCTAACCCTTGTGCCGCTGGAAGATCCCTCGTCAACCTTGGGTTTCTTCCCTGGAGGAAACAGATCTTCGGTCATCTGTGAATTTCCAAAAAGCATTTTGGAAATGATCAGAATATAAGATGGAAACTTGAACCAAAAGTTCCAGAGAAGACCTACCTTCTGGAAGTCCTGGTCAAATTCTAGTGTAACTTCCTCTTCATCGCTCTCAATCTCAATGATGTTCTTGGAACCCTGATCCGCCATTGAGATGAAAACAAAAGAGAAGGAAAGATAGCTGTGGAAAAGACTTAGCCGAGAAAAAGACTTGTGAAGTTTTAGGGCTAAGAGGCTTCGGTATTTATAGCCCCTAGGGGTGACGGTTCGTTTTTCAAATGCCTCGAGTTCTTAAAACACATTTATAGTTTTATCTCTGGTTAAAAGACAATTCTGCGGCACTATCATTACCTGTCAAATACAACCCAGAGTCCGTCTCGAAAATAAACCGCCACACTTAGTTCGCCACTAACTGGAGAAGTTGAAGTGTCGGGTCACTTATCTGATGTAAGATTTAAATTTGAAGTAAATATGTCTCTTTATTTTCTTCAAATTTGGGGGCTAGCTGACGAGGATTGTTACCCGAGCTAGTTCAGAGTAATGCACATCTGGTTCAAGACATATGCGAACCAGACAAAGTGTCCAGAGGTCCGTTGCTATGATCTCAGACGACCTAAGAAGCGTGGACACATGGTCGTAGGCTTTGGGCGATCCTGAGGCCGCAGATAGTGCGCGGTCAGCAGATTGCAGACGTTGTGTGGTCAGGAGGCCACAGACAGTGCGCGATCATGAAGCCGTAGACAAGCCGCGGTCAGAAGGCTGTAGATGATACGCGGTCAGAAGGTCGTGGACTACTCTCGATCAGGATGACTCGGGATTTTTTAAGCTCTACAATAGGCATATCCCGAGAATCATGAAGATCCTTCCACTTATGAAGACAACTGCCAGGAGGTTAACTCGTGCGGTTATCCCTTAATTGCACGTATTAAGCCTGCATGGAAGTTAAGTGCGGTTATCAAAACTGCACCCGAGCAACCATTCAAAGCCGTTGTGCATTGGCGCCCTTTCGACCAGTATAAAAGGGTGCGCAAATGTACCCGACAAAAGGATCTTCAATGGATTCAAGAGACATCAAGATCTGACAGATCGAACAGATCCCAGAGATCAAACAGATCTGAGAGATCAACATCAACAAGCTCCCATAGGCTAGTTTAGTCATTTTCTAGAAAATCACACAGAAAAGATCTTCGCCTGCGATGATCTTTTCCACAACTTTGTAACCTTTTTCCCATACATAGTGAAATCACAACAGGACGTAGGGCTATTACTCCCACCATCGAGGGCCCGAACCTGTATAAAACTCTCTGTGTTCCAACTGACATTGCTCATCATCCCTTCCCGGAGGGACACCCTAAAAGGCCTCATAACTCACAAATTCTGCATAACTTCGACTAAGGACCCCGAGTCCGAATCATCGACAGAAGGTACTGATGAGGACGCTCTTGAAGGTTTTCCATGTGTTGTTCATGTCCTTCAAGCAAGCTATCTTCAGACCATCATCAGGGATGTTCCACTTGGCCTATTTCAAATAGTGGATATAAACAGGACTTACTTAATCTCTGGGATAAACCCAGGGAATGTGATTACTCAAGAGTTCAGGGATTTTGATTAATTTTACCTTCACTTCTACCCATAGCTTATCCCTCTCGTCGGCCTTAACGTTCTTCCAGCTCTAGACGATGATCTTCACCCTTTCCTCCGCCAGCAAACCAACATAGGCAGCGTACTGGCCGGCGTTCTTCCCGATCGGTCTCCCGAACTGGTTGAACTCACATGAAAGATCCACGCGTTTGGCCAAACGGCACAACATCGTCGCGCCTCACGCCTTCCTCTTGCACTGGGACGAAGCAGCGTCATCTACGTTGGCCCTCCTCGAATCACTACTATCAGACGAGGAATATGCCGACATGGCTTTACCTAAAATTTCATGAACAAACCATCAATTGATATGAAGAAAGGTACATGACAAAGTTCATAACTAAAATGGAATGACAATGATGAACCACCTCTTTTTGTTAAAATGTCAAATTTTCATTCAAAAGGCCAAAAATCATCAATTCCTATCAACATGGTCTTCAAAATGTATTTAAAATGTTTTTAGAGGCTTTCGACTATCTTGTTTTTTAACCAAATCAGTTTCGAGTGCTAATCAAAATCTATTTGAATTGTGCTAAAACTTGTTTTACAAAAGTCCTAGATATTTTTACCCCGAAGAATTTCGAAATTGAAAACTTTCTCAAAAGAGTTTCAATTTGAAACTTATGGGTGTTTGAATCTCACCGGAAAACTTGCTTTGACACGAAAAAACATTTGGCTCTTTCACAAAGCCATACTTGCATAGATTGGATAATAGAAATTTTTTTTAGAACATACAGTACAACTGCATATTTTCATTGAAAGAAAAAGGGGTATACTGGGTTAAAGTTCATACAACAAAAACTCCCAGCATGCTACAGAGTACCGAAGAAAAATAAGAAAGAGCCACTACTAGATAAGATTAGCTGTGCAAACTATGCTAGTCTCTCTGCAGGAGGGGCGCCCATGAATGCACCACTGTAATGAGCAACAGTATGCATAAATTTTTCTTTATGCGAAACCCATACAATCGATGGTGCAGCTCAGAAGTAGATAGGTTTTAGATCAAGCATCAATGGTAGGATTGAGCCTGACGAATTTCTGATCATTGTTTTACAAGTTTTTTATAAGTTTTTATAAGCATCAGTGTCTTATTAGCTCATCACAAACGAAACAAGTCAATCTTTAACATTCAGGCAAATCTCTTAAGACTCTAAGCAAATCTAATGTCATAGCCAAGAAAAATAAAGAATTTTTTAGGAAATTTAAATGAACCAAAATTTCATATTACAATTAGAAAATGGGAAATAATTAACAGAAAATTCAGAATTCTCATGGTTTTGTGGCTGATTAGAGTCTTGTACTATCGGTTCAAAATAAGCAACCGATATAGTGATCATGCACTCAAAGATATGATTTTCCTATCGGTTCGACAATTAAAACCGATAGTGGACGACTATGTAACGAAATATTCTTAGTGATGTTCATCAACTCTGTAATTCTCATATCAATCAAGTTTGTAATTCATCCACTTTTCATCTAGTTATATATTTGTTATATATTGAATCACATATGAACAATTCGATATCAATTTAAGAAATTGACACGAGCGGCAAGATCAATTCTAATCGGGTAGGTCCAGAACACTTACAGTTTGTAGAGTGGCCTACGATGGCGCGATGCAGTGGCCGGCGGCGGTGGAGAACCCAAATGCAAGCGGCAATGGTGGTGCAGGAGAGAAAAAGGGAACGTCGGGGAGGCTAGGGTTTTCCGCGCGCGAGTACACACTTATTTGGAAATGTGTTTGGTTGGACTGGAGGGAAAATCCTGTGGGTTTAACCTAGTATAGAGGTATGTGCTATCGGTTAAAAATAAGAAACCGATATAAGACACTAAGGTTCCTATCGGTTTGCAACTAAAACTGATAGTAAAGTAACCGATATCAGAGTATTGATATTCCTATCGGTTAAAATTAAGTAACCGATATCAGATATTAAAATTCCTATCGCATTGTTAATATAAACTGATAGTAAATTAACAGTAATGACCAGTCATGGAAGATAAAGAATCATGCATAAACAACACAATGGCAGTCTAGTACTATCGGTTGGAAAAAAGAAACCAATATAAGTTATCAATTATCTATCGGTTTGGAAATTAAAACCGATAGTACAATACAATGGCACTAGTACTTAGGGTTTTTCCTAAGAACAGTTACAGGTGTGTTTTAGTAAATCATTTTGCACTTGTGAAGACACCTGAAAATCCATGCAATTGACTTCCAATAATTTTAAAATAAATTAACAGTAAAGACCAATCATGGAACATAAAGAATCATGCATATAGAAACTTTCTTTGAATAGCCAATCAAGATGGAGATATGAAAATGACAAATCAGCCAAAAACCACGAGGAATCTGAACTTTGCAGTTTTCATATTGATTTGTGAAAAGAATCAATTATTGCTCAAATCAAGTCCAGTTGAAATGAAAATTTGCAGAAATGATTCTCAATGCCTGACGTATGTTTTCCCAAAGAATTTTTGAAAAATGATTTGACAATGAACAAGCACATGACTGGGTGCAAAACCACAGTAATCACAATTTTCACAACATGATCAGTATTTATATTAATTCTTCAATTAAAGCTCCAAGTAATATACGTCACTTACATATTGTAAATTAGTCAAGAATGGTTGTCCACCCATAATCCTTCTTCGTGGTCGTCTCGTAGGTAACTTGTTTCGTCAATATCTTCGGTAGGGACAGATTAATGAATTCCATCTAAAAGTGGAGGTAGTTCATCAAACTGATTATACTCTTCTTCATCCACAACGTCTTCGACCCCAACAATACGTCTCTTACTGTGAAGGACAACGTGCAACTTTGGATTGGCCGGGTCAACGATGTAGAACACCTGTGTGTTTTGCTTAGCAAGTATAAATGGATCGTCTTGATGTGCGACTCTACAGAGATCGATGAGAGTAAACCCATAATTGTCGACTTTAACACCTCGAGGGATTTCGACCCATTGGCATCGAAATAAAGGAATCTTAAGTAATACATAATCGAGCTCTCATATTTCCTCAATAACACAGTAATATGAGTTGAGTGCCCTTACTACTCTGGCATCCTCTAAAATAGCAAGTAGTGTCACTCCACTACATTGCATAGTACTCTTCTCATCCTGAGTTCTTGTGTAAAATGAATATCCATTGATGTCATACCCCTGCCAAGTCCCTACAGTAAATCTAGGCCCTCTGGCCATCCATATGACAACTTCATCTACGTTGCCCTCAAAAGCTCGCATGACTCTATTTTCGATCCACCCAGCAAACTTCCTGTTATGTTATCTGGTGACCCAAATCTCTGGCTTCGAAGGATTCTGTTTTCGTAACATTTCCTTGTCCTCGTGTATGTATGGCTCCACCTCCGTCATGTACTGTAAGACCCAAAAATGGGCTTTTGCATACAGATCACTAGAGGGGATGACTGCTTTGAATCCAATCATTCCAATGCCTTGAATCCTGCCCTCATGCCGGGATGTAGGAACGCCAATTGGGTCAACCCCGGCCATATAGTTGGTGCAAAATTCAATCGCCTCCTCGGCGGCATAAGCTTCAATGATACTACCCTCAGGCCGATGTCGATTCCTTCCATATCCCGTCAAGATACCCATAAATCTCTCAAATGGATACATGTAGCGCAGGAACACGGGTCCACAAAACTTAATTTCTCTGACAAGGTGAACAATTAGATGGACCATAACATCAAAAAAAGATGGAGAGAAATACATCTCCAGGTAACAAAGAGTGGTAGTCACATCGCGTTGCAAATCGTCCAGTACATCCAGATCAATTACTTGCAAGGACACGGTTGCAGCAAATATTCAGATCCAAAAAATCTGGCAAGTTCCATGAATGGAGCTAATTAACTTGCTAGGAGTACACACTTACCATGCCAGATATTGTTGTCGCGCCCCGAAACTGGGACTACGACTACTCCTGAAGAGACCTAGCTCGCTGCAGCTAGTCCCATATATGCATAGCATACACATACCCTTGACTTCCCAGGATAAGTCAAGCACAGGAGTATATTCACATTGCAACAGAGTAACTTACAAAATAGTTAAGCAGTGTGGCCTGCTGGCCTTGATATTACATAAGAAGATTACAATGCCTTCACGGCATACATGGTTTAGCAAAATAACAACTACACAGCAGAAGATAGGTGACCCACCCACAATGAGAAGTGGACGGCAGAACAACACATCAAGGCAATGACGGGACTAACTCTCCTCCTTCTGGATCCAAGAAGTTCTCCATGCCTTCGTCTTGGTCATTGAACGCTCCATCTACTGATTTGTAGGTTGCAAGGGTGAGCACTTACGTACTCAGCAAGTCATAAGTAAGAGTAGATACATATAGTAGTGATGATATGAACCTAGACTAGTCAAGAATTATGGATATTTGTAAAATAACCTTTTTTCTTTCATACCTCATCTCATGGCAGCACTTTTCATAATATAACATCATCATTCATGTTCACTAGATTATAGCACTACCACGACACGTCGACACACGACAGCCCACAGCAGCACTCCTTATCATGACAACACATGTCATTTGGGTAATCTTGATTTAACACATTTTATTTAGAAAATAGTACTTGTGTCACACCCCGTGGATTTAATCCACCGCAGCAGACTCCTCTAAACCCGGGAGCTCGGAGTATTAGAATACGTTTTTAACTCTGCAGAGAGGTACCAATTTACCCACAAGATATTCCACTTTCAAGCCCATCCTATCATAACATAATGATTAGACCCCTGACTCACTTCATATTGTGAGCGGCAAGGTGGAAATAACAAGAACTTTTGTTATGTATTACTCACAATTCACCCCTGACCCTGCAGTTTTCATCACACAAACCGCAGTTGTGGCGGGATTACCCCACACCCGGATGCCTCTTCCCATTACTGGGTCAACGTGCTTGATCAAATCACATTCAGTGATATGTGGAGGAGCTGAACCCCGTGAGTTTAGTGTATTGTTTTCCATCTCATGCAGGGGTTTCATGTGCGATCCACATAAGTACTTGCTCAGGCCTGTCCCATACCAGGCTTGCGGTTAGCACGTTGTTCATGCCACTAGACGCACAACACAAGGTTCTAGTCCTTATATGCCAGTGACCAGACCATCCACAACCCTGCACCTTCAGTGCCTGCATTCCTTCGCAGTTTAGCACCTCCAGTGCTACCACCATTCCATACCATTTTCTGGTCACGGCTAGGGGTTTTATTTCATGAATATAAGTATATAAATACATATAATAGTTAATGGCTCAAAACTTGTTTATTTCACATTTCACAAATAACCAGTCTAGTACTGCCAATTAATAAATCAATCTTTCACATGCAATATTATCTATATTCAAGGTTATGTTTTAGCAACATTTAAAATATAGGTTCAAGATGACCAAGGATATGACTTGTCTTTCGCATCGTAAGATACAGCAGTTGATAACGGATCAACAGCGAAGTCCTCAAACTTAGCTTCTGGATCTGCTCGGCGACAAACAAACAATACACACAAATATTACTTAATATATTAAAATGATTTATGATCTATATGCAGATATGCTCAACAAGAATGATTGAACGATACTGGAGATAGTTGAGATTGCAAGCTGAACTGAGTTGAGATCTAGGGTTTCAAGGAATTGGCTAGGAATGGATGTTAGATGCTCTTAGGATCTCAAGGTTACAATAAGAACATCAATTTTGTGGCTAGTTTGATCAAAAACAGCGAATGTCAGCAGATTGACATTCGGATCAAGACTCTGACATAACTTCAAAGAAAGCTAGAGAGCTTATCTCAAGTTGTGACACTAGAAGAAAGTGTAGATCATAACTCTAAAAATTCAGTGGACAAAGTGGCTTTCAAAATGCACAATCAGAAGTGGGTAAACAAGGCTAATGCCATTGGCTGGCATGCACTGGGATAGTGTCAAAAATTAGGGTTTAGCAGCAAATATAATTCAAGGGCTCAAATCAAGTTGTGATAAAAGAAGAAAAATGTAGATCACAACCTCAGGAATCTAAGAGACAAAGTTATGCTCAAAATGAACATCTGGAAGGGAGTGAAAAGGGCTAATGCCACTGACTGACATAGTTTGGCATTGAATCTGACATGGCCAGAAACTAGGGCCTGGCATAACTTTTGATATAGGGCTCCAAATGATACACCACTTTGTCTGGGAGGTAGGCATTGATAACAGGAACAAATCATTCAACAGGATCTAGGGCAGAAAATGGCTAGAGGGTGATGAAATTCAAAGGAGAAGTGTGGTGGCGACATGGCACAGTGAAGCCACTGGACAAAATCTTGGCATGGCTATAACTTAAAATCTGGGCAGTTTCAGGGATCGGGGTAGAAGACAAATATGCTCATGAGGTTGAAGCACACCTGAATGACAAAGTTTAAGAAGCTGAAACGGCCGGGAATAATTTTCCGGTGATCGGCGCCGGAGAAGAAGCACTACCAATTGGGGGTTTCTGCTACTGGCCAAAAGAACTTAATTCCTTGCTTTGAGTGCAACTAGAAGGTAAAAGAAAGCTTCTGGTAACATCAAATTTACCGTAGGATCACCGGAGAAGCCCGGCGACGATCGCCGGTTTCTGGTGAAGCTCGGGTTAGGGAAAAACTTCGATTCTTGCTCAATTTCGAAATCTAACTTCACAGGCTTGCTTGATTTAGTTCACTGATCAATTTTGTTTACAGAAACGAAAGCTAATTTGTACTGGATTGAGCCACATTACAGGAACAGGGCAAACGGCAATTTCCGGTGATCGCCGGCGTTAGAGGTCACCGGGGAGCAATTAAATGATATCATACAGGGAGGATGAGTAGGGGAACTCATGATGGCTTTAATTTGAAAGTTGATGCAGCAGGGCGTCCTGGCACCGTGAGCCTCCTCGACGGTTCGCCGAAGAAGATGACCGAAACAGAAAGATTTGGAATTTGGCTGGCTTCTGGTGAAGTGTGAGGGAATTGCTGAGCACAGGAGTGCTTAAATAGGCCAGGTGAAGTTTGCAAGGAGGAGACAATGAAGTAATTGGCAGCTGTGATGAGATGGATTGCGTGCTGAGCATCAGCGGCGAAGACACAGCATTAACCGGTGATGCGACGGCGACAATGGCTCTGCAGCTGATCATCATGTCGGTTCATCAGGACATTGCAAGGCTGGAGCAAGCGGTGGTGACAACAACTGGCACGGCAAAGCAACGTGGCGGTGAATTGCTGACAAAAGGCTGTTGGTCGCGCGCGGGAGCAGGCGTTGGTCGTCGACGTTGCAGTGGCGCTGCCACGACACGGGCTGAAGCGAGGACACGTGCACACCGGCATGCACGGTCACAAGTGCGGCGAAGCCTGGCCGGCGGTGAGCAAACACGGCGCAAACGCACGGTGAGGTTCTGGTCGTGCACAGCAACTGCTGGTCGAATTTGGATTCATTTGTGATTTCAAATTCTTGATTTGGAGTGAATTGTAAATCTGGAATTCTGGAAGGTTTAAACTGAATTTGCTTTCACTAATCTGGCAGATATGTTTAACAAAACATTTGGCAAAGGTATTTGATACAATTTCGCAAATTTGAATGGTTTTTGACAAAAACTAAAAATAGGGTACTTTAGGGTAATTGAAACCCGAATTTCAATTGATTTCGAATTCTGGCATGTAGGGTTTGATTTTGAAATCTGCACAGAAGAGAAACTGGTGTCAAATAGCATTTTGAGAAGATTTGCCAAAGAAATTCTGAATTTGGAGTTAATCTGGAGATTTTAGCCTTTTTGGGTTTTCAGACATTAGATAAGGACTAATTTGAAATAACTCTTGGACTGATTTGAGAAAAAGGTCTAGATGATGAAATCTGGCTGTCAACTTTTTGGATTAAGGTATTGGCATACCCTTGATCATGTTCCAGGAATAATTTGGTCTGAACTTGGTCAAGATTTGGATTAAATCTGGATTTCTGAAACTTAGGGTATTTGTGTAATATAAGATATTTCTATTTTCGAAAACAGAAAGGAGTTGAAAAATCTGGAAGTTAGAGATGGAATTGAATCTGGGTTCTGAAGGCTTTTAGATTTAGGATAACTGATAGATCAAATCTGGAAAGTCAGATCTTGACTTGGGGTCACATGATAGATTTTTGGAGATTTTAGGGCTAGAACAGAATAAAGCTGAGGCTGATTTGGTTGATCTAGAAGAGACATATGCATGCATGACTTTTAAGAAAGAAACTTTTCACCCCAAAACTCAGGATGTTACAATTGTGTTGAAGAAATAACATAGCTTTGTAATTGTCTCTCTGACTTTGACTGGGAGAATGCCTCTGATAGCAATGGGAAGTATTTGTGACATCAGTACATGACAATCATGGGACTTTATACCAACTAGTTTCAAGTCTTTCATGGACACAAGTTTTTGCAAGTTCGCAGAATACCCGCATGAAACTTTGACACCATATAGGTACTGACAGAGTTTTGTTTTTTGCTATTTTTGACAAAGTATAGTAGGCCGGGGGGAGGTATGTATGCTTTCCCTTCTCCAACAGTGCAAGCTCAGTTCTTATGCCCATTTCGAGCATGTAACGGTGAACGTTGATGCCATCTTTCGTCTTTCTCGGAATGTTCAACAACAAACCAATCAAACTGTCACAAACATTTTTCTCCACGTGCATGACATCAATGCAATGTCGAACTTGTAAGTACTCCCAATATGGCAGATCCCAAAGAATCGAACTCTTCTTCCAAACATTTTTTCCTGGAGGTTTAGAACATTTACTGAACTCAACTTTGATGTCCTTCACGCGCAAGTAAAGCTCCTTGCCAGCCACAAACACTGGGGTTGATCCTTTCTCAGGATTCCCATTACATGACTTCCTCTTCTTACGGTAGGCGTGATGCATCGAAAGGAATCTGCGGTGACCCATGTACACTATTTTTTTGCAGTTCGGTAACCGCATGCTTTCAATTTCATCCAGGCAAATAGGACAAGCCTTACCCCGACAAATTTCTGTAGGCCGGGAAATCATTTATAGTACAAAATATCATGGCCCGCAACATGAAATTCTCTCGCTTATGTGCATCCCACACCCGCACCCCTTTGCTCCACAATTTATGTCAGTCCTCGACTAACGGTGATAGAAACACGTGAATATCATTCCCGGGTTGTCTTGGTCCTGAAATTAGTAATGACATCATGATGTACTTGCGCTTCGTACATAACCAAGGAGGAAGTTTATAGATGCATAAAAGATCCGGCCAAGTTCTATGCCGACTGCTCATATTTCCGTGTGGATTCATACCATCCGTACTTAGCCCAAACCTTATATTCCTCATTTCGCCGCCAAACTCACCGAATGTTCTGTTAATATTTCTCCATTGAATAGAATCAGCTGGATGTCTTAGTTTTCCGTCTTGTTTCTGACCTTCAACATGCCAACACAAGTACTTCACATCTTTCGGATTTGCAAACAGCCGTTTCAATCTAGGAATCACAGGCAAATACCACACAGTTTTGGTCGGAGGCCCTTTCTTTACCTCATCACATCCATTGTGATAAATTCGGTCCCCATGCTTGTACCGCAATGCACCGCATCTTGGACAAACATGCAAATCCTCATACTCATTACGGTACAGAACACAATCATTTGGGCATGCATATATTCTTTTGATTTCCATTCCCAATGGACACAATAGTTTTTTGGCCTGGTAAACCGATCTTGGCAACTCATTTCCCTCTGGAAGCATATCCGCTAAACGATCTAATAGCGCCGTGAAACTCTTAACGTTCCAACCGTTGCTTGCCTTCAAGTTATATAATCTCAACACAGAAGACAACTTTGTAAATTTTGCACATTCACGGAACAAAGGCTTCTCAGAATCAACAATTAATTTCTCAAATTTACCAAAATTATTTTCGCTGTAATCTTCTTCTACATCACGTAACATTTCATCTCAATTGTCGTCATCTACATGCACATCCGAATGAACATTATCAATGTTCTAATGATCATCATTACTGCAATCCACTTCCTTCTTCGCCATGCCATATGCAACGGGTATAGCGTGCATTAAAACCATGACGAATCAAATGACTCCTAATCTGATCAGAGTTGCCGAACCTCTTTAAGTTCATACAATCTAATACAAGGACAATGCATATCTTTCTCTCCCTTCTTCGCCTTTTCTTGCTCAGAAAATTTAATAAACCCATTCACACCCTCCAAATACTCAACAGTAGTACGTTTTATTCCATATATCCAATATTCTCGGTCCATCTACAATTATTTCACAAAATTGACAAATTGAAATAAATAATTAATGACTCAGGGAATGCATGCATGAAACATCATCAATTAGGCCATATGTATAAGCTACTTAATTACCTTAATGGATATATGAAACCCTAACTTGATGCATTAATTGGAAGAGCCAGCCAGCTAGCTTATTAACTTCAGTCATAAATCATTCCTAGCTTAACTTCAGGAAGCTATAGCTAGCTAGCCAACCTAGCCTCCTAGTTTGGAGCTACATGCATCTGGTTTAATGAATTGGTAGAGAGAGAGGGAGAGTGTGAAAGGGTGATTGAGAGAGAGAGAGAGAGGAGATGAGAAGATGACAATACCGAGGGGGATCGAATTATCAACCTCCCAGCTAGCTTCTTCAGATCACTCTACCATGGAGAGTGGATGCACATAGAGTAGAAATGATCGAGGATGTAGAGCAGGGGTCGAGATAAGTTGTGCAATTTTACTATCGGTTCAAAACCACAACCGATAGTAAACTTTACTCCCTTCTAAAGGTCCCCACTATCATAACCATTAGTTTATATGATGTCATTTTACTATCAGTTATATAAAACAAACCGATAGTAAAATTTACTCTATTATATCAGTTGGTACAGTAGTAACCGATAGTAAAAATTCCATAATTTCACTATCAGTTACGAAAGACAAATGGATAGTACAATTTCCTCTATTATATCGGTTGGTACAGTAATAACCGATAGTAATAATTGTTTGCTATTCACTAATGGTACACCAGAACATAACCGATAGTACAAAGCCTCTTCTCCACCGCTGTCGTCGTACCATATTGGATTTTTCCCAGATTGCTTATAACCGTTAGACGATATGGGTTAGTGGATTGCATTTCTGTAGTAGCCCATACCTTAGCTCATATCTTCTCACAGAGCTCCGCTTCCTTCTCCTTCCAGGAGCGGGCCTTCCTCCTCGGTGGAGCCGGATCTGCGAAATCGGCCTTCCATGACACGATAACTCCCACGGTCCGTGTCTGCCCGGGATACTCCTTATTTCCTAGAGCCCAGGTGAGGATGTCGTTCTCCCTCTGCGAGGTAAACAATCCCTGCATTGCCTCCTTCTCAAAAGAGATATGTTACATTTAAAGCCACATTGTGAGACAAATACATATATACACTTGTGCACACATAGTTTACAAGGTTAGCCAACTTACCATTCGCTGCACAACCTCGGCGTCCTTAGAGTTCGGGAACTCCACAGACCCCGTGGATGACATGGATCCTCTCCCCCTCCGCCACCACTTGCACCTCGCATCCCGAATCTCGGAGAGTGGCAACTCAGGGGAGTCGACGAGAGAATTTTGCTCGTCTTTCTTCCTGCACTGCTCCTCCTTCCACGCATAGCCCCGGGATCTGAGCTGGTGTGGGTGGTCGTTCCTCTTCTGGATCGCCTTATTCTTCTCGCTAAGGGCCTTGAACTTGTCGGTCCCCTTCTGCTTGGTGAATTCCTCCCATACCTCCTCCGATGTGAGGGGGTACATCTCGCAAGAAGATTTCCCCACAACGAGGAAGGTACTAACGAGCCAGCTCTTAAAGGTTTTCCATGTTCTGTTCATGTCCTTTAAGCAGTCCATCTTAGGTCCATCGTCGGGGATGTCCCACTTAGCCTATTTTCAAACAATGCATATAAGCATGAGTTAGTTAAACTTTAAGATAAGCCAAGAGAATATGATTACAAAAGAGTTCAGTGATTTCGATTAATTTTACCTTCACTTCCGCCCACAACCTATCCCTCTCATCCGCCATCACATCCTTCCAGCTCTGGACGGTGATCTTCACCCTTTCTTTTTCCAACAGCCCAACGTAGGCAGCATACTTCCCAACATTCTTTCCGATCAACCTCCCAAATTGGTTGAACTCACAAGAAAGGTCAATGCGCTTCGCCGAATGGCTTAACGTCATCACACCTCGTCCCATCCTCTTGTGCTAGGATGAACCAGCATCTTCAATTACGTTGCCCCTCGTCGAACCACTACTATCATCTAAGGAAGACGACGACATGGCTTTCCCTAAAATTCCATCAACAAACCATCAAAAATTTAATGGAAACAGAAAGCAAAAAAGGCATGCACCAATTTTGCCTCTCAAGTTTAGGGTTGACTGTACTTTAGATCCCGAAATTTTCGAGAGCAACATTTTGGTCTTTTAATTTTAGAGTTGAGACCAAAAGGAAATGTATACTTTTGATCTAGACATTGTCATAGGCATAAGACAACATATATGGGAATTAATTCTTCAGGGAGGAGCTCTATAACTTAATTAGTTGAGGATTAGATCTAATTATGATTGCTAAAAAGGTTGTCAAAAGAAAATAGTATTACAAAGCAAAAGGACCTATTTTCATCATTTGTTCTATTGGTAAACACATCAACTACCGATAGCAGATAAGCTTTCTTCTAACGGTAAAAACATGGTCTACCGTTAGAACATATTTCTGAGCATTTTCATCTAGACATTTTCATAGGAAGAAGGCAACATGTGGCAATTAATTCTTCTTGGAGTTCTATAACTCAGTTGAGGATTGGAGACTAATTAGGGTTACTAAAAGGATGTCAAAAGAAAATAGTACTAAAAGGCCAAAAATTATTGAGGGGTTCAGCAATTTTTTCTATTGGTAAACTCATAAGCTACCGATAGAAGATAACCTTTCTTGTATCGATAAATACATGGACTACCGTTAGAAGATGTTTCTGAACACTACCAACATATAAAGTAAAGTATATGGCAATTTGATACAAATGATCACACATACTATCTCATACATCATACATGAACCAACTTACTTGTGTTTTAGCTTTATTTTGTTGAACCCTTCAACAATATTTTGTTGAACGATTCAACAAAATATCCAGGACATCAAATTTGTTGGTTAGAGTTGATATGCCTGGGGATTCATGTAATTCTTGAGCCTTGTTGTCTATTCTGGTACACTGAAAGGAAAGAGAATGCAAAAAAAATTGTTCTATCAGTAAACACATGAGCTGCCGATAGAAGATAACCTTTTTTCTATCGGTATATACATGTACTACCATTAGAAGATGTTTATGAACACTTCCAACATATAAAGTACAATACATGGCAATTTGACACAAATGATCACACATACTACTATATAGATAATTTCAAATCTCAAAACAGGTTCATTACAGCACTGAAACATATTATGTAAACCCTAGTTTAAATCAACAGTGCCTGCAGAGTTTACTAAATCGTACACAATAGCGAACCCTAGTTTAAATCCAAATTAAAGATAAGCAGAGAAAAATAGCAAAGATCAAATTAGGAAGATGCTGGAAAAAGAATGACGCACTAGGGTATTTTACGGCGATCAGTTGTGTCGATGGAGAGGTGGTGTAGAACGGAGTGGCGGCCAGCGATGGAGGAAAATAGGGATCGGCGGTAGTGGCGAACCGTAATCCAGGCAGCGATCGTGGTGCGGCAGTGAGGAAGTGGTCGCAGCGAGGGTAGGGGTTTTTGCGCTCAAAGAGACGCAAAGATATGAGTTGGAATGGTTCGACTGGAGGGAAACTCTCTGGCGAAGATTAATAAAGTAGTGACGACCTTTTCTAATGGTACAACCAAGAAATACTATCAGACTAATTTTTTTTCTAATGGTAGAACCCAATAATACCGTCAGACCATGTATGTGCACTTTTCGAATGGTAGTTTGAGAAAATTCCGTCAGACTTGCGCACTTTTTCTAATGGTAGGAGCAAAACATACCGTTAGAAAAATATAATTCTTTCCAGGGCTTAATTTTTGAAGTCGGTAGGGTATTGGAAAATGATGTTTCAGGCCTGTTGAAGAAGTAAAAGGCTGCAATGGGATTTTGGCAACAAAATTTGAAGGGAAGAATTAAGTTCTTCGAATATAAGTGTACTGTACATGTTAGAACTCATGCTGTGGACTAAAATTGAGATATATTAATGCTGTGAACTAGCTTATCATTAAGTTCTAAACAAAAATTTATAGCTTGCTGTGAACTACAAAAGGACAATTTTTTAAGGGCTTCATTTTTGCAGTGGGCAGGGCATTGGAAAATGATGTTTCAGGCCTGTTGAAGAAGCAAAAGACTGCGATGGGATTTTGGCAAGAAAATATCAAGGGAAGTATTAAGTTCTTAGAATATAAGTGTACTGTACATGTTAGAACTCATGCTGTGGACTAAAATTGAGATATATTAGTGCTGTGAACTGACTTATCATTAAGTTCTAAACAAAAATGTATAACCTGATGTATTAATGATAAGTTTCTCACCTTGATGCACAACTTGTGAGCTGTTTTTCTGGCATTTTTCCTTCAATTAGAAAATAGTCATGAATGGTAGTCAACCCATAATCCTTCTCCGTGATCATCTCGCAGGTAAGTTGTTTCGTCGATATCTTTGATAGGGATAGATTGAATGTCCTCTAAAAACGGAGGTATTTTATCGAACTGGTTATACTCCTCTTCATCGAAAACGTCTTCTGATGAGACCATGTACATCATGGTTATGACCAAGATGACATCAACATGGTGGTCATCAAGATGTCATCGTCCGCCACCTTGGCTAGGACGCGAAAGCTGGCAGCACGTACGTCGTCTGGATTTTGTGCTGTCGCCGCCACAAGTTCGGCCTCCACCTTGGCCACCTCCCCAAAACCCAAGTCTAAACGGCAGCCATGGTGGCCATATATATACTGTATGGGGCGGCCATGGGGTGGAGGAGGAAACCCTAGGGGTACATGGGCCTTGGGCCCAAAGTGGAGCGTCGCAGCGCACGTCAGATTCTGGTCGTAATATTGTTTTGATGATTCCTATTGATCGGTAAGGAATTTGGACATGGGACTGGATCCGTTGGAAAGCTCTCGTCGTTCTCTTGTCCGTAGAGTCCAAGAACATCGAAAACAGACTTCGTATGTGGCCTGTACGTCCGTTTGAAGTTGGACTACGCGCAGATGGCCGAACCGGACTCGTGGATGAATTGAGCTCACTTGTGGGCTGGCCTTGGAGCGACGTGGCTTGTGCGACCTTAGAGGTGTAGAGGCGCCTCTCTTGAGCACGTCTTGTGTTTGGGGAGGTGGCCAAGGTGGAGGCCGAACTTGTGGCGGCGACAGCACAAAATCCAGACGACGTACGTACGTGCTGCCAGCTTTCGCGTCCTGGCCAAGGTGGCGGACGATGACATCTTGATGACCACCATGTTGATGTCGTCTTGGTCATAACCATGATGTACATGGTCTCATCATTCTCCCTTTCTTGATGTGGAGTCGTCCTCGACTCCATTGTGTTTTTCTGCAAAATGTTAGCCCCAACAGAGAGCACAGCAATATGCATATCTTTGATAATCAAATCATTAGACACAGAACCATTAACATTTATATACTCCCTTTCTTGAAAACTATCATATACCTTGAAAATTGAATTAGAGTGACATGGCAAGACATGATTAGTGGCATTTTCATTAATTGCAGCAAGATCAGATTTTGTAGCAAGCAAGACGGGATTCCTCAATTTAATTTGGTTGGCTACATGCTGAATTTCAGATTTTTCATCAATGGTTTTATTGTCATTAGCAAGCCGCTCCCTATCGGATTTAACAATTTCAGCGGGGGTCAAAGGTAGAAGTGTAATTTTCTTTCCCTTATGCATAAAAGTGTATTTATTACTTCTACCGTGGTGAAGTGCATCAGTGTCATATTCCCATGGGCGACCCAATAAAAGAGAGCAAGCTTGCATCGGCACCACATCACAATCAGCAAAATCAGAATAGGAACCAATGGAAAAATGAACCCGAACTGTTTGTGTTACCTTAGCTCTGCCGGAATCATTCAGCCACTGAATGTGGTATGGATGTGGGTGCGGGCGTGTGGTCAAGCCAAGCTTCTTGACCAAATCTGTACTCACCAAGTTGTTGCAGCTGCCGGAGTCAATGATCATGCGCGCTCGTCGGTTGTTGATGACGAAGAAAATCTGGAACAAGTTGTGGCGCTGCTGCTGCTCGGCTTGCTCCATTTGTGCGCTAAGGACACGCTGGACAATGATGGACTTGTACGCAGCGGTATCCTCGGCGCCAAAGGTGGCATCATCATCAACCTCGTCGTCGTCCACCCTGGTGTCGTCGATCTCATCCTCAACATCAGAGGCGCTGATGTAACCTCCGTCGTCTGTGGCGATGTATGCCCGCTGGCTGGGGCACTCTTTCTTGACGTGGCCAATCCCTTGGCACTTGTGGCAGAGAATTCCCGTCGATGTACGGCCCGTGGAAGCGACGGAGGAGGAGCTCTTGACCGGTGTTGGCGGGGTCGACTTGCTGCTGTCCGCGGCACGGGCGGGCGGTGCCGTCGATGCCGGTCGTGTGCTCGTCGAAGGTGGTGGTGCAGCTGGTCGGAAGGTGGAAAAAGGCACTGTCTTCGCTTGTCCCGTAGTCATTCGGGGCGTGAAGGTGCTGCCGGTGTTGCTCCTGCTCTTAGAATGGCGTCCCTGCAACTCCTTCTCTGCTAACATAGCAAGTTGAAACAAGCGATTGACAGTTGTATATTCTTTATAATCAACAATATCCTGAATTTCTGGACGCAAACCACTGTAAAAACGAGCAATTTTATCCTCAGGTTCCTCTACTACCCCACAACGTAACATACCCTTTTGATGCTCTTGGTAATATTCCTGAACAGTCATACTACCTTGATCTAATCGTTGCAATCTCTTGCGCATATCACGTTGGTAGGAAGGAGGAACAAATCTATTACGCATAGCATCTTTTAATCTCACCCAAGAATCAGGTTGTAAACGGGCATTTACTAGTTCATTCCACCAGATTATAGCAAAATCTTTAAATTCACTAGTGGCTTGTCTAACTCTATGAATCTTGGGAACTAGATGGGAATTAAATTTCTGCTCGACCGTCATCTCCCAATCTAAGTAAGCATCAGCATCATAAGCTCCAGAAAAGGAAGGGATGGTGAATTTTACCTTAGCGAAAGGATCATCATTGCGGTTCTGGTTATTACCTCCCATACCGTGCTGGTTGCGGCGAAGACGGTCATGCAGACGGCCGTCTCGTTGAGCAGCACGTTCCCTGGCGGCACGTTGCTGCTCATCTTCATCTTCCTCAAAATCACCATCCTCATCGTGGTCGTTGTTGCCGTGGTTGGCGCCGCTGTTGACGGAGGCATCTCCATCAATGGTCGCGGGAGGGCGTTTTTCGACGGCATCCATCCTCTCGGTGAGGGTGGAAACTCGTCGATCGATGCTCTCAAGGGTCTTGTTCGTCGTCGTGGCATGCTCCATGAACATAGTTTTTATCTCATCCAGCATGGTCGACAACTCTGAATGAAGGACACAGTCTTCGATGGTAACATCATCCTCGTTCCTGCCCTTCTTACCACCTGCCATGGTTAGCACAGAAAAAGGACAGAAGGAAAACAAGCACAAGTATTATGAGCCCTATGAACTACTAGGTGGGATCTCACGCTCTCAAGCAATCTTACCAAGTTCTTACCCGGTTCTTACCAACACAGCTCTGGACGGTACAACCGGTGGCTGGTTCGTGACACCGTGAGGGCGTGATGAAGCGATTGCAAGGGTCAATAACCTGTGCTGATCAGAAGGATGTATTTGTGGAGCTGTAGGTGGCCAAAAATATGTAGCAAAGGAATAGCAAGTGTTCAATATAAGTAATGCAAAATTGAAGATTAGCCCAAACTATCAACGTGCTTGACCGGCCTAGACCTAGACTAGTCTGAAGCGAACGGGTTGAAGAAAGGTGTGGTTCCCCAATATGCAACACGAAAGATGAAGTTTTTCCTTTGCTCACTTTTTCATTCAAACAGCGCGGCCCTTAATTTTTTTTTTTTTTCTGCGCTAGCCTTTTTTTTTACTTTTCTTTTTTTTTTGTGCGGCTTTTCTTTATGCACTTGCCTTTTTTTTTTACCAACACAACAAAATTATGCCGCAGGAGCAGAAACTTTGCGCAGCAATTATGCACCACGCAATCTTCAAATTTGTGATATGTTCCAAAAGTAAAGTTGTGGGGAATCTTTTAAGCTTTGTAGAACTTCCAAGATCATCTAAAACGGAGTTCGTATGAAGAAGTTATGGCCAAAATACAGAACCAAACCGTAATAGATCTAAACTTGAAAACCCTAACAAAGATGGCACGAAATCTCATAGATAGAAGCCGAATTTGGGCGTGGTTGCGTTGCTAAAAGCAACGGCTTTTCCTCTAGGAAATTTTGCCAGCTTTCCAACGAGCCCAAGAACATCGAAATCCGAGTTCGTGTGTGAACGTTATGCCCGTTTTACTGAAGGGGTCACAGATTGGACGCGAACTCGAATCGGGGTCGGTTTTGTGACGAGTGGTTTTTGGATTGGATGAATGGGGAATATGTATAATTCGACCTGAGGTTATGGAGGATACAATCAAAACCAATCTACTATTTGTTTTTTTGATATTTTCTTGACAAGAACACAAACCCTAAGCGGCGGATTCAACGGCGGATGCAGACTCGAGACTAGATCTAGAAACTAGACACGGACAGCGGCAACGACGACGATGGGCGAAAATTCAATAATGCAAAACAGTAAAGAAACAATGCAAAGGCTCAAAAGTCTTGGACAATGGATGCAAATATTTTTGTGTGGCAATTTTCTGGACTCTAGAGCGAACGCAAAACTAAATCAAACTAAGGGAAAAAGAAGAACCTGACGGTAACCTTGCTCTTATTACCACTTAATGGGAACGGGGATGCCCGAACTTCCGTCAGGTGGAGGATAAGTCGATTAGGCGGCGCGAGACACACACGATCCGGCTTCTTGATCGGCACGATCAAAACCCCTGCAATCGCAGCACCACGCGTCCTCTGGTTATCAACCGTGCGCTGCCCGATTGACCTCGCCACGAAGGCTAATCCCTGCCAGTGAATCGAGAACACAAGCAAGAACAAGAAAGATGCAACTGAATTTGCAATTGAGGATGAAGCTCACGAGTTGGGGTCTCACAAACCGATGAACGGCGACACTGTTCAAAGACAGAATTGATCTAAGCAAAACCCAAGTCTAAACGGCAGCCATGGTGGCCATATATATACTGTATGGGGCGGCCATGGGGTGGAGGAGGAAACCCTAGGGGTACATGGGCCTTGGGCCCAAAGTGGAGCGTCGCAGCGCACGTCAGATTTTGGTCATAATCTTGTTTTGATGATTCCTGTTGATTCGTAAAGAATTTAGACATGGGACTGGATCCGTTGGAAAGCTCTCGTCGTTCTCTTGTCCGTAGAGTCCAAGAACGTCAAAAACGGACTTTGTATGTGGCCTGTACGTCCGTTTGAAGTTGGACTACGCGCAGATGGCCGAACTGGACTCGCGGATGAATTGAGCTCACTTGTGGGCTGGCCTTGGAGCGACGTGACTTGTGCGACCTTAGAGGTGTAGAGGCGCCTTTCTTGAGCACGTCTTGTGTTTGGGGAGGTGGCCAAGGTGGATGCCGAACTTGTGGCGGCGACAGCACAAAATCCAGACGACGTACGTGCTGCCAGCTTTCGCGTCCTGGCCAAGGTGGCGGACGATGACATCTTGATGACCACCATGTTGATGTCGTCTTGGTCATAACCATGATGTACATGGTCTCATCAAGCTGGGTGTCTCAGTTTTCCGTCTCGATTCCGGCCTTCAGCATGCCAACGCATATACTTCGCGACTTTCAGATTTACAAACAGCTGTTTCAATCTAGAGATCACAGGCAAGTACCACACAATTTTGGTCAGAGGTCCTTTCTTTACCTCGTGACGTTCATTGTCAATCCGGTCCCTACGTGTATACCTCGATGCGCCACATCTTGGACAAACATGCAAATTCGAGTACTCGTTATGGTATAACACACAATCATTTGGGCATGCGTGTATTCTTTCAATTTCCATTCCCAACGGACACAACAGTTTTTTGGCTTGGTAAGTAGATCTTGGCAACTCATTTCCATCTGGAAGCATGTCTGCTAGAAGATCTAATAGTGCTGTTAATCTCTTATCGCTCCAACCGTTGCCTGCCTTCAAGTTATATAATCTCAGCACAGAAGACAGCTTTGTAAATTTTGCACATCTAGGGAACAGAGGCTTCTCAGAGTCAGCAATCAGTTTCTCAAATTCACTGAAGTCATTTTCATTGTAATCTTCCTCTACATCACATAACATCTCATCTAGATTGTCATCATCATCTACATGCACATCGGAATGAACATTACCAAAATTTGGATGATCATCGATATTATTGCAATCCACATCCGGGTCCTACTGATTGGTAACAGTGCTTGTTTTCTAAAGATCTTCGCCATGCCATATCCAACGAGTATATCATGCATTAAAACCACGACGAATCAAATTACTCTTAATCTGATCAGAGTTATTAAGCCTCTTTAAGTTCATACAATCTGGACAAGGACAAAGCATTACTTTCTCCCCCCTTCCTCGCCTTTTGTTGCTCAGCAAATTTAATAAACTCATTCACACCATCCAAATATTCAAGAGTAGTACGTTTTATTACATACATCCAATATTTCCTGTCCATTTACAATTAACAAAATTGACAAATTGCAAAGAGTCAGGCATGCATGAAACCTGCCCAATTAAGCTATGTATATGTACATCCTCTTACAACTGATATGTGAGACCCTAGCCTAATGAAAGACTAATTAACCTAACTACAAAATACAAGCTGGTGTGCTCCTAAACATGAGGCTTACATTACAACTAGCTTGGAACTACACAATACAGCTAGTTTGCATGTAGACGGAGATCTAGAGGGAGAGAGAGATAGGTGATGACAAGCTTATATTAAAGAGAGGGCCGAGTCCAATTAACTTCCTTCCAGCATGGCCTGATCACTCTTGCAGTGTAGCTCGGAGTGTGGAACTCTCATCGCAAACAGATGAGACAGAATGCAACAGAACAAAACAGCAGCTCAGCAATGGTCGAGTGGGGTTTTACTTATATTGGACTAATTTCTAACGGTAAATACATGTAATCCCCATTAGAATATGTGTACAGTTTCATAAGTACCTATTTTAACGGGAAATATGTGGATGTACCATTAGAACAGGTACAAGTACATGGCCTAAACAACAGCAAGCTGTTGCATGCATGACACAGCAATATAATTACAAACATATACACCAGTTCACAAATTCAAGTGCATGTCTGAAGCACATAAGCAAATACAAATGTTTCTTCTAACGGTAAATATGTGGATGCACCGTTAGAACATGTACAAATACATGGCTAAAACAAAATCAATCTGTTTCATGCATGACACAGCAATTTAAGTACAAACATATACACCAGTTCACACATTGAAGAGCATGTCTGAAGCACATATGCAAATACAAGTGTTTCTTTTAACGGTAAATATGTGAATGTACAAGTACATGGCCTAAACAACAGCAAGCTATTTCATAAATGACACAGCAATATAATTACAAACATATGCACCAGTTCATAAATTCAAGTGCATGTCTGAAGCACATATGCAAATACAGATGTTTCTTCTAACTGTAAATACGTGGATGTACCGTTAGAACAGGTACAAATACATGGCTAAAACAAAATCAAGCTGTTTCATGCATGACACAGCAATTTAAGTACAAATATACACACCAATTCACACATTGAAGAGCATGTCTGAAGCACATATACAAATACAAGTATTTCTTCTAACGGTAAATATGTGGATGTACCATTAGAACATGTACAAGTACATGGCATAAACAACAGCAAGCTGTTTCATGCATGACACAGCAATTTAAGTACACACATACACACCAGTTTACAAATTCAAGTGCATGCCTGAAACAACAATACAAATATACACCTATCCACCAATACAATTAAATACACAAATACACCCATGTACACATTCAAATTCATGTTCCAAATAGAAATACAAATACACAAATATACAACAATATACAACTACACCAATTCACACATTCGATGTATATTACAAAAGTCATACATGTCTGAAACAATAGATCATGATGAGGACCCAGTGGCCCATACATTTTACTAAAAGAGAACCTTTGCAAGTTGCGACAATGTAACTACCGACTATAAGTTAGACCTGATACACACCACTACAGAAATGCTTTTCACTATCGGTTAAAAATCCACTCTACTATCGGTTCTCTTATCGATAGTGATCGGCACGATAGTAGAAACGCAGCACACTTCTATCGGTTCAAAAACCGTTAGTAAAACATATACATTCCCAACGTTCACTAATCGCTATCGACTATTTTTTCTATCGGCTCGGATTTAAACCGATAGTATTGTTTACATTTTTTCTATCGGCTCGTATATAAACCGATAGTAATGTGTATTTTTTTTCTATCGGCTAGGATCTAAACCGATAGTAATGTGTATGTTTTTTTCTATCGGCTGGGATCTAAATCGATAGTATTGTGTAGACACAGTTAGTACTGGAAACTTTATTCTATCGGTTGTTGTATATGAACCCGATAGTATTGTATAGACACAGTTAGTACTGGAAACTTTATTCTATCGGTTGTTATATATGAACCGATAGTAATGGAATATTTATTCTATCGGTTGAAGTATAACCGATAGTACTATGTAGTTTTTCCTATCGGTTATGTACTAGATACGGTTAGTACTGGAATCTTGCACATATACATACAGCAATACAAAGATACATTGGATCATTCACAAATACACCAATATTTACAAATATACACCAATATTCACATATTGAATTTGTTCACAAATACACTAATACAGTAATATACACATGCATTGGACAGATTGAATTTATTCACATATTGATCGAGTTTATTCACAAAAACATCAATGAATCTATTCACATATTGAGTTTATTCACAAATATAGCAATCAACACATTCAATATATATTACCCAAGTCAGTTATTATCGATCGTTGATAGCCACTTCTTCCATGACATATTGAGCCCAAATTGTTCGCAGCTCCTTCAATTGAGGCAACTCATATTGCTCTTTCAACATGGCGCTCTGCATATATGCGTGTATGAAGTTAGGATCGTACGTCACATCCAATTAAAGTTCGACTTTGAGTCAGAAAAAATGGTTACCTTAGGGAATTAGGCAAAGTTTCTCCTGATCAGGTCATACACGAATCTCATGACATAGAAGCCACATTCCCACGATTGTGGCTGCTGATGGCACTGGAAAAATTACATATGCAAAGACATAAACCCACATTAACTCGAAAAAACTAATTAAGCTTAAATTAAAAAACTCATCATGAGTACTTTCATCCGTATTAATTACCTCATATTCTTTCCAAGAAATTGTTGTGCCCTTCGACGCGTCATGCCTCCCTCTAGCACTAGCATAATTTTTGAAAGCCCTGTATTTAATTTAGCATTGCAGGTTAATATGTTATCATTAATTAGCTAGTCAAAGAAAAATTTAAAACAACTATGTTACTTATGCGTCTATGTGCCATGTGAGGGTGAAAACATGCGCCACCTTGTCGCTCATCGAATCGAGGTAATAGACCTCATTCATCTATGGGCAAATGACGGCGAGGACCCAGTGGCCCCTACATTGCATATATAAGCGAACCGTTTCATATATATGTTAGGCGTAACATACAAGAATGATTTAAATTAGTAGGAAATGCACTAACCTTTGGTGGTACGGTGCAAGGATGAACTCTCGGTCCTGCTGCCCTAGTAGTGCCCTTGATATGTATTCCTCCACATGTGCTTGGTCGTGCTGTAGCATCGTGAGGCTTATTTTCTCTGGGTCGAGGAAACCCACCTTGTCACATGCCCTCATCGACGCCAGCCTATACATGCACCTGGATGCAAAGTAGACATTAGTAAGTAGTGCATACAAAGTGATTAGATTTATGAAACGAGCTGTGATAACTTCAGACAACAGCAAACTCACAGGACTCCAGTCCGTATGATGGACATATCAAGCTCCCGCCAGTTGAGGAGGTCGAACAAATCCTCGTGGGCCACCGATATGCTCCCGGGCTCACGGTGAAAATGGGCTGGCCTGAAGTGAACCAAGAAGTTGATGTGGCGCCTAGACCGGGTCAGGTACCACTCGTGGAGACTTCTGGTTATTTGATCCATATTGCGCAGAAGGTACTCCGACACGAGTGGGGACCCGTTCTTGAACGTACCCGGCTGGCTTTGTTTGGCCTTGCCCTTGCCTTTGGGCGGGGAGCGAGTGTATACCTTCGAAGGTTGGGGTGTGGTGCCGCCGACCTCATTTGATGGCGAAGGGTTTGAGGCCGTCGGAGGAGGCATGGGGGCCGAAGGAGTTCGCTCATGCGTTGTGGCGGGGGTGGTGTCCTCAGGAAGTGAGCTGGTATCCATCGTCCACTTTAAGTACAAACGCATAAGTTAGATTTTGCAAATTGAGTATATTAACTGAGTTGTAAGCTAGAATGGCTAGGGTTTACCTCCTGTAGTCTAACACCCTTCTTGGGCCACTATATGTACGAGCCCAATGCCTCGCCAATTGTCCGTTGGGACGGGCAACGGAAAAGAGCTGTAGCCCGGGAGGGCCATGTCCACCTGTACCTTTGCGAATCCAGGCTCCAGAGGTACGCAGTGGATCCGGACATCCTCCCAAGACTGGTATACGACCCCGTTTGCAACCGCAACAGGTTTGTCGCCTATGTTGATCAATAGGCTACAGCTCTCCGGCTTCTGCAATTTGCAACATTTATAACAGGTTAGTGAAACAATTCTAACGTAACGGGAGTGGCATCAACCGAACTGCATATATAGCTCAAGAGTTGCAATACCTCGATCAGGTCCACCGGATCCACGTGAACCTTCTAGCCGCAACTACTCGGCCTGGCAGCGTCGACCTCGACAGCTAGATCTAAACCCTTGGACTGCACAACTCGGCTGAGGCGTTCATACTTCTCGTTCATTTGAGCGAACATGTCCGCAAATTGTGCAGTCACATCTGCCCGTATCTTCTGAGATAGCTCCACTTCCCTTTCCTTCCAGCTGCCAGCCTTCTTCGCCTTTTGCCCGAGCTCCGAGAAGCCTTTCTTCCATGGCACCACAGCCCCCACGGTTCGCGTCCGCCCTGAATGCTCCTTGTTCCCTAGAGCCCGGGTAAGGATGTCGTTCTCCCTATGGGGAGTGAACAATCCCTCGGTCGCCTCCTTCGAGCAAGAGATCTGTTACATTGAAAGCTCTCCATTGTGAGGAGGAAATATATACAAACTTGTGCACACACTAATGATCATAGTTTTTTGTACCACACTCTATGATTCCAACCAAGAAGTTAGCCAACTTACGAGTCGCTGCACGACCTCGACGTCCCTGGGGTTTGGGAACGCCACAGTCCCCGTGGCCGACACGGTCCCTCTGGCCAGCCACCAGCGCTTGCATCGCTGATCGCTGATCTCGGAGAGTGGTAGGTCAGGGGAGTCGACGAAATTCGACACCTCGTCTTCAGCCATATTCCACTGCTCCTCCTTCCCCGCATAGCCGTGAGAGCCGAGCCGGTGTGGGTGGTCGTTCCTCCTCTGGATTGCCTTGTTCTTCTCGCTGAGGGCCTTCATACCAGAAACAAGAAAATTAATGCACCGCTGCTTACTGCATACAATGGTGTAACCAAGCAAAGGAACCATACATACCTTGAACTCAGGAGTCCCCTTCTGTTGGGCGAATTGCTCCCATAACTCCTCCGTTATGAAGGGGTACTTCTCGCATGGAGATTTTCCTTTAGCGAGGAAGGTACTGACGAGGACGCTCTTGATGGTTTTCCACGTGTTGTTCATGTTCTTCAAGCAAGCTATCTTGGGACCATCGTCGGGGATGTTCCACTTGGCCTGTTTCAAATGGTGCATATAAACAGGACTTACCTAATCTCTGGGATAAACCAAGGGAATGTGATTACTCAAGAGTTCAGTGATTTTGATTAATTTTACCTTCACTTCCACCCACAGCCTATCCCTCTCGTCGGCCTTGACGTCCTTCTGGCTCTAGACGGTGATCTTCACCCTTTCCTTCGCCAACAAGGCAACATAGGCAGCATAGTGGCTGGCGTTCTTCCCGATCGGTCTCCCGAACTGGTTGAACTCACATGAAAGATCCGCGCGTTTGGCCAAACGACCCAACATCGTCGCGCCTCGTGCCTTCCTCTTGCGCTGGGACGAGGCAGTGCCATCTACGTTCGCCCTACCCGAATCACTACTATCAGCCGAGGAAGATGCCGACATGGCTTTACCTAAAATTCCATGAACAGACCATCAATTGATATGAAGATTAGCAGTGCAAACTATGCTAGTCTCTCTGTAGGAACATAAAGTCTTTTAAAATTTAAATGAACCAAAATTTCAGATGAAAATTAGAAAATGGGAAGTAATTAACAGAAAATTCAGATTAGCAGTGAAAACTATGACATACTCTATTTCCTATCGGCTTTCCAAGTAAAACCAATAGTACTCAAGTTTATATTTAGGAAAATTTATAAGATTAGCAGTGCAAACTATGCTAGTCTCTCTGCAGGAACATAAAGTATGTTAAAATTTAAATGAACTAAAATTTCAGAAGAAAATTAGAAAATGGGAAGTAATTAACAGAAAATTCAGATTAGCAGTGCAAACTATAACATACACTATTTCCTATCGGTTTTCCAAGTAAAACTGATAGTACTCAACTTTATATTCAGGAAAACTTATAAGATTAGCAGTGCAAACTATGCTAGTCTCTCTGCAGGAACATAAAGTCTGTTAAAATTTAAATGAACTAAAATTTCAGATGAAAATTAGAAAATGGGAAGTAATTAATAGAAAATTCAGATTAGTCTATTTCCTATCGGTTTTCCAAGTCAAACCGATAGTAATCAAGTTTGTATTCAGTAAAATCTATAAGATTAGCAGTGCAAACTATGCTAGTCTCTCAGCAGGAACATAAAGTATGTTAAAATGTAAATGAACCAAAATTTCAGATGAAAATTAGAAAATGGGAAATAATTAACAGAAAATTTAGTTTAAGGTATTTACTATCAATTCTAAATAAGAAACGATAGTAGACTACACTGTATGACAAATTGCTAGTGATTTTCATCAATTCTGTCATTCTCATAGCTATCAAGTTTGTAGTTCATGAATTTTACTCTAGTTTTATATTTGTAATCCATTGAACGGGATATGAACCATTGCATACAAACTTAAGCGTACACGCGAGCGATTTGGTCAAGAACACTTACAGTCGATCGTGGAGTGGCCGGAGGCGGTGGCGCAATGCAGTGCTGGAGGCGGTGGAGAACCAGATTCTGATCGGCAATGGTGGCGCAGTGTAACACCCCTGTTTTTGCCAAACCCTAAAATAGCCAAAATCCACATCTTGACCCCAAACCCTCATCTGCTTCAGCCATTCCCTTCTAAATGTTGTTCAGAACATTTTTCCCTTCGGGATCATCCCCAAAATCTCATCCTAAGGCTGAGTTTCAACCTTTGCCATTTTAAAACCCTAATTACCCTATTTTACCCTAAACTGTTTTCCCTAATTTTGTCGAAACCCTTCAGATCTTGCCTCTAATCTTTTCGGCTGTTTTCGACCAGCCCCTGGTCGTTGCCCACGACCAGCGCGTGTCGCCGTTGCCGCGCCGCGTTCTCGCCGTGTTTGCTCGCCACCGGTCACCGCTTCTTGTCGCTTGTGCCCGTGAGCTGCTGTGCCACCCCGTGCGCACGTGCCAGCGCCGTTGCTTCGCCATGTCCAGTAATTAAACGGCCGCGCTCCAGCAGTGTTTTCGCGCGCGCGTGCCCGTTGCCGTGGCATTGCATGCGTGTACGTGTCACCGCCGGAGCTTTGCTGTTGCCTCCGCATCTGCGCCGTTCCAGGTGAAGTTCCGATGCAACCGACAAGGTCAGCAAGGCTGCAACACCGCCTGAAGCGCATCACATCGCCGGTCACCGCTGTCGCAGCTACACCCGGCCGGTCTCGTCCCCGGCACAAGTTTCGCGCCGTTTCCCCCTCGCAAGCTCCGCCCTTGGACCTATTTAAACCCTCCAGTGCTGTGCTTAAGCCTCATCTCAGGACTTAGCCATTTTTCCAGAGCTCTCGCCGTTTTCGCTTTCTTCTCCGGCGAGCCAGTGAGTGAGCTCACGGTGCTAGCCCATTCCACAGCCCCTTTTTCCAATCCAAGTTCACCAAGTCAGAAGCTGAAGGAGTGGAAGAAGTCTTTGAAGATCCGTCTGAGTATTTAAACCCAACATCGCAAGGCAAGCATCATTCCTTTGATCATGTCTCGCCCAATATTTTCATATGAAGTATATTCACTGTTTCTTACTATGCACGCTTATTTGAGATACAAGTTATGTTTGAATGACATGAGTAGATATTACCTAAAGAATCATGAAACCCCTTTTGTTATTGAACCTTCATATATATGCTTTTGTCACCCTAGGACTCATATACTGAATATCCACATTAAACTTGAAATGGTCAAATACATGAGAAGTTATAATGAAAACGTTTTGTCAAGAAAACTGATAAAAGGGATCAGTAGTGAGGATTGGATTGTATGGAGAGGGCGCGGTGCGCACCAGGGAATGTGAATGCTCCTCACTATTGGTTTATAAGGACAAGAACCTTGTGCTGTGTCTCTATACGAATTGTAAACGTACCAACCACTTGCCTGGTATGGGACAGGCACAACTTAGTAGCTTTTTGGTATTAGCAGTTCCCTGCATGGTTTGACGATCTGGTTTCTCGCGTGGAAACTGGAAGGCCAAGGTTCGGCCACGAGTGATGTGAGTTCAGAAAAATGATGAGAGGAAAAGGCGTAAAAGAAGGAAGGCGCCCTAGACCTGATTAAGCCGTGAGCGGTTGTAATCTTAAATGGTCGTATGTCTCGCGTGGACATAGACCAAGGCTATGTGTCCTGAGGGAACATAGACCAGAGAGGCTAGGAAGTAAGGCAGTGGGGAAGACCCACAACGGTACTTGAGACTTAACTGTCTATTTACCGGGCAGGGATACTGTTAATACTGAACTGTAAAAGCGTTGTGTGATCTCGGCCTTGTCACATGTGTATAAGTCACATGGAGCTGATCCGACTTGAAAGCCGAGTGACCCAGTGGATTTAAAAAGAGGTACACCTTTGCAAAGTGTAAAAGAAGTATCAGATACTCTGTACTCCCAGGTTCAGGAGTCTTTTCGTAGTGGATGTTATCCATGGGTTATACCACAAGTAATGTTTGGAATGTTTTCATAATGCGGTTAACAAAGTAGTGACTCATGGGAGACCACTACATCTAATGTTTTATTGAAAACCTGTTTAATGTTTAAGCTATCATTTTCATGACAAAAGTACTGTTTTACTAAACAAATGACTTGGAAATCTATATATCTCTATCCATATGAAACTAAAACCCCATAATCATATGTTTCACCCTCATGTAAGTACAATTGCATTAATCCCCGGAATGAGTGTTGCTGAGCACCAAGTGCTCACCCTTGCATTTTTATCCCACTGTAGAAGAGGGATTCGAGGATCCCGATTCTTTCAGTTATGAGTACTCACCTGAAGATGGAAGCACCCCGGGCGAGCCCACATTCTAGAAGGATTGCGCACCAAGTCAAGTCAGATGTGGGAGAAGCCCCTCCAACCCCGCTGCGGGTGGAAATCAAGCTATTTGTCGTTGCTTTGTGCTTTATGTTGTGTGTTCGGTACTTGGATACCGATTCTGGTTCTGATAAACTAGTTATTTTCTTAGCAACTCTACTTAGCGCCATTTTCGGTGCTTTGGCTATGTAATATTGGCCATGTTGGCCTGATACTTGTTTAATGATATTACTATGCTTGTGTGGTTTGGAGCTCATGTGACATCCTGCTGTGTGTAACCTCCCTGGGCGGTTACCAAGGTGATCCTCAAATGGGGGTCTCACAGCGAATGGTATCAGAGCATGAAGCTTGACTGTAGGTCGTGACCCTTACTAGAATGGGCGTTCCTAAAAGTAGAGAATCGCTAGGTTATTTGGTAAAAAGCTAATTGTGAAAAACCTAATTTGTTTAAGAAAAGCATAATGAGTATTATTTGAAAATTTTCAAAACCGTTTTCCTACTTTTAAGTGTTCCGTGTCTCATCATCGCAAATGGCCCCTGGCAAGAAGCTAATTCATGGAGACGAGTTGGGATCATGGGCGTTGATGCTTTGGATGATGTTGCAATTTCTGGGAGCAAGAGACAACCAGCGACCCGTCTACTACGTCCGTCGAGAAGAAGTAGATGGTAGACCTTTTGGTTTCCGTGCCTCGGTGATTGTGTACGAGATTCCAGAGATCGGGAGAGGATCAACAAGAAAGGAAGCTCGTAGAGAAGAAGAAGAAGATGCTATCCAAGACGCTGCTCGTCGTGCCATAGGTACCATCCGCCAGCTGTACGATGATTTTCTTATAGGTTCTCCTTTCTGCTTTGTACCCTACCAAGTTCCCGGATCGGATCGTCGAACTGTTCATCCCTCCACCAATCAGAGAGATGCCATCCTGACCAAAACCAGAGATGTAGTCCAAGTCTTGGAGTCAAGCTACACACGGTTGTTGCGTGAGCATGAAAATGCTCGGGATGACCGTCACTATCTCGAAGGAGCACTTGCAAAGGTTCGCTCAGAACTCCAAGAGAAAGAGAAACAGATTCAGGAGTTGGCTGAACCTAGCAGAGCACGAGAAGTCGAAGATGAAGGATCGGTGAACAAGAAGAACCGCTTGAAGATAAGACTCACAGCCCGCAAGAGTGTGGGAAGACCTAAGGATTACCTGGGTTATTTCACACCTGCTTCGCGTGGCATTGTGATCAACACCCCTGCACCAGAATATCCTACTCTCGCGAAAGGGAAGGAAGTTCCTGAAGGCAAAGGAAAAGAGATTGCTACATGCAACACCAACGATTCATCTGAGGAAGAAGAGGACAATGATATGGAATGGGACCCTATGGATGCCGATGAAGATCAAGAAGAGGAAGACCCTGAAGAAGTGGAACCTTGCAGTTCTTCCAGGACCGACAGGAGATCCTAGTTTTCTCTTCAGCTTGACCCTTCTGCTCTAACCCTTGTAATCGTTAGTTTTTAGCTCTTGTTGTGGTAGTTGCTTTGTTTGTATTGTTTGTTGGTAACTCTAAGGCTGTAAAGGTGAAAACCTTGTATCTTTTTGAAAACCTTTGAAAATAGCAATCGCATGTTCCAACCCAATCTCTTGGGTTGATCTTTCATTTCAGCTTGTGTTCAATCTGTGCTCTTTTGAATTAGTAGTCTTTTCTCAATTATCTTGTCAGAACAGAATGGTGAACACCAGAGGTAGAATCCAAGGCTCGGAAGAAGTCCCAAGGAACACATCAACGAGAAGGACTAGAGATACCTCAGATCAGCCAAACTCATCGACCTCGGTACCGCAAGGGGGAAATCTGACGGAGATATTAATATGGATGGAGCAAAACCGACAGAGATCCGCAGAGGTACAGAGTCAAATTCTGGAACAGTTGATGCAAAACTCCACAACACGACGTGAGGAAGGTTCGAACATTGGAGCAAGACTGACAGACATTCAAAAGACGCGTCCTCCAACTTTCTCCTGCACTGAAGACCCGATTGTGGCAGACGATTGGTTAAGAGAAATTGAGAGGAAATTGGACACTGTCAGGTGCAATGATGAAGAGAAGCTGCTGTATGGACCCCATCAGCTCACAGGATCGGCTGCAGCATGGTGGGAAAATTACAAGACGGTACACCCTGATCAGAATTCCATTACCTGGAATGAATTCAAGGAACAGTTCCGTAAGTACCATGTCCCCAAAGGAGCTATTCAAGCCAAACGCAGAGAATTCTTGAATCTAAGGCAAGGAGGAAGGACGGTGAAGCAGTATTTGCATGAATTCATCAAATTGGCCAGGTATGCACCTGAAGATATCATGACAGAAGAGCGGAAGATCGACAGATTTTGTGAAGGTCTACAAAACTCATATCAGTATCACCTATCAACGCACGAGTTCACGGACTTCCAAGTCCTTGTGAATCGAGTGCTCAAAATGGAGGAGAAAAGAGGCATAGTAGAAGAAGACCGCAAGAGGAAAAGTATAGCATACCCTTTTCAAGGAAATTCTAGCCGAGGAAGACCAGCGCCATATGCCAGAGCCGCTTTCAGAGCACCCGCACCTCCAAGACCCCAGAGGACTTCATCACCAACAACTCTAACATGTCCCGGATGCAAAGGGAGTCACCTCTATAAAGATTGTACACTGAAGAATGCAGAGTGTTTCCATTGTGGCAGAAGAGGACACCACAGAGAGACTTGTCCACTTCGGCATTTACCTCCCAGCGTTGCTAAGGCTCAGGCAGCCAAATCGCCTGCACCTGCACGAACTATTGCCAGAGGAGCACCACAAGCCAGAGGAGGAAGATTCCAAACCAGCAGAGGGAGAGGAACACCAACCGCCGGAGGAAGACTCAACTTCGTGACTGCTGCAGAAGCAGGAGAGGCAACTGACGTCGTGATCGGTAGACTCTTGATCTCCTCTCAGATTTCAGTTGTTTTATTTGATCCCGGTGCAACTCATTCATTCATGTCAAAAGATCGCTTGTTGAGTAATAACTTGCCTGTGGTTGCTTTAGAGCATCCTATCATCATTCAGTCACCTGGTGCTAGGATGATTGTTAATTCCATCTGTAGAAATGTTGCCTTCTGTATCGGCAATCTAGAATTCCTGGCAGACATGCTAGTTCTAAACCTTCAAGGATTAGATGTCATTCTTGGAATGGATTGGCTGGCCAAGCATAAGGGATTGATGGATTGTGAAAAGAAAACAATCACCCTGACAAATGCCATTGGAAAGCAAGTTACATTCCATGCAGACAGAACTCCAATCTGCGACCACTTGCAGAGATTGAACTGCATTGAAGAAGTGAAGCTTGAAGAGGTACCGATTGTCAATGAGTACCCAGAAGTCTTTCCAGAAGAACTTCCCGGATTACCACCAAATAGGGACATAGAGTTCACCATCGAACTGAAACCCGGATCTGCTCCGTATGCTAGGAAGTTGTTTCGGATGACAGGTCATGAGCAAGAGGAACTGAAGAAGCAGATAGCTGAATTGGAAGAAAAAGGATTCATTCGATCAAGCTCATCACCATGGGGAGCCCCAGTGCTCTTTGTTAAGAAGAAAGATGGTAGCATGCGACTTTGCATAGACTACCGTAAGCTGAACGACATGACCATTAAGAACAAATACCCCTTACCAAGGATAGATGACCTTTTTGACCAGCTCAGAGAAGCGAAAGTGTTCTCAAGAATAGACCTGAGATCGGGATACCACCAGTTAAGGATCCGAGAGCAGGACATTCCTAAAACTGCTTTCGTGACCAGATACGGGTTGCACGAGTTTACAGTGATGCCTTTTGGATTAACGAATGCACCCGCGGTATTTATGAATCTAATGAACAAGATCCTCATGGAATTCCTGGATAAGTGCATCATTGTATTTGTAGATGATATCCTCGTATATTCCAAGACAGAGGAGGAGCACGCACATCACCTGAGGATAGTGCTACAGAAACTGGCAGACCACCAGCTATACGCCAAGTTTAGCAAATGTGCTTTTTGGTTGAAGAAGATTTCTTTCTTGGGACACATCATCTCAGGAGAAGGAATATTTATGGACCCGTTGAAGATACAAGCTGTTACTGATTGGAAACAACCGGAAACCGCAACAGAAGTTAGAAGTTTCTTGGGATTAGCGGGATAGTATCGAAGGTTCGTAGAAGGATTCTCGAAGATCACCAAACCACTGACCCAGCTACTGAAGAAGAACGCCTCTTTTAATTGGACCGAGGAGTGCGAAAGAAGTTTTGAGGAATTGAAGAAAAGACTGACAACTTCACCAATCCTGATACTACCGGACGTCAAAAAGGATTTTCAAGTCTACTGTGACGCCTCCAAACAAGGATTGGGATGCGTATTGATGCAAGAAAGGAAAGTGATAGCTTATGCATCAAGACAACTACGACCTCATGAGGAGAATTATCCAACACATGATTTGGAGCTAGCTGCGGTCGTACATGCACTGAAGATATGGAGACACTACTTACTAGGCAGTAAGTGCGAAATCTATACGGATCATAAGAGCCTGAAGTATATCTTCACGCAACAGGAGTTGAATATGAGGCAGAGAAGATGGCTAGAACTGATCAAAGATTATGATCTAGAGATCCACTATCACCCAGGAAAAGCCAATGTAGTGGCTGATGCCTTGAGCAGAAAGTCTCGTTACAACCAGATAACGCAACTAGAAATGCCGACACAACTGACCAAGGACTTCGAAAGGTTGCAATTGGAATTAGTGGACCAAGGAACCGTCACTACCCTGAAGATGGAATGTGAGTTGAAGGATAAGATCCGACAAGCTCAAGCGATTGACCCAGACCTTCAAGAGATGAAGGAGGACATGAGGAGCAAAGATACAACCAACCTTCGAGAAGATGAACAGGGAATTCTATGGTACGATGACCGTATCTGCATTCCAAATGACAACGAGATCAAAGGCCTGATCATGCAAGAAGCTCATCAAACCCCATATTCCATACACCCAGGCAGCACCAAAATGTACAAGGACTTGAAGAAAAATTTTTGGTGGAAAGGAATGAAGAGAGAAATTGCCAAGTTTGTCGCAGCTTGTGACACATGCCAAAGAGTGAAAGCAGAACATCAAAAGCCTGCGGGACCGCTACAACCTCTACAAATCCCAGAGTGGAAGTGGGATGAAATCGGAATGGATTTCATTGTGGGACTACCAAGGACGAGAAAAGGATTCGATTCTATATGGGTCATAGTAGATAGATTAACAAAGGTAGCACATTTCCTCCCAGTAAAGACCCTATATACAGCTAAAGACTTAGCAGAGCTGTATCTCAGCAGAATAGTCGTCCTGCACGGAGTGCCGAAGGCTATCGTTTCCGACAGAGGAGCCCAGTTCATTTCAAGGTTTTGGCAAGAGTTGCAGAAAGCCCTGGGCACAAAGTTAAAGTTCAGTACCGCTTACCACCCTCAAACTGGAGGTCAGACTGAAAGGGTAAACCAAATTTTGGAAGATATGTTGAGGGCTTGCGTTTTAGATTATGGAGACTCTTGGGAGTTATTTCTACCGTATGCAGAGTTCACATACAACAACAGTTTCCAAGCAAGCCTACAAATGGCACCATATAAAGCTCTATATGGAAGAAGATGCCGCACGCCTCTGTATTGGACAGAAATTGGTCAAAAGCAACATCTAGGACCCCAGTTGGTAGAAGAAGCCACAGCCCATGTCAGGATCATACAAGAAAAACTGAAAATAGCTCAATCTAGACAGAAAAGCTATGCAGATAATCGTAGAAGAGAGCTATCATTTGAAGAGGGCGATTACGTGTATCTCAAGGTTATACCATACAAAGGAGTTCGAAGATTCCAGATGAAGGGAAAGTTAAAACCTAGATATGTGGGACCATATCGAATTCTGGAAAAGCGAGGTGAAATGGCATACAAGTTGGAATTGCCACTAGAACTAACCGGAATTCATGACGTATTTCATGTGTCTCAGCTGAAGAAATGCTTGAGAAAACCAACGGAACAGATATCTCCTGCAGAGATTGAGATTCAACCAGACTTATCTTGTCAAGAATACCCTGTTAGAATTCTGGAAACCAGAGAGAAAGTGCTGAAGTCAAGAACCCTCCGATTCTGCAGAGTCCAGTGGAACAATCACTCAGAGGAGGAGTCAACTTGGGAAAAAGAAGAAGATCTCCGCCGAGAATTTCCCTTCCTATTCTCTGACCTGCCCTAATCTCGAGGACGAGATTGTTTCTAAGGTGGGTAGATTTGTAACACCCCTGTTTTTGCCAAACCCTAAAATAGCCGAAATCCACATCTTGACCCCAAACCCTAATCTGCTTCAGCCATTCCCTTCTAAATGTTGTTCAGAACATTTTTCCCTTCGGGATCATCCGCAAAATCTCATCCTAAGGCTGAGTTTCAACCTTTGCCATTTTAAAACCCTAATTACCCTATTTTACCCTAAACTGTTTTCCCTAATTTTGTCGAAACCCTTCAGATCATGCCTGATCTTACCAAACTTTGGCCAGATAAGTTCTAATAATTTTATGCAACTTATCTGTGAAATCAGATTTCAGATCAGCCCTCCAGATCTCCAGATTTGCAGATCAGTCCCTGGAAGCAAAGTTCTGAAAATTGCAAATCAGCCCCTCTAATCTTTTCGGCTGTTTTCGACCAGCCCCTGGTCATTGCCGACGACCAGCGCGTGTCGCCGTTGCCGCGCCGCGTTCTCGCCGTGTTTGCTCGCCACCGGTCACCGCTTCTTGTCGCTTGTGCCCGTGAGCTGTTGTGCAACCCCGTGCGCACGTGCCAGCGCCGTTGCTTCGCCATGTCCAGCAGTTAAACGGCCGCGCTCCAGCAGCGTTTTCGCGCGCGCGTGCCCGTTGCCGTGGCATTGCATGCGTGTACGTGTCACCGGCGGAGCCTTGCTGTTGCCTCCGCATCTGCGCCGTTCCAGGTGAAGTTCCAATGCAACCGACAAGGTCAGCAAGGCTGCAACACCGCCTGAAGCGCATCACATCGCCGGTCACCGCTGTCGCAGCTACACCCGGCCGGTCTCGTCCCTGGCACAAGTTTCGCGCCGTTTCCCCCTCGCAAGCTCCGCCCTTGGACCTATTTAAACCCTCCAGTGCTGTGCTTAAGCCTCATCTCAGGACTTAGCCATTTTTCCAGAGCTCTCGCCGTTTTCGCTTTCTTCTCCGGCGAGCCAGTGAGTGAGCTCACGGTGCTAGCCCATTCCACAGCCCCTTTTTCCAATCCAAGTTCACCAAGTCAGAAGCTGAAGGAGTGGAAGAAGTCTTTGAAGATCCGTCTGAGTATTTAAACCCAACATCGCAAGGCAAGCCTCATTCCTTTGATCATGTCTCGCCCAATATTTTCATATGAAGTATATTCACTGTTTCTTACTATGCACGCTTATTTGAGATACAAGTTATGTTTGAATGACATGAGTAGATATTACCTAAAGAATCATGAAACCCCTTTTGTTATTGAACCTTCATATATATGCTTTTGTCACCCTAGGACTCATATACTGAATATCCACATTAAACTTGAAATGGTCAAATACATGAGAAGTTATAATGAAAACGTTTTGTCAAGAAAACTGATAAAAGGGATCAGTAGTGAGGATTGGATTGTATGGAGAGGGTGCGGTGCGCACCAGGGAATGTGAATGCTCCTCACTATTGGTTTATAAGGACAAGAACCTTGTGCTGTGTCTCTATACGAATTGTAAACGTACCAACCACTTGCCTGGTATGGGACAGGCACAACTTAGTAGCTTTTTGGTATTAGCAGTTCCCTGCATGGTTTGACGATCTGGTTTCTCGCGTGGAAACTGGAAGGCCAAGGTTCGGCCACGAGTGATGTGAGTTCAGAAAAATGATGAGAGGAAAAGGCGTAAAAGAAGGAAGGCGCCCTAGACCTGATTAAGCCGTGAGCGGTTGTAATCTTAAATGGTCGTATGTCTCGCGTGGACATAGACCAAGGCTATGTGTCCTGAGGGAACATAGACCAGAGAGGCTAGGAAGTAAGGCAGTGGGGAAGACCCACAACGGTACTTGAGACTTAACTGTCTATTTACCGGGCAGGGATACTGTTAATACTGAACTGTAAAAGCGTTGTGTGATCTCGGCCTTGTCACATGTGTATAAGTCACATGGAGCTGATCCGACTTGAAAGCCGAGTGAACCAGTGGATTTAAAAAGAGGTACACCTTTGCAAAGTGTAAAAGAAGTATCAGATACTCTGTACTCCCAGGTTCAGGAGTCTTTTCGTAGTGGATGTTATCCATGGGTTATAGCACAAGTAATGTGTGGAATGTTTTCATAATGCGGTTAACAAAGTAGTGACTCATGGGAGACCACTACATCTAATGTTTTATTGAAAACCTGTTTAATGTTTAAGCTATCATTTTCATGACAAAAGTACTGTTTTACTGAACAAATGACTTGGGAATCTATATATCTCTTTCCATATGAAACTAAAACCCCATAATCATATGTTTCACCCTCATGTAAGTACAATTGCATTAATCCCCGGAATGAGTGTTGCTGAGCACCAAGTGCTCACCCTTGCATTTTTATCCCACTGTAGAAGAGGGATTCGAGTATCCCGATTCTTTCAGTTATGAGTACTCACCTGAAGATGGAAGCACCCCGGGCGAGCCCACATTCTAGAAGGATTGCGCACCAAGTCAAGTCAGATGTGGGAGAAGCCCCTCCAACCCCGCTGCGGATGGAAATCAAGCTATTTGTCGTTGCTTTGTGCTTTATGTTGTGTGTTCGGTACTTGGATACCGATTCTGGTTCTGATAAACTAGTTATTTTCTTAGCAACTCTACTTAGCGCCATTTTCGGTGCTTTGGCTATGTAATATTGGCCATGTTGGCCTGATACTTGTTTAATGATATTACTATGCTTGTGTGGTTTGGAGCTCATGTGACATCCTGCTGTGTGTAACCTACCTGGGCGGTTACCAAGGTGATCCTCAAATGGGGGTCTCACACGCAGAGGAGCGAAGAAGCGAACGTCGGGGAATCTAGGGTTTTCCGCGCGAGTATTTGGAAATTGGAATGTGATCAGTTGCACTGGAGGGAAAATCGTGCCAGGTTATAACCTAATGTATGAATATTTACTATCGGTTCATAACCACTAACCGATAGTGAAAATATGTAAGTTAGGGTTTGCAGTGTTGGCACTGTTCACTATCGGTTTTATTATACCAAACCGATAGTAAACTAAGAACAGGAGCTCATAACACAGTATAAATCACTATCGGTTATGAACAATAAACCGATAGTATAGTTTAATTTCATATCGGTTTCACAGTTCAAACCGATAGTAAAATACAATATTATTGACCCTAAAAGATTTTCCTTAGAAGAATTACAGATGATCTCAGTACATCATTTTGTATTGTATTTTACTATCGGTTTTATGACAATAAACCAATAGTATATGTTAATTTCATATCGGTTTGGAAGTTGAAACCAATAGTAGAATACTGTTAAATTTATCTAAAGGGATTTCCTGAGAACAATTACAGGTGGGTCTCAGTACATCATTTTGCACTTGTAAAGACACCTGAAACCCCATGCAAATGACTTCCAATAATTTTGAAATAAATTAACAGTAAAGATCAATCATGGAATGAAAATTTGCAGTTTTCATAGTGATTTGTGAAAAGAATCAATTATTGCTTAAATCAAGTATATACTCCAATTGAAATGAAAATTTGCATAAATGATTCTCAATGCATCACGTATGTTTTCGCAAAGAATTTTTGAAAAATGATTTGAAGAATTCTTCGATTAAAGATCCAACTAATATACGTCACTTACATATTGTAAATTAGTCAAGAATGGTTGTCCACCCATAATCCTTCTTCGTGGTCGTCTCGCAGGTAACTTGTTTCGTCAATATCTTCGGTAGGGACAGATTGAAGAATTCCATCCAAAAATGGAGGTAGTTCGTCGAACTGATCGTACTCTTCTTCATCCACAACGTCTTCGACCCCAACAATACGTCTCTTACTGTGAAGGACAACGTGCAACTTTGGGTTGGCCGGGTCAACGATGTAGAACACCTGTGTGGCTTGCTCAGCAAGTATAAATGAATCATCTTTGTGTGCGACTCTGCTGAGATCGACGAGAGTAAACCCATAATTGTCGACTTTAACACCTCAAGGGATTTCGACCCATTGGCATCGAAACAGAGGAATCTTAAGTAATACATAATCAAGCTCCCATATTTCCTCAATAACACCGTAATATGAGTCGAGTGCCCTTACTGCCCTGGCATCCTCCGAAATAGCAAGTAGTGTCACTCCACTATATTGCATAGTAGTCTTCTCGTCCTGAGTTCTTGTGTAAAATGAATAGCCGTTGATGTCATACCCCTGCCAAGTCCCTACAGTAAATCTAGGCCCTCTGGCCAACCATGTAACAACTTCATCTACGTCGCCCTCAGAAGCTTGCAGGACTCTATTTTCGATCCACCCAACAAACTTCCTATTATGTTCTCTGGTGACCCAAATCTCTGGCTTCGAGGGATTCTGTTTCCGTAACATTTCCTTGTGCTCGTGTATGTATGGCTTCACCCCCATCATGTGCTGTAAGACCCAAAAATGGGCTTTTGCATACAGATCACTAGAGGGGACGACTGCTTTAAATCCAATCGTTCCAATGCCCTGAAGCCTGCCCTCATGTCGGGACGTAGGAACGCCAATTGGGTCAACCCCGGCCATATAGTTGGTGCAAAATTCGATCACCTCCTCGGCGGCATAACCTTCATTGATACTGCCCTCAGGCCGATGTCGATTCCTTACATATCCCTTCAAGATACCCATAAATCTCTCAAATGGATACATGTAGCGCAGGAACACGGGTCCACAAAACTTAATTTCTCTGACAAGGTGAACAATTAGATGGACCATAACATCAAAAAAAGATGGAGGGAAATACATCTCCAGCTGACAAAGAGTTGTAGTCACATCGCGTTACAAATCGTCCAGTCCATCCAGATCAATTTCCTGCAAGGACACAGTCGCAGCAAATATTCAGATCCAAAAAATCTAACAAGTTCCACGAATGGAGCTAATTAACTTGCTAGGAGTACACGCTTACGTACCTTGCCAGATATTGTGTTGAAGAAATAACATAGCTTTGTAATTGTCTCTCTGACTTTGACTGGGAGAATGCCTCTGATAGCAATGGGAAGCATTTATGACATCAGTATATGACAATCATGGGACTTCATACCAACCAATTTCAAGTCTTTCATGGACACAAGTTTTTTCAAGTTCGCATAATACCCGCATGGAACTTTGACACCATGTAGGCACTGACAAAGTTCTGTTTTTTCTCTTTTTGACAAAGTATAGCAGGCCGGGGGGAGGTATGTCCACTTTCCCTTCTCCAACGGTGCAAACTCAGTCCTTATGCCCATGTCGAGCATGTCACGGCGAACGTTGATGCCATCTTTCGCCTTTCCTGGAATGTTCAACAACAAACCAATCAAACTGTCACAAACATTTTTCTCTACGTGCATGACATCAATGCAATGTCGAACTTGTAAGTGCTCCCAATATGGCAGATCCCAAAGAATTGATCTCTTCTTGAAAACATTTTTTCCTGGAGGTTTAGAACATTTACCGAACTCAACTTTGATGCCCTTCACGCGCAAGTAAAGCTCCTTACCAGTCACAAACACTGGGCTGATCCTTTCTCAGGCTTCCCATTGAATGACTTCCTCTTCTTACGGTAAGCGTGATGCATCGGAAGGAATCTACGGTGACCCATGTACACTATTTTTCTGCAGTTCGATAACCACATGCTTTCAGTTTCATCCAGGCAAATAGGACAAGCCTTGCCTCCTTTCGTACTATACCCCGACAAATTTCCATAGGCCGGGAAATCATTTATGGTGCAAAATATCGTGGCCTGCAACATGAAATTCTCTCGCTTATGTGCATCCCACACCCGCACCCCTTCGCTCCACAATTTATGTAAGTCCTCGACTAACGGTGATAGAAACACGTCAATATCATTCCCGGGTTGTCTGGGTCCTGAAATTAATAACGACATCATGATGTACTTGCGCTTCATACATAACCAAGGAGGAAGATTGTAGATGCATAAAAGAACCGGCCAAGTGCTATGTCGACTGCTCATATTTCCATGTGGATTCATACCATCCGTACTCAATCCAAACCTTATATTCCTCACTTCGCCGCCAAACTCACCGAATGTTCTGTTAATGTTTCTCCATTGAATGGAATCAGCTGGATGTCTTAGTTTTCCGTCTTGTTTCCGACCTTCAACATGCCAACGCAAGTACTTCGCATCTTTCGGATTTGCAAATAGGCGTTTCAATCTGGGAATCACAGGCAAATACCACACAGTTTTGGCCGGAGGCCCTTTCTTTACCTCATCACATCCATTGTGATAAATTCTTTCCCCATGCTTATACCGCGATGCACCGCATCTTGGACAAACATGCAAATCCTCGTACTCGTTACGGTACAGAACACAATCATTTGGGCATGCATGTATTCTTTCGATTTCCATTCCCAACGGACACAATAGTTTTTTGGCCTAGTAAACCGATCTTGGCAACTCATTTCCCTCTGGAAGCATGTCCGCTAACAGATCCAATAGCGCCGTGAAACTCTTATCGCTCCAACCGTTGCTTGCCTTCAAGTTATATAATCTCAACACAGAAGACAACTTTGTAAATTTTGCACATCCGGGGAACAAAGGCTTCTCAGAATCAACAATTAATTTCTCAAATTTAGCTAAATCGTTTTCGCTGTAGTCTCCTTCTACATCACGTAACATTTCATCTAAATTGTCGTCATCTACATGGACTTCCGAATGAAGATTACCAATGTTCTGATCATGATCATCATTACTGCAATCCACTTCCGGGTGCTGCTGAGTGGTAGCGGTGCTCGTTTCCTCAAGATCTTCACCATGCCATATCCAACGGGTATAGCGTGCGTTAAAACCATAACGAATCAAATGACTCCTAATCTGATCAGAGTTGCCGAACCTTTTTAAGTTCATACAATCTATACAAGGACAATGCATATCTTTCTCTCCCTTCTTCGCCTTTTCTTGCTCAGCAAATTTAATAAACCGATTCACACGCTCCAAATACTCAATAGTAGTACGTTTTATTCCATACATCCAATATTCTCGGTCCATCTACAATTATTTCACAAAATTGACAAATTCAAATAAATAATTAATGATTCAGGGCATGCATATATGCATGAAACATAATTAGCTAGGCCATATGTGTCACTAGTACAGAAATGCAGTCTACTAACCCCTATCTTCTATCGGTTATTAGCGAAACAGCACAAAACCGATAGAAAATGTGCCTCGCGGTCATAAAAGCCCGACGGATGTATTTTCCCTATCGGTTTCTAAGAAACTTACCGATAGAATAAATAGTATGATTTATTCTAGCGGTGATGAACATATTTTCCGTTAGAAGAGATGCATAAGTACTGACGGAAGAATGTTGTGCGCCGATAGGACTGGTCGACTTCAACAACTAGACTTATTCTATCGCTACTGTATGAATATACCGACAGAGTATATAAAAAATTCCTATCGGCAATATGTAGTTCGCCGATAGAATAGTTGACCTTCTACAAATATTTTTATTCTATCGGTAATGGATTCTTTTACCGTTAGAATATATAGAAAATTGCTTAGAACTGTTCGTCTTCTAATAGTTTTATTCTATCGGTAATGAATGTTTATACCGGTAGAATATTGCACAAAATATCTTAGAACTGTTGGCCTTCTACAACTAGTAATATTCTATCGGTAATGTACGTACACACCAATAGAGTATGTACAAAAATTCCTATCGGTAATATTTATTGTGCCGATAGAACCATTCGGCTTTTATAGATGTTTTTATTACTAACGATATTCTGTTTTCTTACCGATAGAAAATATATAATTGTATAAATACACGGGTATGTCTCTTTCATTCTCACAGTTCATCTGGGGCTCGTAGTCCTATCCCGTAAGCTCCATGGACGGCCGGCGCACCTCTACAGGGGACCGCTGCACCTCCGCACCTCCATCGACGCCCTCTAGACGTCGGCATCCCAAGGAAGGTACGTAAAATTTCTGCAATATTGTTAGATTATTCTAATCCGATTATGGCAATAATTCTGCTTTTTTTGTATCCTTCATTTTGATGTGTCTTCTTTTCAATATGATTATGATCTGTTCAGGTCCTTGGATGATGCTCGTGAGGGGCAACGTATTTCACGGTTCTTCATCGCAGTACGCTGCCTACGTTGGCTTGTTGGCGAAAGAAATGGTGAAGATCACCGTCAAGAGCTGGAAGGACGTGAAGGGCGAGATCTCGGTTGGCTCGGTCGAGAAGATGCTTAAGCCCGGCGTGTTTCTCAAATCAGGACCTATAGAAAGCATCTTACATGTTTTTGCATGCACCAGCTTGTGGCCAGATGCTTACCTGCTTGGAGAAGAAGAATTGTTGTTATTTGTACAGCCATTCTACACCATCACTACACAGAACAACATCTTGGAAGGTAGGTTCTTTTTGTTAATGGAGTTGAGTTGAGTTGATCGAGTTTGAGTCTGAGGAAATCACCAATACGTACAAATGTATGTCGACGGCAGTTCCAGCTCCTCGGGCGTCTTCGAACTGAACTCCTATGGTTAAGTCCAATGTGGTTCAGACATTTGCTGTTTTGGATGAATGGATTTGTGATGTATCAGGTCTAACTTGTAGTTGGTAGTTGCATTGTGGCAACCTGCAAAGGTTCCCTTTTATGTAAAATGCATGTATGGGCCACTGGGTCCTCGTCGTGATCTGTTGTTAATTTCAGACGTGGCTTTTGTAATATACATCGAATGTGTGAATTGTTGTATTTGTATATTGTTGTATATTTGTGTATCATGTATTGCTAATTGGGACATGAACTTGAATGTGCAGGGAGCATTTGTGTATTTAATTGTATTGGTAGGTAGGTGTGTATTTGTACTGCTGTTTCAGACATGCACTTCAATTTGTGAACTGGCATGTGTATGTTTGTACCTGAATTTGTGAACTGGCATCTGTAATTTCTTTGGCAAGATGAAGTCCCAACTACCTACGAAAAGTATTTTTGTGTCTCCTAGTTAATCCACAAATTAGCATTTCTTGAAATATATTGCTTTATCTTCTAGTTAAGATCCGTTTGATGTAAGATCTGTTTGATGTTACATTGATATGATTCCTTGAATGTGAGAAATGGCATGTGCATGTTTGTCCCAGTTTGGTAACAGTACCTCCTCTAACGGTAAGTACACATATATACCGATAGGAAAACACATATATTTGTTCAGTCATGCATATTCTAACGGTAAATACACATATTTACCGATAGGAAGCACATATATTTGTTCAGTCATGCATATTCTAACGGTAAATGCACATATTTACCGATAGAGAAATACATATATTTGTTCAGTCATGCATATTCTAACAGTAAGTACACATATTTACCGATAGAAAAATACATATATTTGCTCAGTCATGCATAGTCTAACGGTAAATGCACATATTTACCGATACAAAAACTAATGCTCGAGTGTCATGCATCATCTAACGGTAAGTACACATATATACCGATAGAAAAACACATATATTTGCTCAGTAATGTATATTCTCTAACGGTATGTGTGTGTTTTTACCGATAGAATATGTGAGCGGCAAATTACCTAAGTTAGTCTGATGGTTATTTCATGTATTTACCGTTAGAAAAATGTCCATTATAAGGAAAACCCCACTCAACCATTGCTGAGCTGCTCTTTAATTTGTTCTGTTGCACTCTGTGTCCCTCTGTTTGTGACGAAAGTTCCAGCTATACTGCTAGGGTGATCAGCGCAGGCTGGAGGGAAGTTGATTGCGCCCCTCTCTTTAAGGTATGCTTAATCGTCGACACTTATCTCTCTCTCCCTCTAGATCTCCCTTCCTCTCTACTTGCAAGCTAGCTGTATTGTGTAGTTCCAAGTTTGTAGCTCTAAGCTTGGGAGCTTGGTAGCTGGAAATGCGTCATGTTTTAGGAGCTAACTAGCTTGTATTGTGTAGTTAGCTAGGTTAATTAGTGTTAATTTCGTCAGGCAAGGGTTCAACACATGTATCTGTTGTAAGAGGCTGTACATGTACATATACATAACTTAATCGGGCAGGTTTCATGCATGGCTTACTCGTTAAATTTTGTTAATTGTAGATGGACAGGAAATACTGGATGTATGGAATAAAACGTACTACTCTTGAATATTTGGATGGTGTGAATGAGTTTATTAAATTTGCTGAGCAACAAAAGGAGAGGAAGGGAGAGAAAAATATGCTCTGTCCTTGTACAGATTGTATGAACTTGAAGAGGTTTAGCAACTCTGATCAAATTAAGAGTCATTTGATTCGTCGTGGTTTTAACGCGCGATACACCCGTTGGATATGGCATGGCGAAGATCTTGAGGAAACAAGCACCACTACTACCAATCAGCACGACTCGGATGTGGATTGCAATAATATCGATGATCATCCCAATTTTGGTAATGTTAATTCCGATGTGCACGTAGATGATGATGATGACAATCTAGATGAGATGTTACGTGATGTAGAGGAAGATTACAACGAAAATGACTTCTGTGAATTTGAGAAACTGATTGCTGACTCTGAGAAGTCTCTGTTCCCTGGATGTGCAACATTTACAAAACTGTCTTCTGTGCTGAGATTATATAACTTGAAGGCAGGAAACGGTTGGAGTGATAAGAGTTTCACGGCACTATTAGATCTTCTAGCGGACATGCTTCCAGAGGGAAATGAGTTGCCAAGATCTACTTACCAAGCCAAAAAACTGTTGAGTCCGTTGGGAATGGAAATCGAAAGAATACACGCATGCCCAAATGATTGTGTGTTGTACCGTAACGAGTACTCCAGTTTGCATGTTTGTCCAAGATGCGGCGCATCGAGGTATACACGTAGGGACCGGATTGACAGTGAACGTCACGAGGTAAGGAAGGGGCCCCCGGCAAAAACTGTGTGGTACTTGCCTGTGATACCTAGATTGAAGCGGTTGTTTGCAAATCCGAAAGTCGCGAAGCACTGGCGTTGGCATGCTGAAGCCCGGAAACAAGACGGAAAACTGAGACACCCAGCTGATTCTATTCAATGGAGAAACATCAACAGAACATTTGCTGAGTTCGGCGGTGAACTTAGGAATGTAAGGTTCGGGTTGAGTACAGATGGTATGAACCCACATGGTAATATGAGCAGCCGGCACAGCACTTGGCCGGTTCTTTTATGCATCTACAATCTTCCTCCTTGGTTATGCATGAAGCGCAAGTACATCATGATGGCGTTACTAATCTCAGGACCCAGACAACCCGGAAATGATATTGACGTGTTTCTAGCGCCTTTAATCGAGGACTTACAGAAATTGTGGAGCGAGGGTGTGCAGGTGTGGGATGCATACAAGAAAGAGAATTTCATCTTGCGGGCCCTGATATTTTGCACCATAAATGATTTTCCTGCCTACGGTAATTTGTCGGGGTATAGTACGAAAGGAGCCAAGGCTTGCCCTATTTGCCTAGATGAAACTGAGAGCATGTGGCTGCGAAACTGCCGGAAAACAGTGTACATGGGTCACCGCAGGTTTCTTCCGGTGCATCACACGTACCGTAAGAAGAGGAAATCATTTAACGGGAAGCCTGAGAAGGGATCAGCTCCAGTGTTTCTGACCGGTAAGGAGATTTACTCACGCGTGAACGACATCAAAGTTGAGTTCGGTAAGCATTCTAAACCTCGAGAAAAAAATGTTTGGGAGAAGAGATCGATTCTCTGGGATCTACCGTACTGGGAGCACTTACAAGTTCGACATTGCATTGACGTCATGCATGTAGAGAAAAATGTCTGTGACAGTTTGATTGGTTTGTTGTTGAACATTCCGGGAAAGACAAAGGATGGTGTGAAAGCTCGTCGTGACATGGTGGAAATGGGGATAAGGACTGAGCTTGCACCTTTAGAGAATGGAAAGCGTACATACCTCCCCCCGGCCTGCTACACGTTGTCCAAGAGCGAAAAAACAGAACTCTGTCGGTGCCTGCACGGTGTTAAAGTTCCATGTGGGTACTCCGCGAACTTGAAAAAACTTGTGTCTATGAAGGACCTAAGACTGGTCGGCATGAAGTCCCACGACTGTCATGTCTTGATGTCACAGATGCTTCCCATTGCTATCAGATGCATTCTCTCAGTTAAAGTCAGAGAGACAATCACAAACCTATGTTATTTCTTCAACGCAATATCTTGCAAGGTAAGTACGTGCACTCGTACTATAAGTTCACTACCTCCATTTGTGGAGCTTAATTAGAAGATTTTTCTGATATGAATATTTGGCGCAACTGTGTCCACGTAGGTAATTGATCCCGATGGACTGGGCGCTTTGCAACGCGACGTGGTTACAAGTCTTTGTCAGCTTGAGATGTATTTCCCTCCATCCTTTTTTGATGTTATGGTCCATCTGATTGTTCACCTTATCAGAGAAATTAAGTTTTGTGGACCTGTGTGCCTGCGCTACATGTATCCAATTGAGAGATTTATGGGTGTATTGAAGGGATACGTAAGGACTCGTCGTCGACCCGAGGGGAGTATCATGGAAGGTTATGCCGCCGAGGAGGTGATTGAATTTTGCACAGATTATATGGCCGGGGTTGACCCAATTGGTGTTCCTAGGTCCCGACACGAGGGTAGGCTTGAGGGAATTGGAACGATTGGATTCAAAGCTATCGTCCCCGCTCGTGATGTGTACGCAAAATCACATTTTTGGGTCTTACAACACATGACGGAGGTCGAGCCATACATACACGAGCACAAGGTAATGTTATGGTCACAGAATCCTTCGAAGTCAGACGTTTGGGTAAGCAGAGAACATAACAGGAAATTTGCTGAGTGGATCCAAGAAAGAGTCACGCGAGCTGCCGAGGGCTCCGTAAGTGAAACTGTGACATGGTTGGCTAGAGGCCCAAGATTCACTGTAGGGACTTGGCAGGGGTACGACATCAATGGGTATTCATTTTACACAAGAGCTCAAGACTCCAAGAGTAGCACGCAATGTAGCGGAGTGACACTGTTTGCTATTTCTGAGGATGCCAGGTCAGTAAGGGCGCTGAACTCATATTACGGTGTTATTGACGAAATATGGGAGCTCGATTACGGATTACTTAAGATTCCCCTGTTTCGATGCCAATGGGTCGAAATCCCTCGAGGTGTTCAAGTTGACAGTTATGGGTTTACTCTCGTCGATCTTGGTAGAGTCGGACACCAAGACGATCCATTCATACTTGCAAAGCAAGCCACACAGGTATTCTACATCGTTGACCCGGCCAATCCAAACTTGCATGTTGTCCTCCACAGCAAGAGACGTATTGTTGGGGTCGAAGATGTTGTCGACGAAGAGGAGTATAACCAATTCGATGAAATACCTCCATTTTTAGAGGACATTCAATCTATCCGTACTGAAGATATCGACGAAACAACGTATCTGCGAGATGACCACGAAGAAGGATTATGGGTTGAGAACCATTGATGATTAATTTCTATTTCAGGGATAAATGCCAAGCAAACAGCCCACAAGTTCTGCAGCAAGGTGAGGAACTTATCATTAATACATCAGGCAGTACATTTTTCTTTAGAATTTAATGATAAGTTAGTTCACAGCATTAATACATCTCAATTTTACTCCATAGCATGAGTTCTAACATGTACAGTACCTTTATCCTGTAAATATTTAATTCTTCCCTTCAAATAGCACTTGCAAAAATCTCATCGCAGCCTCTTCAAATTAAGTTCAGCAAAAATCCCTTTTTTCTGACGGTATTTTGTTATTTATACCGATAGAGAAGGACATCTTCTCTCAGGCACTTCAAAACATTTTCTATCGGTATTGTTCTATTTTACCGTTAGAATAAATTCGTTTGTCTCACGGTATTTGTTGTCTGACGGTTTTTTCCTGTTTTTACCGATAGAATAAGACTCTGCCGCTTTGAATTCTCAAACGTGTCGCCATGCGTCGCCTTGGAAACTCTATAAATACCTCGCCATGCGTCGCGGTATTTTGTTGTTTTTCTAATTCTCGAACGGTTCGACTCCTCATCTTCTCTTTCACAATGGCAACCTCCATGGGATCGTCATCCACGGCCTCCCCGGTAAGAACTCTAAATCTCCTCGGTTTACCCCTGTATTGTTAATCCATGTTCAGTTCATTCTTGACCTGTTGATTTGCACAGAGAATGGTAGCCGTGGAAGACACTGCCAAAGTGAAGGCTGACCTGAGGGCCCTCCAGGAGGAGCACAAGCTCCTTACAGACAAGCACACTCAGCTACGGCTTGACCTTGACGATCTCTTCCAGCGCATTAAGCGCATGAAGACGGATGGTGACAATGCTAGGGCGAGGACGAGGCGTCTTCGCGAGGAGAAGAAAGCCGCGGATATGACCATCGCTGGCTGCGGTTTGACTATGAAGGATACCATAGCGAAGCTGAGGGAGGTCGCAGGCCTTCTTGACGCGGTAGTAGTTGATCCTAGGGACAACTTGTCACTAGAGGAGTCCTGCGTCCTGGCTGCAAGTCTAACTGACTCTATTCTACATGCAGCCAGGGCTAAGACCACCCCTTGACCTAGCATTTTGGGTTTTATTTTTTTTTGTAAGTGATAAAACAACAATGAATGAACAATTTCTTTTTATGTCAATTTTCCAATTTTCCGGCTATCTTCCCTCTTTCTTTAACATTCTGCAGCTTTCAACCACGGTCTGTTTGATGTTAAATTGTGTACCTTTTCATTACTCTGACGGTATTTTGTTGTTTTTACCGATAGAAAAAGGTCACACAAATCTCAAGCACTTAATCAAAAAAAATTTCTGGGGAAAATTGCGCTCACGGGATTTTTTTTGTTTATACCGATAGAAAAGGGCACCTTTTCATTACTCTCACGGTATTTTGTTGTTTTTACCGATAGAAAAATGGCACCCAATCTCAAGCACTTTAAAAAATTTTCTGTGGAAAATTGGTCTCACGGGATTTTATTGTTTATACCGATAGAAAAATGCATCCACTAATTCGAATATTTTTCCGGGAAATTTACTTTTTCTATCGGTATTATTTTGTTGTTTCGATAGAAAATTACATAAGTCTATCGGTATCATTTTGTTATACCGATAGAAAAGTTCCTCCGCTACTTTATTACTCGTACACGGCCCTTTAGTTTCCCTCCACTCGAACAGTTCCACCTTAGAGCACTGCGTCTCTGCGAGAGCGAAGAAAACCCCAACCTCCGCCGTGAGCACTCACTTCCTCTCTCCCACACGACGATCGCCGGCTGGACACTGGTTCGTCACTGCCACCGGTTCTTATTTTCGTCCTTCGCCTGCCGCTGCCGCGTTCTACACCGCCTCTCCATCACCAGAACTGAACGCCGCCGTAAATACCCTAATTCGTCGTTCTATTTCCAGCATCTTCTTTATTTGATCCTAGTGTTTTGCACGTACTAATTCTTCGAGTTTTGCAATTACACTAGGGTTCCCTATTGTGTTGGCTTATGTACATTCCGCAGGCAATGTTGATTTTAATTAGGGTTTACATAATATGTTCCAGTGCTGTAATGAACCTGTTTTGAGATTGTAACTTCTCTATACTGCTGTATGTGTGATCAATTGTATCCAACTGCCATGTAATGCAGATTATATGTTGGAGGTGTTCTTACACATATTCTATCGGCAGCTCATGTGTTTACCGATAGAAAATTTTTCTGCACAAGTAGTAAAACTTAATTTGGATCTGGAAGGACATGAGCCATGCAATGTACTAGTTTAGTTGGGAATTTTTACTCACTTCGTATGAATATATGGCAATGTGGATGGGTCTTCGATGTATAAGTTTCAAATGCCTATATACATGACTTTTCCCAACCTAATAGCTGTGAAGTCCTGATGACTCACATACAGGCTAGGCTAAAGATTATGCACAGTGGCACTTATATGCTTGTGTGCATATTTACGTGTGAAATAATAATGCTGGCTGTAATACCCCAGTTTTTGATTATCTTTTCTGCTTGCGAATCAGCATAACTTCTTTGGAAACCCTGATATTTTAACCCTATCTTGATCTTAGGTATGCCACTACCTTAACCTAAAAAGTTGGCTGCTAAACTTCTTTCCCCAGATCATTTTCACATTTCAGTCCAAAGGTGTTTCAATTTAGTCCTTTTCAGAAGTTTCAGAAAACCCAAAAAGGCTAAAAGTCCCAGATCACCTCAAAATCCAAATCTGATCAAGTGATAACCTTTCTTTCATTTTTCTGAACATTTTTCCCTTCTGGAAGAATTCTAGAATCTCGACCAAAACCCTAGTTTCAGCCTCGACAAAAGTTCAAACCCTAATTACCCTAATTACCCTGTTTTCGAATTCTGTCAAAACCACCAGATGTTATCGGATTTCATCATTTTTCCTGCTAGATGAGTCCAAGACATTTAGTAGCACTCATCTGCAAAATCAGAATTCAAATCAGCCCTTCAGATCTTCAGAATTGCAACTAGGTCCAAACTCCCGAGCCAAAACCTTCACAGATCAGTCCAAATCGTTGCAAATAGGTCCAAAGTTCACAACCAGGTCCCTGTGAAGTTTTCAACCAACAACCGCCAAACTGCTGCGCCGTTGAACTCGTCGCCGGCGAGGTTCGCCGTGCTGCCACCTCACGGCCACGTAGCCACCAGCCGTGCGCAGCTGTACTGCCACCGTGGAGCGCTCAAGCCCCACCGTGCCACCTTCTTCCCCGCGCGCGCGTGCTGCTGCTGCTGCTGCCAGGAGCTTTACGCCATTTGGCCACCATCCCGTAGATCATCGCCACCACCCTGACCGAATCCTGATATCCCGCGATTCACCGTCTCTGGCAGAGCCCCGCCGTGTCCCAAAGTGCATCGATGACCGCCCCAGCGCCAGAAGGAAGATCTTCCCCGGCGATTGCTGCTACTCCCGAGAGCCTCACCCACGGCTATATAAGCCCCTCCCTTGCCCAGCATTGCCTCACACCACCCCACAGCTTCCTTGCCTTAGTCTTAGCACCAGAGAGCAACCGAGCCCTCAGCGCCGCCGCGAAGCTCATCTTCTCCGGCGAGCAGTTTATGGAGCTCACGGCGCCAGCCTCGCCCGAAGCTCCCCCCTCCAAACCAACGCCACCAGTAAGCTCCTTTCATCCCCCTGTACGTTTCATGGCCATCAATTGGTCCCCGGCGCACCTCAACGCCGGCAATCACCGGAAAACTGAAATCCCCTGTTCCCGCAATGCCGAGCGATTCAAGCCAAATTGATCCTCGTGCCTGTAGAGGATATTGATCAGTGAGCTAGGAGGAACAAACCTGCAAGCTTGGATTCGCCAATTTTGCCCCGAGCGCCGGATTTCCACGTTCGAGCCTCGGTAGTTCGCCGGAGCACGCCGCCGTGCTTCTCCAGCCGATCTCTGGCAAAATTGAGTGCACCAATAGCCTTGTGACAGCCCCTAGATGCTTCCCGAGCGTTGAATTGAGTTCAAACGCCCTGGAACGAAAACCCCCAAATCTGTGCCTTCGTCTTCGGCCCCGATCGCCGGAGTTCGCTTTCCGGCCAAACCAGCCGATGAGACCTTGTCATTTAGATAGATCTAAACCCCCTGAGCAATTTTGTCTACTAGCCCGACCTCTAAATCGACCTGAATCAAAAGTTATAGCCATGCCAAGCTTGCTGTCCAGTGGCTCAGTTCATGTCCAGGCCACCGTGTTTGCTCACCGGATTTGGCCACCCTCCGGCCACTTTCAGCCCTTGAGCCTGTTGAGAGTTTTGTAGCTGTTATCAATGCCTAAACCCCAGACAAAGTTGTGCATCAATTGGAGTCCTGAGTCAAAAGTTATGCAATGCCCTAGTTTCTGGCCATGTCTAACACTATGTCAATGCATGTCCACCTGTGGCATTGGATGATTTAGACTTGTTTCTTTTGAGCAATTGAAATGCCACTTTGTCCACTAAGCCTTTTGAGCCATGTTCTACAACATTCCCTACTATCACATCTCCAGAAAACAAATCTAGAACCAATTTAGGGCAATGTCAAGCCATGAGTCGAATGTCAGCCCTTCGACATTCAAGCCCTTTGAACCCATCTCTTCAACCAACGTCAAGTGACCTTGTCTAAACCATTTCCCCTGCATGCATGATGTATTTACGTATTATTTTCTAGTGCTTGTGTGCTTATATAGTGTGTATGTGTTGTTTGTACCCGTCGTGGAACCAGACGTTGAAGGAGCAGAGGAGATCCCTGAAGATTCATTTGAGCAGCTAGACCCGTCACTGCAAGGCAAGTCTCAAACCCTTGATCATGTCTCACCTGCTATTTTGAAATGAAGTATGTTAACTGTTTTCCAGTATATGCATGCCTTAGATTCAAATAAGAACTATGTTTCAATAAAATGATTAGATATGACCTAAATGATTGAAAAGTCCCTTTTGACATTGAATACCCCTGCACCCTTGTTACCCTAGAATATCATGCTTAGGCTATGCTATGCTTAAAGATTATATGATAAATGTTGAATGGTCACATATGAGAAAAGCATGTTCTAAACCCCTTTTTGTGAAAGAAAATGTGATTGGAATCGATAGTGAGGATGGTTTGATTGGATGGTGCTATGTGCGCACTGGGAATGTGAAAGACTCCTCACTAAAGATTCATAAGGACTAGAACCTTGTGTTGTGCTTCTATGCGGCATGAAAAACGTACCAACCACCTGCCTGTTTATGGGACGGGCGCAACTTAGTAGCTTTCTTTAGTGTTAGCTTTTCCCTGCAATGGTTGTCGGTCCAGTTTCTTGCGAGAACTGGTGGGCCGCAGAAGGCCATGAGTGATGTGAATTCAGAAAAATCATGAGAGGAAAAGGTGGAAAGAAGGAAGACGCCCTAAGCCAGATTAAGTCGTGCGCGACTGTAATCAAGAGAGGCTATGTGTCTTGCGAGAACATAGGCCCAGGCTAGGAAGTAAGGCAGTGGGGAGGACCCACAACGGTACTTGAGACTTAACTATTTATTTACCGGGCAGGGAAATAGTTAATACTAGGACTGTAAATTGTTGTGTCATCTCGGCCTTGTCACATGCGTAAAAGTCGCATGAAGCTGATCCTACTTGAAAGCCGAATGATTGGTGGATTAAGGTGGTACACCTTTGCAAAGTTTAAAAAGTATCGGATACTCTGAGCTCCCAGGTCATGGAGTCTGCGCGCTGTGAATTCTATTCACGTCGATGCAGCACAAGTAGCTTTTGGAAGTTTTTCACAAAATCTGAGTAAAGTGGTGACTCATGAAAGACCGCCACACACAACATTTCTGAAAATCTAGCTTAGGATTTTAAAAGCCTCGCTTTCGAAAATAAAGATCTTTCTTCAAAGCTGTATGTGAAAATCTATTATATATGGATATACAAAGCCAAAGAGCTATTTCTTGAGAAATTCCCCCTCATCTATATACATGCATTGTTACTTGGGACTTGTTGAGCACCATGTGGACGATGTGCTCACCCTTGCTTTTACAAACAAATTTAGAGGAATGATTCGTCGACCCTGAATCTTATGGTCTGGAACCCAATGTGGAACAAGAAGAAGAAACTGGGGACCCATCTGGTTAAAGGGTTATGCACCAAGGTAGAGTTCGATGTGGAGAAGGCCCATGCAATACCGCCGCTGCAGAGAAAGAAGACTGAAGAAGTCCTTTTGTTTATCGTTGCTGTTTTATTTTGTGCCGACCCTTGTGTCGAAAACTCCTTAATTTGTATTAACAATTAAATGCGTCATTTCAGCGCTAAGTTATTGTAATGTTGGTCCTTGTGATCAGCACTTGTTTTTAATTACTCGCATTTTTATATAATGCATCTTGTTGTTGTGAGCTGCAATGTGCCTTTTCTGAGTGCAATCCACCTGGGCGATTGCCACTGGAATCCTCAAAAGAGGGTGCCACACTGGCCCATGAATATTAGTGTAGCAAATCATCGAGAATGTTATGTGATGACAGTGAATGGTGGCTTGTCAACAAAATTCCATATGTAGAGAACATTGTTATGTTCTATCGGTATCTCACGTGTTTGCCGATAGAAAAATTGTCTTGTGTGGAGGTAATTGTTATGGTCTATCGGCAGCTCATGTGTTTACCGATAGAAAATATTTCTGAAGAGTTCAGTAAGTAATTTCTGCATGTCTTTCTTTTTGTATTATTTTCCCTTTTGCCGCCCTAGTTAGTCTCCAGTCCTGGGCTGAGTTATGGAACTCCAAGGCGAATTAATTGCCATATATATGGTTTGTTGAAGGTTTTGTAGGGGAAGACATGTCGTCGTCTTCATCGGATGGTACTAGTGGTTCGACTAGGGCCAACCCCATCGTAACTACTGAAGATGGGGCTGTTACATCCCAGTGCAAGAGGGTGGGGCGAGGCGCGACGACGTTGGGGCATTTGGCCAAACGCACTGATCTTTCTTGTGAGTTCAACCAATTTGGGAGGCCGATTGGAAAGAATGCTGGGAGGTACGCGGCCTACGTTGGGCTGTTGGCGAAAGAAAGGGTGAAGATCACCGTCCAGAGCTGGAAGGACGTGACGGCGGACGAGAGGGATAGGTTGTGGGCGGAAGTGAAGGTTAAATGAACTGAAATCGCTGAACTCTTTCGTAATCACGTTCTCTTGGCTTATACTAAAGTTTAACTAACTCGTGATTAATTTAATGCATTTTTCGGAAACAGGCTAAGTGGAACATCCCCGACGATACACCTAGGACTGCCTGCTTGAAGGACATGAACGGAACATGGAAAACCTTTAAGAGCTGGCTCGTCAGTAACTTCCTAGCTGCGGGGAAATCTCCTTGCGAGAAGTACCCCTTCATATCGGAGGAGGTATGGGAGGAATTCACCAAGCAGAAGGGGACTGAGGAGTTCAAGGCCCTTAGCGAGAAGAATAGGGCGATCCAGAAGAGGAACAACCACCCGCATCGGCTCGGATCCCGGGGCTATGCGGGGAAGGAGGAACAGTGGAAGAAGGAAGACGAACAAAATCCTGTCATCGACACCCCTGAGTTGCCGCTCTCCGAGATCCGGGATGAGAGGTGCAAGCGATGGTGGAGGGGGAGGGGGTCCGTGTCGTCCACGGGGTCTGTGCAGTTCGCAACCCCTGGGGACGCCGACGTTGTGAGGCGAATGGTAAGTTGGCTAACCTCGTAAACTGTGTGCGCACAAGTGTATATAAGGCAATTTGTCTCACAAGGTACCTTCAAATGTAACAGATCTCTTTTGAGAAGGAGGCAGCGGAGGGATTGTTTACCCCGCAGAGGGAGAACGACGTCCACACCCGGGCTCTAGGAAATAAGGAGCATCCAGGGCGGACACGGGCCGTGGGAGCCATTGTGTCGTGGAAGGCCGGTTTCGTAGATCCGGCTCCACCGAGGAAGAAGGCCCGCACCTGGAAGGAAAAGGAAGCTGACCTCTCCGATAAGATACGGGCTGAGGTATGGGAGGAGATACGGGCGGAGATGCGGGCTGAGATACGGGCTGAGGTACAGTCTGAGGTGCAGACCGAGGTCGCACAAATGAGGGAAGAGTTTGCACGGTTGAGAGAAACATTGCTGGCCAAGAGTGCAGATGCGGATCCCCAGGACGACGGTACCCCGCGGGGTCGGATAAGCAGTTGCGCTTCGAAGGTACTCGCGGATCCAGTGGATCTACTTGAGGTACTGCAAGCCTTCATCTGTGCACTTATGTTGATGCCACTCCCATTCTGTTAGAGTTGTTTCGCTAACCTATTTTAATTGTTACAAATTTGTAGGGGCCGGAGGGCTGCATCCTACAGAATCACGTAGGCGCCGGGCAGGAAGTGGTTGGACACGGCTTCGTATATCCGTCTGGGCCGGATGTCCGGGTCCACTGTGTACCTCTGCGGTTGGGTTTCGCAAAGGTACAGGTGGACATGGCCATGCCGGGCTACAACGATTCTCCGTTGCCAGTCCCAACAGAGGAACTGCAGACACTTGCTGAGGCAGTGGGCTCCTACGTACAGTGGCCCAAGAAGTGTCTTGTAATACAACCGGTAAATCCTACACATTTTAGATTACATCCTACTCAGTACACTCAACTTGCATAATCTAACATACGTGCTCATTAATTGAAGTGGCCTGCCGCGGGGCTACCAGGGGACTGCGCCCCCAGCTCGGGGCATGAGGGCCGATCTCGTGCGAACCTGGACACATCAAAGACGGCCTCGACCCCACCCAGCGCATCCACGCCTCCACCTCGGAAGAAAGCCGCCATCACCTCGCCCTTGCCTTCGAAGGTACGCGCTCAGTCCCCGGCAAAAGGCAAGGCCGGCAAAGGCAAGGGCAAAGGGCGACAGGGACTGCCGCGGACGTTCACGAACGCGCTCCCACTCCTGTCGGAGGCATCTTTGCGGAAATTGGATCGATCAACCAGAGACCTCCACGACTGGTACCTACATCGAGCTCGGCGCAGCCTGAACTTCTTAGTTCCCTACAGGCCTGGGCAGTTCCACCGTGAGCCCGGGACTATATCCGTGGCACACGAGGATCTGTTCGACCTCTACAACTGGCGGGAGCTCGATATGTCCATCATACGGACTGGAGTCCTGTGAGTTTGCTGATGCTATGTATTGCTGTTTTCTAACTCTGTTTGCTAACTCTGCATTAATGTTGCAGTTCATTTGGATACTGAGTAACTTTCTGTGAAATTAATATTAATCTCGTCCTTCGCATGCAGGTGCATGTACAGGCTAGCATCGGAGGCTGCGTGTGACAAGGTGGGTTTCCTCGACCCAGAGAAAATAAGCCTCACGATGCTAGAGCAGGACGCCGCGCACGCTGAGCAGTACATATCCAGCGCGCTGATGGCGCAGCAGGACAGGGACTTCATTCTGGTGCCGTACCACCAAAGGTTAGTGCATTTCGTACTAATTTAACTCAATCTTGTATGTTACACCTGAGATGTACTTTGAGCTAGCGGTCCTCTTTTACGTACAATGCAGGGGCCACTGGATCCTCATCGTGATCTGTCCGCCGAGGAACGAGGTGTACTACCTCGATTCGATGCGTGACAGATTATCGATGGAATATGTGCTCAAGGGGAATATGGAGGCGTAAGTAACTTATATGTTTGATTTATATTTTGACCTCACTAGCTAATGATAATACATTAACTGGCAATACTAACTGAAATGCAGGGCTTTTGATAAATATGTGTCCGCTGGAGGGAGGCATGCCGCACCGCAGGGCTCCGTACTAGCTTGGAAAGAATATGAGGTACTCACGAGACTTTTTGTTTATGCTTAATTAGTTTATGGAAACAATATATAGCTAACATGTCTTCGCATATGCAATTATCTCAGTGCCATCAGCAGCCGCAATCGTGGGAATGCGGGTTTTATGTGCTGCGCTACATGTACGACCTAGTGCAGACAAACTTTTCCCGATTCCCCCAGGTAAGCATCGATAGCTAACTCAAATTTCAAAAATGGGTGTCACGTTCTAAATTAGGATCGAAGTTAGTTACTCAGTATGCACACATGCTTGCAGATCGCCATGTCGAAAGACCAATATGAAAATGCAAAGATTATATATCTTCGACAAATCTGGGCACAATATGTCATGGAGGAAGTAGCGCCCAACCATCCAGCATGACAATTTTCTCCTTTTTGTGTACTCTGCATAGACTGTTCATATACATGTGAATAAATATATATATGTGAATAAATGTCCACATTGGATTGCAATCTGTATTTGTCCATACATATATGAATAAATGTGAATAACTGCCTAATGTGTCAATTTGTTCTGTGAATTTACCTTGCATCTGTACTGTATTGTGTATCCAATCTATACTGTATTGCATCTGTACTGTATATGTGAATGTACTGTATTGTGAATGCAAATAAAGTACTGTATATGTGAATGCTCTATCGGTAAATTCATCAACAACCGAGAGACTACTGTACTTTTTTCTATCGGTACAATCAAAATTAACCGTTAGAAGAGTGGTACTTTTCCAACCGCTGACGACGAGTTTTCTATCGGTATACTCCTAATATGCCGATAGAATAGTATGATTTTTTCTGTCGGTAATCTTGTAGTTAACCGTTAGAATAGTGGTATTTTTCAATCCGCTAGCGACGAGTTTTCTATCGGTAAACTTATAATTAGCCGTTAGAATAGTGGTACTTTTCCAACCGCTGACGACGAGTTTTCTATCGGTACACTCCTAATATGCCGATAGAATATTATGATTTTTTCTGTCGGTAATCTTGTAATTAACCGTTAGAATAATGGTACTTTCCCTGCCGATGGACGTAAGACTACGACGGGTTTTCTATCGGTAGATTCATAATATGCCGATAGAATAGTGAACTTCTTCTGTCGGTTATTTACCGATAGAAAATGTCCAGTCTTGTTCTACGTGTCTATCTCTATCGGTACAAAAACCGATAGTAGAAGGGTGTTTTTTACCAATAGAAGACTGCATTTCTGTACTAGTGTATGTACATGAGCTGCTTAATTACATTAAATGGATTTGTATATATGAAACCCTAATTAACTTGATGCATGCATTAATTGGAAGAGCCAGCTAGCTAGCTGCTTAAATTCAGCAAGCTATAGCTAGCTAGCCAACCTAGCCTTCTAGCTAGTTTGGAGCTGCATGTATCTAGTTTAATGAATTGCAAGTAAAGAGAGAGAGGGAGAGTGTGAAAGAGTGATCGAGAGAGAGAGAGAGAGGTGATGAGAAGATGACAATACCGAGGGGGATGGAAATATGATCAACCTCTCAGCTAGCTTCTCCAGATCACTCTAGCTTGGAGTCGTGCGCGGCTGAAATGATTCCAACATGCAGAGCGCAGAGCAGGGGTCGACCTAATTAAGTTGTACAATTTTACTATCGGTTCAAAAATACAAACCGATAGTAAAATAAGGTCCCCACTGTCATAACCATTAGTTTATATGAAGTCATTTTACTATCGGTTTGTTTTATATAACCGATAGTAAACTTTACTATATTGTATCGGTTAGTACAGTACGAACCGATAGTATAAAGTGCGTAATTTTACTATCAGTTACGAATGAAAAACCGATAGTACTATTTAATATATTATATCGGTTGGTACAGTAATAACCGATAGTATAAAGTGAGTAATTTTACTATCTGTTACGAATGAAAAACCGATAGTACTATTTAATATATTATATCGGTTGATGCAGTAATAACCGATAGTATAAAGTGCGTAATTTTACTATCTGTTAAAAATGGAAAACCGATAGTACTTTTTAATATATTATATCGGTTTGTACAGTAATGACCGATAGTAAAAAGTATTTGCATTTCACTAACGTTGGACTAGTGTGTAACCGATAGTAAAATGCCTCTTTTCCGCCGCTGTCGTCCTATTTTATCGGATTTTTCCCAGATTGCTTATAACCGTTAGAAAATATGGGTTAGTGGAATGCACTTCTGTAGTAGTGACATGACAAATCCATTCATCTGAAACAGCAAATGTATGAACCACATTTGACTTAACCATAGGAGTTTAGTTCAAATACACCCGAGGAGCTGGAACTGGCATTGAGTTACATTTGTATTGGTGATTTCCTCGGACTCAGACTCAACTCAACTCAACTCTGCATTGAGTTGAGTTGAGTGTGAGCCCGAGGAAATCACCGATACAATTGTAACATGCTTTCTATAGGTCCTGATTTGAGAAACACGTTGGGCTTGAGGATCTTCTCGACCTCGCCAACTAAGATCTCGCCCTTCACGTCCTTCCAGCTCTCGACGGTGATCTTCACCATTTCTTTCACCAACAAGCCAACATAGATAGCGTACTGCGACGAAGAACCGTGAAATACATTGCCCCTCATGAATATCGTCCAAGGACCTGCACACATCATAAATAGGCATTCTAGAGCAAATTAAGAATGCTTATTGCTTCCTAAATGGCTCCCTATCTGAGAAGGACTACCAACGGAAGGTTAGGTTGTGCTTTGTCATAGTAACATCAACTTGCAACTAAGGGATCAAGATATTATATTTCTACTCTGTTTCATCAGAAGAAATTACATTCCCAATATACATTAGTTATTTAATGAACTTTTTACAAATATCTTGATCATTGAGCAAGCTAGTGTTTGTCTTATTGGCATTTGACTATGTTAGCTAGTGTTTGTCTTACAAATATCTTGATCATTTTTTCATTTGAATTTCAAACAATTGAACATTCTCGATCCCACAATGATATTATTTAGTTGTTTTAGTAAAAAATAGGAACAAGACACCGTACATAATCATATTGAAAAGAAGACACATAAAAATGAAGGATAAAAAAATTGCAGGATAATTGCCATCATAGGTTTAGAATAATATAACAATGCCGAAATTTTACTTGCCTTGCTTGCAATGCCGAAATCTAGTCAAAAGTGTTGAGGCTACGATCCATCTTGGACTTGATTCATCTAAGAAACAAGGGGCCGTCAATGGAGCTGCGGAGGTGCAGCGGTCATTGGTGGAGGTGTGGAGGCCATCCTTGGAGGTTATTGGTTAGAGCTTGTCGCACCTGAGGAACGATTCGAATGGAAGAGACATACCAGGGTATTTGTAGAAGTCGAACAGTTCTAACGGTAGACAACAGACTTTTATTTGTAATTCGGGATCTCTTCTAACGGTGGAAATATGCAGTACCGTTAGAAGAAAATTATTTGTAGAAGTCGAACGGTTCTAACGGTACCCAACAAACTACCGTTAGTACTTCTTCATATCTTCTAACGGTAAATATATTCATCACCGGTAGAATAAATCATTCGGCTTAGTCTAACGATATGCAAAATACTATCGTTAGTAATTGTGTACCTCTTCTAACGGTATATATATTCGGTACCGTTAGAAAAACCCGCATAACTTCTTCTAATGGTAAATTTCATAGAAACCGATAGTAAAAATACCTACCACATTCCTTTTCCGACAGCAAAGCACCTTTTCTAACGGTTTTCTTCTAAATCGCTCATAACCGTTAGAAGATAGGGGTTAGTAGACTGCATTTTGTGCTAGTGATGCCACTTTATGCATAGTTATCATGTCTAGGATTGCTTGATAGTTTAGGAATGTTTTGAGCTTCACATACTTGTTATATATCTATTCTAGATAAATTATAGCAATAAGGGGTATTTGTCCGATAATTTCTTGAAATAGGCATTTTTTCTTGTTTCAATTAAGCTGAAACCTCTCTTTGCACATGCCTTGCACAATGTAATTGAAATATGCAACTTTAGTTTTGATTCCTATGCTTTCTTGCAGCCTTGTGCTCTCTAGTCCAATTTTGAGCCCTTGAGTTAGTTGATTAAACCGGGCACTTGGACTGCAAATCTGTGGTGCTCACGTCGATGAAAACTACTCATGTTTGGAAAGCTCAAAAATAGTCTTTTCTTAGCAAATAAGTGGTCTCAACCACATAAAATTTCAATAAGCGGCATTGAATCTGCAATGAGCTGAAATAATCTCTCAAATGTGCATTTTAATCTAATTGAGTCAAAGAATTTGGTTCCACTTTGAACTTGGAGCATAGGACACATGTTTGCATTCATTCCTAGCGTAATGCATTTCTCTATCAACATGGCTTTTGTATGTGTCTTTGTGGAAAATTAGCGATTTTGAACCTCAAAGTGTGCATTTCCCATGTGATTGCTTCGATTGCCCCAATTTTGCTTATTCTAGCTATTTAGTGATTTTTGCAAGAATGTTTTAGTTCATTTCACTCATCTACTATCTTGCTATCTCTAGTTGTGGTCACTTTGCATGGATTTAAGCTTTTGATGCTTCATTTCATGTTTAAGGGCATATTTTGCAAACATGTTTTTTTTCTTTTTCACCAAAGCAACTTTCAAAAATACAAAAACAGTGCTTCGTACCCTTTAAACTTCATGTATAATCTACAAGGGAGGGTGCACTTCCTCGATGATTAATTTGACAAAGGGGGAGAAAACGAATATTCAAAGTTTGATAATTTGAAAAATTGAAAACTCTTAGATGCTTTTTGGGTTGAGGGGGAGTTTTCTTGTGTTCATTTATTTCCTCACCCTTGTGCATCATCCTCATGGTCATGTATCTTTATTCTTATTCTATATTTTGGACCATGTTTTCAAGCTTCATTTCCTATATTCAAAATTCAAATTTGTTCATTTCAAATGTTGTCAAGTCACTCATCAAGGTCGAGATTGTAAACCCATGTGATTGCCTAAACTTGTGTGATTTGTGATTTGACAATAATTTTAATTGGATACATCTTTCTGTGTTCGTTTATATTGCCATTATGTGTGAACAATACTATGTGATGGGTTCTTTTGGTTGTGATGCAAGCTTTAGGTATTCCGAAGATATGATGTGCTCGCGCAAGGTTAGACCATCGGAGTGGTGTTCATGGATGTGCCGGAGACTCGATGGGTTCGGGATATGTCGGAGGCACTAAAGACTTGCAGAGATGCTGGATGTTGCTACACCAAGTACTTAGAGTCGTGTTGCACCAAGATATACGAAGTGGCTCAAACCGATGGAAGTGTGGAGGTTGCCTGTCGGGGTCTAGAATGGGAGAGACTTCCCGATTGGAGGCGAGCCATTCGTTATTAAGGTGGACACGTGGAGACATCATAGCGAGGATAGGTTGTGCTCACAATGCCTGAGAAAGTCATTGAGATGGTCTATGGACTCTGTATGGAAGGTTATGCAAAAAGGCTCTACTTGAGAGATGATTCTACACTAATCTAACTTAACATTAGAAAGGTGTTAACAGAAAAGTTATAGAGCTCAAAGTTAGATTTCCAATGGATCCAACAACGTCAAAATCGGAGTTCAGATGATGAAGTTATGTCTGTTTTAGTGTCTGTTGTGCAAAAAATTCTGTAATTCCGAATATTCTAAAATGAGTGATTAGGAGTTGGGCAAAATGAGCTTTAGGCCCAAACCTCGCCCAGTTGTTAGGATTAGTCCAACATGGGTTGTGGAGACTATCCAAGGTATGGAGTAAGTTTATATAAGAGGGGGATGCTATGTGGAGTTTTTCATCCCTTTGAGAGAGTTTTTTGGCTATTCTGCTAAGCCTTTGAAACTTTTGTATTCTTGAATCTTTTCTTGGTTCTTGAATATTTTATAAGAAGCTAAATCTTCTCTCTTTCTTGATTGTTTAAATTTTTGTATATGCTTGTTTAAATACTTGCAATTAATTTTTTAAATACTCACAATTGGTTATTTAAACACTCACAATTGATTGTTTAAATACTTGTAATTGGTTGTTTTAATACTTACAGTTGATTGTTGATTGTTTCTTTTTATTTCTCTTTTTTTTGTATATGGAGACTTTTGGATATCAAGAGTGGTGGTGTTATGATTGGGAATAGCTATATTTGAGATATCCAACTACCCGTAGCACTTCATACCTTCTCTTGTTTCTTTTGCTTACTTCTTGGGAATTTATTTTGCAGAACCAATTCACCCCCCCCCCACACTGTCTATCCTGGTCTTTCAAAGGGTTTCATAGATCTACAAGAACCGCACTGGAATGTTTCACTGCTCCCATTAATTGTCACCATTGCAACTTTGTTTGGTCAAGGCATTGAGTAGCCATCATCCGACCGGATTTTAGCGATGTTGAATTGACATTGCTGTTGAATTTCCACCTCTAAAGAAAGGAAAATAATAATAGAGAATATTAAAGAAAGGAAAAGGCATCCTTCTTTGGAGTGTTGGGGCAAACTCTTTGTGGGGACCCTCATTTGAGGAATCCGGTAGCAACTGCCCATGTTAGGTTGCACATAGAATGATACATAACAAGATCACAACCACACAATACATTATACTGCAACACAGGTAATTAAGACGAGTACAAGGTCACAAGGACCAATATTACAATACCATAGCGTCAAGAATGACGCAATTTAGAGTTGATACAAATTAAGAAGTTTCATCGACACAAAGGTCGGCACAAAAGAACGGAACACACAGAGCAATGAACAAAATGACTGCAACAGTCTTCTATGTCTTCAATAGCAGTGGCACAGGATGGGCTCCCACCACAGCGGGTTCCACTAGGTGAATGACCCTCTAGTGAACTCAATCATCGGGGACGGTTCCTTCTTCTTCAATGGGTTCGAAGCCGTAGGAGTTAGGATCAACTAGTCCTTCTTCTAAATTTTATGTGCAAAAGAAAGGGTGAGCACGTTGTCCTCACGGTGCTCAACAAGTCTCAATTAACGAATGCAGGTATATAAATGATGGGGAATTCCAAGAAATAGGCTCTTTGGTTTATAGGTAAGAATAGAATAGACTTTCACTCTAAAGTTCTAAAGAAAGGTTTTGATTCCAAAAGAGACTTTAAAAATCCTAAACTAGGTTTTAGAAAATGTTATTCGTGGCGGTCTTCCATGAGTACTACTTTTATCCAGTATTACGAAAATCTTTCAAATCCTACTTGTGCTGCATCGACGTGCATAGAAATCCTCCGTGCGCAGACTCCAAAACCTGGGAGCTCAGAGTATCCGATACTTTTTGTAACTTTGCAAAGGTGTACCACTTTAATCCACTCACTAGTACAGAAATGCAGTCTACTTACCCCTATATTCTATCGGTTATTAGCGATTTAGTAGAAAACCGATAGAAAATGTGCCTCGCGGTCATAAAAGGCCAACAGGTGTATTTTTCCTATCGGTTTGTAAGAAACTTACCGATAGAAGAAGCAGTATAATTTACTATAGCGGTGATGAACATATTTGCCGTTAGAAGAGATGCATAAGTACTGACGGGAGAATGTTGTGCGCCGATACGACTGGTCGACTTCTACAACTAGACTTATTCTATCGGTACTGTATGCGTCTACCGACAGAATATCTCAAAAATTCCTATCGGCAATATGTAGTGTGCCGATAGAACCGTTCGCCTTCTACAAATATTTTTATTCTATCGGTAATGGATTCTTGTACCGTTAGAATATATCGAAAATTGCTTAGAGCTGTTCGTCTTCAAACAGTTTTATTCTATCCGTAATGTATGTTTATACCGTTAGAATATAGCGCAAATATCTTAGAACTGTTCGCCTTCTACAACTAGTATTATTCTATCGGCAATGTACGTATATACCGACAGAGTATGTACAAAAATTCCTATCGGCAATATGTATTGTGCCGATAGAACCATTCGCCTTCTACAGATGTTTTTATTCTATCGGTAATTTATTTGTATACCGTTAGAATATATATAAAATTACTAACGATATGCGGTTTTTGTACCGATAGAACTTATCTAGTACTATAAATACACGGGTATGTCTCTTTCGTTCTCACAGTTCATCTAGTGCTCGTAGTCCTAACCCGTAAGCTCCATGGACGGCCGGTGCACCTCTACATGCGACCGCTGCACCTCCGCACCTCCATCGACACCCTCTAGACTTCGGCATCCCATGCAAGGTATGTAAAATTTCGGCAATATTGTTAGATTATTCTAATCCGATTATGGCAATTATTCTGCAATTTTTGTATCCTTCATTTTGATGTGTCTTCTTTTCAATATGATTATGATCTGTGCAGGTCCTTGGATGATGCTCATGAGGGGCAACGTATTTCACGGTTCTTCATCGCAGTACGCTGCCTACGTTGGCTTGTTGGAGAAAGAAACGGTGAAGATCACCATCGAGAGATGGAAGGACGTGAAGGGCGAGATCTTGGTTGGCTCGGTCGAGAAGATCCTTAAGCCTGGCGTGTTTCTCAAATCAGGACCTATAGAAAGCATCTTACATTTTTTTGCATGCACCAGCTTGTGGCCAGATGCTTACCTGCTTGGAGAAGAAGAATTGTTGTCATTTGCACAGCCATTCTACACCATCACTACACAGAATAACATCTTAGAAGGTAGGTTCTTTTTGTTATTGGAGTTGAGTTGAGTTGAGTTGATCAAGTTTGAGTCCAAGGAAATCACCAATACAAATGAAACTCGACGGCAGTTCCAGCTCCTCGGGCATCTTCGAACTGAACTCCTTTGGTTAAGTCCAATGTGGTTCAGACATTTGCTGTTTTGGATGAATGGATTTGTGATGTATCAGGTCTAACTTGTAGTCGGTAGTTGCATTGTCGCAACCTGCAAAGGTTCTCTTTTATGTAAAATGTATGGGCCACTGGGTCCTCGTCGTGATCTGTTGTTAATTTCAGACGTGGCTTTTCTAATATACATCGAATGTGTAAATTGTTGTATTTGTATATTGTTGTATATTTGTGTATCATGTATTGCTAATTGGGACATGAACTTGAATGTGTAGGGAGTATTTGTGTATTTAATTGTATTAGTAGGTAGGTGTGTATTTGTACTGTTGTTTCAGACATGCACTTGAATTTGTGAACTGGCATGTGTATGTTTGTACCTGAATTTGTATTGGTGAACTGGCATGTGTATGTTTGTACCTGAATTTGTGAACTGGCATGTGTAATTTCTTTGGCAAGATGAAGTCCCAAGTACCTAAAGTATTTTTGTGTCTCCTAGTTAATCCACAAATTAGCATTTCTTGAAATATTGCTTTATCTTCTAGTTAAGATCTGTTTGATGTAAGATATGTTTGATGTTACATTGATATGATTCCTTGGATGTGAGAACTGGTGTCATGTGTGTCCCAGTTTGGTACAAGTACCTCCTCTAACGATAAATACACATATTTACCGATAGAAAACACATATATTTGCTCAGTCATGCATCATCTAACGGTAAATACACATATTTACTGATAGAAAAACTCATGTACATGCTGTGTCATGCATCATCTAATGGTCAATACACATATTTACCGATAGAACAAGACCTGTACTTGCTCAGTAATGTACATTCTCTAACGGTATATGTGTGTTTTTACCGATAGAATATGTGAGCGGCAAATTACCTTAGTTAGTCTAACGGTTATTTCATGTATTTACCATTAGAAAAAGGTCCATCATAAGCAAAACCCCACTCGACCACTGCTGAGCTGCTCTTTAATTTGTTCTGTTGCACTCTGTGTCCCCCTATTTGTGATGAAAGTTCCACGCTCGCAGCTACACTGCTAGGGTGATCAGCGCAAGCTGGAGGAAAGTTGATTGCACCCCTCTCTTTAAGGTATGCTTAATTGTCGACATTTATCTCTCTATCCCTCTAGATCTTCCTCCCTCTCTACTTGCAAGCTAGCTGTATTGTGTAGTTTCATGTTTGTAGCTCTAAGCTTGGGAGCTAGGTAGCTGGAAATGCGTCATGTTTTAGGAGCCAACTAGCTTGTATTGTGTAGTTAGCTAGGTTAATTAGTGTTAATTTCGTCAGGCTAGGGTTCAACACATCTGTTGTAAGAGGCTGTACATGTACATATACATAACTTAATCGGGCAGGTTTCATGCATGGCTGACTCGTTAAATTTAATTAATTGTAGATGGACAGGAAATATTGGATGTATGGAATAAAACGTACTACTCTTGAATATTTGGATGGTGTGAATGAGTTTATTAAATTTGCTGAGCAACAAAAGGAGAGGAAGGGAGAGAAAAATATGCTCTGTCCTTGTACAGATTGTATGAACTTGAAGAGGTTTAGCAACTCTGATCAAATTAAGAGTCATTTGATTCGTTGTGGTTTTAACGCGCGATACACCCGTTGGATATGGCATGGCGAAGATCTTGAGGAAACAAGCACCACTACTACCAATCAGCAGGACTCGGATGTGGATTGCAATAATATCGATGATCATCTGAATTTTGATAATGTTCATTCCGATGTGCACATAGATGATGATGATGACAATCTAGATGAGATGTTACATGATGTAGAGGAAGATTACAACGAAAATAAGTTCTGTGAATTTGAGAAACTGATTGCTGACTCTGAGAAGCCTCTGTTCCCTGGATGTGCAACATTTACAAAACTATCTTCTGTGCTGAGATTATATAACTTGAAGGCAGGCAACGGTTGGAGTGATAAGAGTTTCACGGCACTATTAGATCTTCTAGCGGACATGCTTCCAGAGGGAAATGAGTTGCCAAGATCTACTAACCAAGCCAACAAAACTGTTGTGTCCGTTGGGAATGGAAATCGAAAGAATACACGCATGCCCAAATGATTGTGTGTTGTACCATAACGAGTACTCCAGTTTGCATGTTTGTCCAAGATGCGGCGCATTGAGATATACGCGTAGGGACCGGATTGACAGTGAACGTCACGAGGTAAAGAAAGGACCTTTGGCGAAAACTATGTGGTACTTGCCTGTGATATCTAGATTGAAGCGGCTGTTTGCAAATCCGAAAGTCGTGAAGCACTTGAGTTGGCATGCTGAAGCCCGGAAACAAGACGGAAAACTGACACACCCAGCTGATTCTATTCAATGGAGAAACATCAACAGAACATTTGCTGAGTTCGGCGGTGAACTTGCGAATATAAGGTTCGCGCTGAGTACAGATGGTATGAACCCACATGGTAATATGAGCAGTCGGCACAGCACTTGGCCGGTTCTTTTATGCACCTACAATCTTCCTCCTTGGTTATGCATGAAGCACAAGTACATCATGATGGCGTTACTAATCTCAGGACCCAGACAACCCAGAAATGATATTGACGTGTTTCTAGCGCCTTTAATCGAGGACTTACAGAAATTGTGGAGCGAGGGGGTGCAGGTGTGGGATGCAAACAAGAAAGAGAATTTTATCTTGTGGGCCCCGATATTTTGCACTATAAATGATTTTCCGGCCTACGGTAATTTGTCGGGGTATAGTACGAAAGGAGCCAAGGCTTGCCCTATTTGCCTAGATGAAACTGAGAGCATGTGGCTGCGAAACTACCGGAAAACAGTGTACATGGGTCACCGCAGGTTTCTTCCGGTGCATCACACGTACCGTAAGAAGAGGAAATCATTTAACGGGAAGGCTGAGAAGGGATCAGCTCCAGTGTTTCTGACTGGTAAGGAGATTTACTCACGCGTGAAGGACATCAAAGCTGAGTTCGGTAAGCATTCTAAACCTCGAGAAAAAATGTTTGGAAGAAGAGATCGATTCTCTGGGATCTACCGTACTGGGAGCACTTACAAGTTCGACATTGCATTGACGTCATGCATGTAGAGAAAAATGTCTGTGACAGTTTGATTGGTTTGTTGTTGAACATTCCGGGAAAGACAATGGATGGTGTGAAAGCTAGTCATGACATGGTGGAAATGGGGATAAGGACTGAGCGTGCACCTTTAGAGAATGGAAAGCGTACATACCTCCCCCCGGCCTGCTAGACGTTGTCCAAGAGCGAAAAAACAGAACTCTGTCGGTGCCTGCACGGTGTTAAAGTTCCATGTGGGTACTCCGCGAACTTGAAAAAAATTGTGTCCATGAAGGACCTAAGACTGGTTGGCACGAAGTCCCACGACTGTCATGTCTTAATGTCACAAATGCTTCCCATTGCTATCAGAGGCATTCTCCCAGTTAAAGTCAGAGAGACAATCACAAACCTATGTTATTTCTTCAACACAATATCTTGCAAGGTAAGTACATGCACTCGTACTATAAGTTCATTACCTCCATTTGTGGAGCTTAATTAGAAGATTTTTCTGATATGAATATTTAGCGCAACTATGTCCTCGTAGGTAATTGATCCGGATGGACTAGACGCTTTGCAACGCGACGTGGTTACAACTCTTTGTCAACTCGAGATGTATTTCCCTCCATCCTTTTTTGATGTTATGGTCCATCTGATTGTTCACCTTATTAGAGAAATTAAGTTTTGTGGACCCGTGTGCCTGCACTACAAGTATCCATTTGAGAGATTTATGGGTGTATTGAAGGGATACGTAAGGACTCGTCGTCGACCCGAGGGGAGTATCATGGAAGGTTATCCTGCCGAGGAGGTGATTGAATTTTGCACAGATTATATGGCCGGGGTTGACCCAATTGGTGTTCCTAGGTCCCGACACGAGGGTAGGCTTCAGGGCATCGGAACGATTGGATTCAAAGCTATCTTCCCCGCTCGTGATGTGTACGCAAAATCACATTTTTGGGTCTTACAACACATGACGGAGGTCGAGCCATACATACACGAGCACAAGGTAATGTTACGATCACAGAATACTTCGAAGTCAAACGTTTGGGTCACCAGAGAACATAATAGGAAATTTGCTAGGTGAATCCAAGAAAGAGTCACGTGAGTTGCCGAGGGCTCCGTAAGTGAAACTATGACATGGTTGGCAAGAGGCCCAAGATTCACTGTAGGGACTTGGCAGGGGTACGACATCAATGGGTATTCATTTTACACAAGAGCTCAAGACGCCAAGAGTAGCACGCAATGTAGCGGAGTGACACTGTTTGCTATTTCCGAGGATGCGAGGTCAGTAAGGGCGCTGAACTCATATTATGGTGCTATTGACGAAATATGGGAGCTCGATTACGGATTACTTAAGATTCCCCTGTTTCGATGCCAATTGGTCGAAATCCCTCGAGGTGTTCAAGTTGACTGTTACGGGTTTACTCTCGTCGATCTTGGTAGAGTCGGACACCAAGACGATCCATTCATACTTGCAAAGCAAGCCACACAGGTATTCTACATCATTGACCCGGCCAATCCAAACTTGCATGTTGTCCTCCACAGCAAGAGACGTATTGTTGGGGTCGAAGACGTTGTCGACGAAGAGGAGTATAACCAATTCGATGAAATACCTCCATTTTTGGAGGACATTCAATCTATCCCTACTGAAGATATCGACGAAACAACGTATCTGTGAGATGATCATGAAGAAGGATTATGGGTTGAGAACCATTGATGATTATTTTCTATTTCAGGGATAGATGCCAATCAAACAGCCCAAAAGTTCTGCAGCAAGGTGAGGAACTTATCATTAATACATTAGACAATATATTTTTCTTTAGAACTTAATGATAAGCTAGTTCACAGCATTAATATATCTTAATTTTACTCCACAGCATGAGTTCTAACATGTACAGTACCTTTATCTTGTAAGTACTTAATTCTTCCCTTCAAATAGCACTTGCAAAAATCTCATTGCAGCCTCTTGCTTCTTCAAATTAAGCTCTCCAAAAATCAATTTTTCTGACGGTATTTTGTTATTTGTACCGATAGAAAAGGACATCCACTACTTTAATGTGTCTCAGGCACTTCAAAAGTTTCGCTGCGAAAAAGTTACTTAATCTATCGGTATTATTATGTTTTACCGTTAGAATAAATTCGTTAGTCTCACAGTATTTTGTTGTCTGATGGTTTTTTGTTGTTTGTACCGATCGAAAAATACTCTGGCACTTTGAATTCTCAACTGTGTCGCCATGTGTCGCCTTGGAAATTCTATAAGTACCTCTCCATGCGTCGCTGTATTTTGTTGTTTTTCTAATTCTCGAACGCTTCGACTCCTTATCTTCTCTTTCACAATGGCAACCTCCATGGGATCGTCAGCCACGCCCTCCCCGGTAAGAACTCTAAATCTCCTGGGTTTACCCCTGTATTGTTAATCCATGTTCAGTACATTCTTGACCTGTTGATTTGCACAGGGAATGAGAGCCGTGGAAGACACTGGCAAAGTGAAGGCCGAGCTGAGGGCCCTCCAGGAGGAGCACAAGCTCCTTACGGACAAGCACACTCAGCTATGGCTTGAACTGAACGATCTCCTCCGGCACATTCAGGCTGGTGACAATTCCAGGGCGAGGACGAGGCGTCTTCGCGAGGAGAAGCAAGCCGCAGATATTACCATCACTGGCTGCGGTTTGACTATGAAGGATACCATAGCGAAGCTGAGGGAGGTCGCAGGCCTTCTCGATGCGGTAGTAGTTGATCCTAGGGACAACTTGTCGCTAGAGGAGTCCTGCGTCTTGGCTGCAAGTCAAACTGACTCTATTCTACATGCAGCCAGGGCTAAGACCAGCCCTTGACCTAGCATTTTGGGTTTTATTTTTTTTTATAAGTGATAAAACAACAATGAATGAACAATTTCTTTTTATGTCAATTTTCCAATTTTCCGGCTATCTTCCCTCTTTCTTTATCATTCTGCAACTTTCAAGCATGGTCTGTTTGATGTTAAATTGTGTCTACCTTTTCATTTTCTGACGGTATTTTCTTGTTTTTCCCCATAGAAAATGGGCACCCAATACTATAATCTCAGGCACTTAATTAAAAAAATTTTCTGGGGAAAATTGGTCTCACGGGATTTTATTGTTTATACCGATAGAAAAAGGCATCCACTGCTTCAAATATTTTTCCGGGAAATTTACTTGTTCTATCGGTATTATTTTGTTGCACCAATAGAAAAGTACATAATTCTATCGGTATTATTTGGTTGTACCGATAGAGAAAGTCATCCACTACTTTATTGCTCGTACACGGCCCTTGAGTTTCCCTCCAGTCGAACAGTTCGAACTTATAGCACTGCGTCTCTTCGAGAGCGAAGAAAACCACAACCTACGCCGTGACCACTCACTTCCTCTCTCCCACACGATGATCGCCAGCTGGATACTAGTTCGCCACTGCCACCGGTTCTTATTTTCGTCCTTCGCCAGCCGTCGCTGCGTTCTACACCGCCTCTCCATCACCACAACTGATCGCCGTAAATACCCTAATTCGTCGTTCTATTTCCAGCATCTTCCTTATTTGATCCTAGTGTTTTGTACGTACTAATTCTTCGAGTTTTGCAATTACACTAGGGTTCCCTATTGTGTTGGATTATGTACATTCCACAGGCAATGTTGATTTAAATTAGGGTTGACATAATATGTTCCAGTGCTGTAATGAACCTATTTTGAGATTTTAACTTATCTATACTGCTGTATGTGTGATCAATTGTATCCAACTGCCATGTAATACACATTATATGTTGGAGGTGTTCTTACACATATTCTATCGGTATCTCCTGTATTTGCCGATAGAAAAAATTTGTCTGCTCTATCGGCAGCTCATGTGTTTACCGATAGAAAATATTTCTGAACAAGTATTAAAACTTTGGATCTGGAAGGACATGAGCCATGCAATGTACTAGTTTGGTTGGGAATTTTTACTCACTTGGTATGAATATATGGCAATGTGGATGGGTCTTCGATGTATATGTTTCAAATGCCTATACATGACTTTTCCCAAACTAATAGATGTGAAGTCCTGATGACTTGCATACAGGTAATGCTAAAGATAACCAAGAGAGGGTGCTATAAACCATATTATTCCTTTTTTGGTTGTGACCTACTTTCTGTGCTACTTCAATATCTTTATATTCCATAAGCATTAGGTTTGTCAGATTATGCACAGTGGCACTTAGATGCTTGTGTGCATATTTACGTGTGAAATAATAATGCTGGCCCATGAATATTAGTATAGCAAATCATGGAGAATGTTATGTGATGACAGTGAATGGTGGCTTATCAACAAAATTTCATATATAGAGAACATTGTTATGTTCTATCGGTATCTCACGTGTTTGCCGATAGAAAAATTGTTATGTTCTATCGGCAGCTCATGTGTTTACCGATAGAAAACATTGTTATGTGTGAAATAGTAATGCTGGCCCATGAATATTAGTTTAGAAAATCATGGAGAATGTTGACTTAAACCAAGACTATGTGATGCCAGTGAATGGCGGCTTATCAACAATATTCCAAAACAATATGTTATATCGGTATCTCGTATCTTTGACGATGGAAAACATTGTTATAGTCTATCGGCAGCTCATATGTTTACCGATAGAAAATATTTCTGAACAGTTCAGGAAGTAATTTATGCATGTATTTCTTTTAGTATTATTTTCTTCGGACATCCCTTTTGCAGCCCTAATTAGTCTCCAGTCCTGGGCTGAGTTATGGAATTCCAAGAAGAATTAATTGCCATATGTTGCCTGCTTCCTATATGAAAATGTGTAGACGAAAATGCTGAGAAATAGAATCTTATCTTCTATTGGTAGCTTCTGTGTTTACCGATGGAAAAAATATTTAAAATAGGTCCTTTTACTTTGTAAAATGATTTGGTTTGTGTTTCCATTAAATTTTTGATGGTTTGTTGATGGTTTTGTAGAGAAAGACATGTCGTCATCTTCATCGGATGGTACTAGTGGTTTCGACTAGGGCCAACCCCAACGTAACTGAAGATGCAGCTGTTACATCCCAACGCAAGAGGGTGGGGCGAGGCACAACGACGTTGGGCCAATTTGGCCAAACGCACGGATCTTTCTTGTGAGTTCAACCAATTTGAGAGGCCGATTGGAAAGAATGTTGGGAAGTACGCGGCCTACGTTGGGCTGTTGGCGAAAGAAAGGGTGAAGATCACTGTCCAGAGATGGAAGGATGTGACGGCGGACGAGAGGGATAGGTTGTGGGCGGAAGTGAAGGTTAAATTAACTGAAATCGCTGAACTCTTTCGTAATCATGTTCTCTTGGCTTATACTAAAGTTTAACTAACTCGTGATTAATTGTATGCATTTTTTGAAAACAGGATAAGTGGAACATCCCCGACGATACACCTAGGCCGCCCTGCTTGAAGGATATGAACAGAACTTGGAAAACCTTTAAGAGCTGGCTCGTCAGTAACTTCCTCGCGGCGGGGAAATCTCCTTGCGAGAAGTACCCCTTCATATCGGAGGAGGTATGGGAGGAATTCACCAAGCAGAAGGGGACTGAGGAGTTCAAGGCCCTTAGCGATAAGAATAGGGCGATCCAGAAGAGGAACGACCACCCACATCGGCTCGGATCCCGGGGCTATGCGGGGAAGGAGGAGCAGTGGAAGAAGGAAGACGAGCAAAATCCTGTCATCGACACCCCTGAGTTGCCGCTCTCCGAGATTCGGGATGAGAGGTGCAAGCGATGGTGGAGGGGGAGGGGGTTTGTGTCGTCCACGGGGTCTGTACAGTTCGCAACCCCTGCGGACGTCGACGTTGTGAGGCAAATGGTAAGTTGGCTAACCTCGTAAACTATGCGCGCACAAGTGTATATAAGGCAATTTGTCTCACAAGGTACCTTTAAATGTAACAGATCTCTTTTGAGAAGGAGGCAGTGGAGGGATTGTTTACCCTGTAGAGGGAGAACGACATCCTCACCCGGGCTCAAGGAAATAAGGAGCATCCCGGGCGGACACGGGTCGTGGGAGCCATTGTGTCGTGGAAGGCCGGTTTCCCAGATCCGGCTCCACCGAGGAAGAAGGCCCGCTCCTGGAAGGAAAAGGAAGCGGAGCTATCTGATAAGATACGGGCTGAGGTACGGGCAGAGATACGGGCTGAGGTGCAGTCTGAGGTCGCACAAGTGAGGGAAGAGTTTGCACGGTTGAGAGATACATTGCTGGCCAAGAGTGCAGATGCGGATCCCCAGGGCGACGGTACCCCGCGGGGTCGGATAAGCAGTTGCGCTTCGAAGGTCCTCGCGGATCCAGTGGATCTACTTGAGGTACTGCAAGCCTTCATCTGTGCACTTAAGTTGATGCCACTCCCATTCTGTTTTAATATTTACAAATTTGCAGAAGTTGGAGGGCTGCATCCTACTGAATCACCTAGGCGACAGGCAGGAAGTGGTTGGACACGGCTTCGTATATCCGTCTGGGCCGGATGTCCGGGTCCACTGCGTACCTGTACGGTTGGGGTTTGCAAAGGTACAGGTGGACATGGCCATGCCAGGCTACAACGATTCTCCGTTGCCAGTCCCATCAGAGGAACTGCAGACACTTGTTGAGGCAGTGGGCTCCTACGTACAGTGGCCCAAGAAGTGTCTTCTAATACAACCGGTAAATCCCACACATTTTAGATTACATCCTACTCAGTACACTCAACTGGCAAAATCTAACATACGTGCTCATTAATTGAAGTGGCCTGCCGCCGGACTACCAGGGGACTGCGCCCCCAGCTCGGGGCATGAGGCCCGATCTCGTGCAAACCTGGACACATCAAAGATGGCCTCGACCCCACCCAGCACATCCACGCCTTCACCTCCGAAGAAAGCCGCCATCACCTCGCCCTTGCCTTCGAAGGTACGCGCTCAGTCCCCGGCAAAAGGCAAGGGCAAAGGGCGACAGGGACAGCCGGAGAGGTTCAGGAACGAGTTCCCACTCATGTCGGAGGCAGCTTTGCGCAAATTGGATCGATCAACCAGAGACCTCCACGAGTGGTACCTACACCGAGCTCGGTGCAATCTGAACTTCTTAGTTCCCTACAAGCCTGGGTAGTTCCACCGTGAGCCCGGGAGTATATCCGTGGCACACGAGGATCTGTTCGACCTCTACAACTGACGGGACCTCGATATGTCCATCATACGGACTGGAGTCCTGTGAATTTGCTGATGCTATGTATTGCTGTTTTCTAACTATGTTTGCTAACTCTGCATTGTTTAGTTCATTTGAAATGTAGTAACTTTCTGTGCAATACTAATGTCGTCCTTTGCATGCAGGTGCATGTAGAGGCTAGCATCGGAGGCTGCGTGTGACAAGGTGGGTTTCCTCGACCCAGAGAAAATAAGCCTCACGATGCTAGAGCACGACACCGCGCACGCTGAGCAGTACATATCCAAAGCGCTGATGGCGCAGCAGGACAGGGAGTTCATTCTGGTGCCGTACCACCAAAGGTTAGTGCATTTCGTACTAATTTAACTCAATCTTGTATGTTACAGCTGAGATATACTTTGAGCTAGCGGTCCTCTTTTAGTACAATGCAGGGGCCACTGGATCCTCATCGTGATCTGTCCGCCGAGGAACGAGGTGTACTACCTCAACTCGATGCGTGACAGATTATCGATCGAATATGTGGTCAAGGGAAATATGGAGCCGTAAGTAATTTATATGTTTGATTTAAATTTTAACCTCACTAGCTAATGATAATACATTAACCGGCAATACTAATTTAAATGCAGGGCTTTTGATAAATATGTGTCCGCTGGAGGGAGGCATGCCGCACTGCAGGGCTCCCTACTAGCTTGGAAAGAATATGAGGTACTCACGAGACTTTTTGTTTATGCTTAATTAGTTTATGGAAACAAGAGCTAACATGTCTTCGCATATGCAATTATCTCAGTGCCATCAGCAGCCGCAATTGTGGGAATGCGGGTTTTATGTGCTGCGCTAGATGTATGACCTAGTGCAGACAAACTTTGCCCAATTCCCCCAGTTAAGCATCGATAGCTAACTCAAATTTGAAAATTGGGTGTCACGTTCTAAATTAGGAAGTTAGTTACTCAGTATTCACATATGCTTGTAGATCGCCATGTTGAAAGACCAATACGAAAATGCAAAGATTAGAGATCTTCGACAAATCTGGGCTCAATATATCATGGAGGAAGTTGCGCCCAACCATCCGCCATGACAATTTTCTCTTTTTCGTGTACTCTGTGCATAGACTGTTTATATACATGTGAATAAATATATATGTGAATAAATGTCCACATTGGATTGCAATTTGTATTTGTCCATATATATGTGAATAAATGTCTAATGTGTCAATCTGTTCTGTGAATTTACCCTTCTTTGCATCTGTATTGTATTGTGTATCCAATCTATACTGTATTGCATCTGTACTGTAAATGTGAATGTACTGTATTGTGAATGCAAATAACGTACTATATATGTGCATGTTCTATCGGTAAATTCATTCACTACCGAGAGACTAATACCACTTTTTCTATCGGTAAACTCATCCACAACCGATAGACTACTGTCATTTTTTCTATCGGTACACTCCAAATTAACCGTTAGAACAGTGTGACTTTTCCTGCCGGTGAACTCACACACAACCGAGAGACTACTACCACTTTTTCTATCGGTAAACTCATCCACAACCGAGAGACTACTGTCGTTTTTTCTATCGGTACACTCCAAATTAACCGTTAGAAGAGTGTGACTTTTTCTGCCGGTGAACTCACACACAACCGAGAGACTACAATCGTTTTTTCTATCGGTAAACTCATTTCCAACCGAGAGAGTACTAAGCTTTTTTCTGTCGGTAAACTTGTAATTAACCATTAGAATAGTGGTACTTTTCCTGCCGCTAAACGTCAGACTACGATGGGTTTTCTATCGGTACACTCCTAAGATGCCGATAGAATAGTGAAGTTCTTCTATCAGTTATTTACCGATAGAAAATGTTCTGTCTTATTCTATCGTGTTTATCTCTATCGGTACAAAAACCGATAGTAGAAGGGTGTTTTTTACCGATAGAAGAAAGTTTTTCTGTACTAGTGACTTGACCACCCAGCTTTCAAGTAGGTATCTCTCCATGCGAATTTTATGCATGTGACAAGGCTGAGGTCACACGACAATTTGTAATCCTGGCATTAACAATTCCCTGCATGGTAAATAGACGACTCAGTCCATATTACCATTGTGGAGTGCACCCCACAGCCAAATCCACATAGCCTGTGGATCCAACTGTGCACGACTCGGAATCCAAGCCTAGGGCGCCTTCCTTCCAAACTCCTAATTCACTTACTCACTCTCACAACTCATGGCCTTCTGTGGCCCACCAGTTTCCCTTGAGAAATCAGACCAACAACCATTGCAGGGAAAAGCTAATACTGAGATAACTACTTTGCCGCGCCCATCCCATACCGGGCAAATGATTAGTACGTTTTTCATGCCGCTTGGAAGTACAACACAAGGGTCTCGTCCTTATGAACCGTTAGTGAGGAGCAAATCACATTCCCGTTGTGCACATAGCGCCAACCACACAAACCATCCTCACTATCCATTCTAACTTACACTTTTACAAACAAGGTTTTAAACACACTTTTCATATAGATGACCATTTAGCATTAACACATATATTCAAGCATAAGCATAACTTAAGCACAACATCCTAAGGCGACAAATGAGTGCATAGGATATATGAACATGAAGGGCCTTCAAAGAATTTAGGTCATATCTACTCATATTCATCCAACATAGAATTTGGAAAATAAAACATGTATATACTTAAAATAGTAAATAACCTAATTTAGTTAAAATATTGGGAGAGACATGATCATTGAGAAAGAGACTTGCCTTACAAAATGGGGTCTAATTGCTCTAAGGAGTCTTCAAACACTTCTTCTACTCCTTCCACTCCTAGTTCTATTCTCGCACACAAATAATAATACAACAAATAAGCATACAGAAATTACTTACCATAGAAAATTATATGTAAAGTATAAATATGCATGCATGCAAGGTAATCTGGTTAGAGATGATCTTGAGAGGAAGAAAATACTCAGGACTTGGCTACAAGTACAAGGTTTGGCTCAACTTGAGATTGGGTTAGTTGAAATTGTCTCTGGAGGACTTGAGTTTGGTAAGGTCGTGATCTGGGAGGATCTCAGGTCGCAAGGTTGCAGTTCATGGCCGCAGCCAGTCCATGGTCGCAGCCCATGGTCTCAATCAGCCTATGGTCACAGCCCATGGTCGCGGCAAGCCCATAGTCGCAGCCCATGGTCGCGGTCAGCTCGTGGTCGCACTCTCGTTCGTCAAACTGTTGAACGAAAAGACTAAAACTCAAAAAACACAAAAATTGGGCTGATACAATGCTCATCTCTGAAAGTGATTCAACAGCAAAGTTGTTGGAAATGAGCTGCTCTACAATTCTTTCAATAGGCACGAACTTATTTGAGGTCATCTAAGGGGTCCGATTTTGCAAAAACACAAAAGCGGCGGGCTGAACTATTTCATCAATGGCCAGAGTTCTATAGATCAAAATACTGATTAAAGACACCCAAAACGAAGCTAAGGGAGTTGCGAACACACAGCAACAAGAATAAGAGAAAATGGTGAACAAATGAGCATTAATTTGATGTTTAAAGAGAGGCTGCTCAAGAACCAAAAACAGAGTGGTACTCACCGTCGTCGGAGAAGAAAACTTGAAAATTCCGGTGATCTCTGGTGGTTTTTGGTGAGATTTCTGTACAAGAGTAGATGTAGGATGGATATATGAATGATTTCTCTTAAGGTTGATCAAGGAAAATGAGCACATAAGCAAGATTTATCAAGTATCATACCTCCTCAGGACTTAGGCAAGAAACAGGGATGAACAGGCAGCATGAGGAAAAAGAAGACTGTTGGAGGGGCTCTTATAGGCTGCTATAAGATGCTGGACAAGAGAATGAGACAAGAGGGATCAAGCAACGTCAGGAGCACAGAGATTTTGCTTGGTCTCGAGGGAGATCAGCTCGACACTGGTTGGGGGCTTGAACGGTGGTGTGATAGGGAGGGACTTCTCTACTCTTTCTGAGCTGGTCATTGCTCTCTCTCTCTCTCTCACAACCAACATGCATTGGATAGAAGTGGTGTTTGCTGTTTTGGGGGCTTCTTGATTGGGCTTCACTTTGATCAAAACACCAAAACATGGCTGGTTTGTGGATTGGTGTCCTCCCTTTTTGACTGAACAGTAGAAAAAGATTGCCTCAAACACCTGAAGCTAGAAAAGGGGCAAGGATTTCACACGAGCACTCGAACAGGGACGATGGGATCCATTTGCTTTCTTTTTTATTTGACCAGCACTCAGTTCGACCAGTGACTTTCTTTCAATCAGTGAGCCAGTCTTGATCGCACAGCTCGACCATCAACCAAAACTTGATTATTTCAAACAGAATTACCAGTTTAAGACAATTTGAACAGGAGCAATCTATCTTGTCGAATATTGGGCTTGAAAAGAGTGGGATTTTGAGTTCTAATTTAATCTAGAGAATTTTAGAGAATTCTAATCAGAGGTTTGGAGGATTTTTCTAGGATTCACCTGAGATGTGGTCGACATATCCAAGGGATTCAATAAGCGATGCATAATCTGACATATTAAAAGAATGGAAAAATATGGGGCGTTACACTCTTCCATAAAAAATTTTTTTTTTTTGAAATATCGACTTTGTTTAATCATTAAGCTATGAATATCACCCTAAGATAGAGCCTCTGAAGGATTCACTGTTCAGAAGACATCGGATGTTCATGATGATCTTCATTTACAACTTCATTCACTTGTGATGATGTGTGTAGCGTAGTGCTTCAGTAAAAGTCCCCGAAGGCAGTAAGAATCTCTTTAAGTCTTTCTCTTCTGCTAGAGAACAACAAAACTTCATGCACCTTGCAATGTCTTCATCGAATCGGGAGACATAGGTATGGCTGGTTTAATTTGATATGTTGAAAGGCTGCTAGAACTTTACCTTACTTTTGCCGAGCATGGTGGATGGTTTTCTTTACATATAGTGCTTCATTGGAGGATTTCTTGAATGTTTTCCTTGAGATTTTTCTTGGAAGCTTCTTTGGGAATTTCCCCTTCAGGGTTGCTTCTTTGCTTTGAAACTTTGATTGGTACTTCTTTGCTTCGAGACTTCAATGGTAGCCAATCCACATCTTGTAGTGACTAAATGATCCCCGCAGGCTTCAATTTTTTAAAGGGCCCTTGTTGACGCCTCAAAGGAGTCGCAAGTGGCTGCACATTGAACTGTGATTTATGCCGAGTCAAGCAGCCCTTTCCTACTCTTCGTCTTACATTTTCCCCTGGGGCTTGATGTCTCCATAGATTTGAAATGAGGCAATAGATAGCAAAGTACATGGTGAGCATTATTCTGACAATAAAGACAATCCTAATTATCTACATTGAAGTGTTTTCTTAGAAGTAAATCTCTTGTATTCAATCTGTCATGCAGGAAAATCTAGAAGAAAATCTTTTGCTTTAGAAGACAACTATTTTTCCAACAATTGCTAAAAACTATATGCTCTTCCCATTGAACCACAATTGCCTTGTAAACCTTTTTTGTTATATAATCCTTCTGTTGAGTCTCCATGAATAACCACTCATCATTATCTCTCCCTCCCATGCTAAAGACTTTGATGTAGTTGAGATAAAAGTAGAAATTGTTGATGCACTATTGGTGACAGAAGAAGTGACAAAGACTCCACTTACTCTTCCATTAAAAAAAATTCTCAACAGAAAATTCATGATTGGTGGAAGAGTACAACTCACCCCATTCTTGATATAAAATATTACGGTGCCAGAAATCTGTCCAAAGACTGGAAGTGGAACCATTACCAATGGTACATTTGAATATTCATTTAAAAAATGATAGGTCTTGCATCACATATTCCACCAAAAGGATCCTTTAGCTGTAGACCATTAAGATAAGTTTTGAGAATAATAATATTCCCATTAAGCTAGACCACGGGATATCCTTTTGATTGAAGAATTTATATAAGAATTTAAGCATTAGAGCCAAATTTGGAACTCTAAGATTTAGAGCCCCTAATCCATCATCTTTCTTAGGTCAACAAATTTTAGACCAAGCAAATAAACAATTGCCACCAACACAAGAAGCTTGATCTTTCAATAAGAAAGCTCTTCTTATTCTATCAATTCTTGCAATTATCTTCTCAGGAGTCTTTGAAGTGCTCATGTAAAACATTGGCAAAGAAGATAATACTGAATTTAGTAAGGTTAATCTCCCACCTATTGAAAGAAATGAGAGATGCCAACCCATTAACCTTTTCTCAATTCTATATATCATTTCTTCAAACTCTGCCACTTTCGTCCTTGAAGATCCAAGAGGCAACCCTAAATAAGTGAAAGGAAAAGAGCCCAATTTGCAACCAAGAATCCCAGCTAAGTTGACCATTGAATTATGATCATAGCACATTGGACCTAAAAAAGATTTGTCAAAGTAAACATTCAGATCAGTTGAGGAAGCAAAAGACTGCAGAAGGGCTTTTAACAAGATTTCTTTAGATGAAGCTCTTAAACATATAAGAGTGTCATCTACATATTGAATAATGGGAAAACCATGAAAAGAAAAGTGAGGAATTGGGAGGTCCAAAAGACCTTTTCTTTTAGCCAGATTCAAAATACTTTGAAGATGATCTGCAACCAAAACAAAAGGCAAAGGAGAAAGAGGGTCTCCTTGTCTAACTCCTGTTCTACAGTGAATAATTTTCTCAGGAACATTATTTAGAAGAATGTCAGAAGAACCTATTTGCAGAATTGACGAAATCCATTTTAACCATTTGCTTCCAAATCCTCTAGCTTTCATAACTTCCAAAATTGAATTATGCTCAATTGTATCAAAAACTTTCTCAAAATCTAACTTGAGAAAAACTATTGGATATTTCTTCAGTGTCGAATGGTTTTGGATGAACCCATATTGATTCTTGTGAATTGTGTCTTTAATAACTTTTTGAAGTCTACAAGCTAGAATCTTTGTAATCAATTTCATAACACTATTAACTAGTGAAATAGGTCAAAAATTCAGAGCTTCTTCCTTTTTCGGCAGAAGAATAATCCAAGAGGAATTTAGTCTTTGCAAGTTCACTAGACCTTCACAAAAATTCTGAAAGAGTTTATAGAGTCAAACTTAATGATCACCATATGGGACGAACTTTCACCCGCCTTTCTTAGTAAGTTTTCCCTCCTGCTAAAACTGTTCATATTCACAACTAGATTGCATCTTTTTCTCAACGGGCAGGAGAATCACTTTACATTGATTGGGAATGATACAAAGAATTGCTGATCAAATGTCCACATCACGGACTAGAAAAGTGGCTTGTCCTTCAGACGTTCTATAGCGGGCAGAACTCCAACGCACGGATGGCTGTTGACACCGCAGCTGGTGATGCATTGATGAACAAAAGTGTGGATGAAGCATACAAACTCATCGAAGGCATAACTCTAAACTACACACAATGGGGAACCGCATGAGCTACTCAACAGACCTCGACCAACAACATGGATGTAAGTGTAATGGGTCAATTAGCTGAGCAGGTAGCTCTTCTCACTGATAAATTAGCTATTCTTGAATCACCTGCTAATTCTTTTGTTAATGTCATTCCACCTATATGTGAACTATGCGGCATAAAAGTCTGTCATGGCCATGAATACCAATTTAACCCAACCATGGAGCAGGTGAACACTTTTCAGGGTGCACAACAATGGCAAGGTAATGCCTTTCCTAACTCTTACAACTCTGGATGGTGCAAAAACCAAAATGTCGCATGGTCGGGAGAGAATCAGCAACCTCAACATCAACAACAAAGTTTTGGACAGCAACAACTACACCAACAAAACCCCACATCAAGCACAAAAGCGGCCATACCAACCAAAAAATCAACAACCATACCGACCACCACATCAACAGCAACTCGAGTAGTCGAAAAATGGAGTGCATACTATACAACTTTCTAGCAAATCAAGAGAAGGAAACAACATCCATGAACAAAAAGATGGACTCCATATCAACTCACGTCCGCATGCTCGAGACACAAATCACACAATTGGCGAATCCTGCATCGAAAAACAATAACTCTCCTCCTTCTCAACCAATTAATCCTTGTAGTTCTGAACAAATTAATTCTATAGCTTGTTTTAACCGCCTTATTTCTAATGCAATGATCCTAAGGAGTGGAACAAAGCTACTGGAATGAACACCACCCACCGAACCACCACCAGTAAGTAAAACAACAAAAGCACCATTACCGCCGGTGGATGATGATGACAAGATCGACGAATCAAAAGAAAAGGAAAGTGGAGAAAATAAGGTAACATGTGTTTATAATCCAACTCCACCTTTCCCAGGAAAGTACGTTAAAGAAAACCTCGATAAGCAATTTGAAATATTCATGGAAATCTTGAAAAAACTCAATGTCACTGTACCTTTCACTGATTTGTTAACTCAAATGTCTTCTTACGCAAAATTCTTAAAAGGCCTACTCATTAAAAAGAGGGATTTGAGTGAATTTCAAACTGTTTCTTTGACCGAAAATTGTAGTGCTTTAATCCAAAATAGGATGCCGGCAAAACTGTAGGATTAAGAGAGCTTCTCCATCCCTTGCAACATAGGTACAGTACATGTCAATCGAGCTCTTTGCGACCTAGGCACAAGCGTGAGTGTGATGCCTTTTACCATCACAGAACGTTTGAGCATGGGTGAGATCAAACCTACATGCATGGTTTTGCAACTTGCCGATCGCTCGGTAAAGCATCCGGCAGGAATCGTAGAAGATGTGCCTCTTCAAGTCGGTAAATTTTTTCTTCCAGTTGATTTTGTCGTTCTTGATATAGATGAAGATGTTTATATACCTATAATATTAGGACGACCAATGCTCCAGACAGCAAGTGCCCTCATTGACGTTCGTGAGGGACGAATCACTTTTCACAAAGGGAGGAGAAAATTTTGTTTAAAATGTCTAATCTGGTTAACTGCCCTATGTCTGAGGAAAAACTTTGCAGCATGGACACTCTAGAAGAAGTCCTGGAAGAGGAATCACTACTTTGACTCACTTTGGAAAAAGAAACGGATGAAATTCTTGAAAACGAAAAAACTGACAGCAGCGAAAAAGGGAAACAAATTGAAGATGAACCCACAAAAGAATCATCCAAAGAGGACATCTATGAATCCGACACCTCAGGTAAGGAAAAGGTAACTAAACCCACACTTAAAACTCTTCCTTCCTTGCTAAAATATGTGTTTTGGGATGATGATTAGATGCAACACGTTATTGTTAATGCAAACATGATAGATTCGCCACTAGAAAAAATGATTTCTTTACTTCGTGTGCATCGCAATGCCCTAGGTTATTCAACTGATGATATCAAAGGAATTGCGCTGAAATTTGTGTGCATAGGATCTCTCTAGTTGATGAAACAAAAACTTCCATTGAACGCCAACATAGACTAAACCCTAACTTGAAGAAAACCATTAAACTTGAAATTTCTAAACTATTAGATGCGGGTATCATATATCCTACTTCTGATGGCAATTGGGTTAGTCCTATTCATTTGGTTCCAAAGAAAGGGGGCATGATCATGGTTAAGAATGCTAACAATGAATTGATCCCTACTAGACTTGTTACTGGATGGCGCACGTGCATTGATTATCACAAACTGTATAGCTCCACTAGGAAGGATCACTTTCCATTAACTCTCATCGATCAAATGTTGGAAGGATTAGCCAAACATTCATATTTTTGTTTTCTTGATGGGTATTCAGGGTTCTTTCAAATACCAATTCATCCCGTTGATCAACACAAGATGATGTTTACATGTCTGTTCGGTACTTTTACTGATAGAGATATGCCCTAGATGCAATCATAGAGATGGTTGTATCATGACATATTTATGAATTCTTATTGTATTATTTGAATAAAATATCACTTTTATCGATCAACAAGTACATGATTTGTTCGTGGAACTCTTTATAATGATATATGACCCAACTTGAGACATTGTTGAGATTTTATGTATCATCAGTTTGTTTCTAATAGTTATTTTGGTTTATCTTTAGATCTAAGATCATCACGGTTTCATTCATGTGTAGTAGCATACCTTGTGTCATCGACCGCTGCTCTTAACCGAATAGTCACAAAGGTGACATACAGATATGTTATGAACTATGTGGTTGAAAGTAAATGGTCGAGATGGAATTTGTACCTCTCATATCTTGAGAGAGATATCTATGGGCCCCTTGATGTAATTGGATTAAGCAAGTGCATGGCCATGCCGAATATAGTTGAGAGTCAACTATGGAAAAGGGTTAGTCCATTACAAGATCGAGAAAGGAATAAGCTATTCAAGGATGACACGTTTCTCACCTTGAGTTCGATCTGGCATCGTGAGGCAAAGAGATAATCCATGATAAGTTGTATAGGATTGTCGGATATATATGATCTTCGTGTATATGCGGGTAGTCATAATGTCTTTCTAGGGACCGCTTATGATTTGTAATTTGGGAAGTTGTTTTCTGTCGCGGGAAAATATACACAAACCTACAGAGTCACACACTTAATGGGTTGGAGCATTAATTTGGATGGAATCTGAAATGGGTCCCCTATTGGTAATAGGTTTACCATTGGGATTAGATTTCGCATTTGAGTAGGCCTTATAAAAGGAGGCGAGATGGGCATACAAAAGACATCATATCTTTTCTGGCCACCACCACCATCCACGAGACAAATCTCATAAAACCCTAGCCGCATGTGCTCGTGCTAGCACATGAACACGCGGTGCTCCTTCCCTAGACATGTGGACTTCTGTAGAGGTACGGCTGCTACTACTGCACATATGATCTATGATTTTATGCTTGCGTGGTTCTTGGGTTTTTGGGTTAAAATTTTGAAATTATCGCTATAGTAGCAACCCATTCTCCTTCATTTGCTGATCGCCGAATGCCGTTTGGGCTATGTAACGTGCCTACGACCTTTCAAAGATATATGATGGCTATCTTTTCTGATTTAATTGAGTAAATAATGAAAATTTGTATGGATGATTTTGGCATTAATATATGGTTCTTTTTTTTATGCTTGTCTACATAATCTTTCTCAAGTCTTGTGTAGGTGTGAAGAAGTAAACCTTGTGCTTAATTGGGAAAGTGCCAATTTATAGTTCAAGAAGGCGTGGTACTTGGCCACGTAATTTCTAAATAAGGGATTGAAGTCAACATGGCAAAGATTGAAATCATCACGAGTCTTCCACCACTGAGCAACGTAAAGAGGATATGCAGTTTCTTGGGACACGCAAGTTTTTACCGTCGTTTCATTCAAAATTTTTCAAACATTGGTAAACCTCTCACCCAATTGCTTGGTAAAGATGCGCCATTTGATTTTGATAAAAAAAATGTCATGATGCCTTTAATGATTTAATGCATTAACTGTTGCTCCGATCATCCAACCTCCAAATTGGAATGAACCTGTTGAATTTATGTGTGATGCTATTGATTTTGCAATTGGCAATAATCTAGGGAAACAAACAAATAAGTTTTACATGCTATATACTATGTAAATAAGACATTGGATGATTCTTAAATTAATTACACCACAACTGAAAAAGAATTGCTAGCTGTAGTATATGCCGTAGACAAATTTAGTGCATATTTGATTGGTTCAAAAGTTATTGTGCACATTGATCATGCTGCTCTTAAGTATCTTTTGACCAAGAAAAAAATCAAGCCACAACTCACACGGTAGATCCTACTACTGCAAGAGTTTGATTTGGAATTAAAGACAATAAAGGTGCTCAGAACGTCATCGCCAATCATTTTTCATGACTCTTCATCGACAGTGCCGGCGTTCACATGAATGATGCCTTACTTGACAAGCACCTTTACTTAATTCAGAAAGAACCATGGTACACCGATTATGCTAACTATTTATTTAACCATGAACTTCCTCCAGGGTTGACATACATACAACAGAAGCACTTCCTCAACGACATTCAACGCTACTACTAGGACAATCCGAACCTTTTCAAGAAAGGAGTTGACAACATCTATGGACGATGCATGCCCAACCACAAGATCCGAAGCATTCCCGAATATTGTCATTCATCTCCATGTGGTGGACACACCGAAGCTTCAAAAATAGCGGCAAATGTATTGGAATTAGGTTTGTTTTGGCCTTCCTTATTTAAAGATACTTATAACTTCACGCAAAAATGCAATCCTTGCCAATATATAGGAAATTTGAGTAAAAGACATGAAATGCCCTTAACAAACATTCTTGAAATTGAATTTTTTGATATATGGGGTGTAACACCCTGGTTTTGGGGGTGAAAATATCTTTTCGTGAAAATCATACATGTATATGTCTCTTTAGAAGTAGCAAGATCTTTTAACTCTAATCTATCCTAAGCCCCAAAAATCTCAAAATCTTCTCTGTGGACCCAAATCAAGATCAAACTATCCAGATATGATCTACTAATTATCCTGAGTATAAAAGCCTTCAGAAGACAGATAAAATTCGATCTCAAACACCTAGAACCCTCAGCCTCTTTCTATTTTTGAATACATAATTAAATTAAATTACCCTAAATACCCTGAAATTCAACACTTCGATTTAACCAAATCCTAGCCTGTTCCAGACCAAAGTATTCTTGGATTATGATCTGAGGTATGCCAATACCTTAATCCAAAAAGTTGGTATCCAAACTCCATCATGTAGACCCTTTTCACAAAGCAGTCAAAAAAGTATTACAGATTAGTCCTTTTCAGATTTTCCATAAGCCTAAAAAGGCTAAAAGCCACAAATCAGCTCCAAATCTTAATCTGATTCAGGGAATATCTTACTAATGCTATTCAATACAAAATCTTTTTTTGTGAGGATATCAAAATCTCACCCTAAGTCTCAAATTTTCAGTTTCGACAAAACCCAGAATTTAAATACCCTAAATTACCCTATTTTCGTTTCATTCTAAATCTTCGTTCCATGCCTATATATAGTTGCCCATGACTGGTGTAGCCTTCACACTTCTCTCCAAAGCTTCCTTAGCCACTTAAACCGCGTCTTCTTCGTTTCTTCCCGGTGAGCCGCCGAGGAGGAGCACGATGCCAGATCAATCTACTGCACCAACTCTCAAATTGATTCAACCAGTAAGGGCCTTTCTCTCACCTCATCATGTTGTAGCCTTCGATTAAACTCCGGTGGACCTCAACGCCGGTGATCGTCGGGATTCTAATTTGCCCTGTTCCGGCAATTGAACGCACTCCCGTCCAAATTAGCCTATCTTTTAATGGAACCAAATGATCATTAGAGTATTCTTAGCAAGCTTGTTTAGCTAGAATTTAAATTGAAGCCCGAATTGAAGCTCTTTGCTTCTTCACACGCCGTCGAGATCAACTCACGTCGCTAGCCCGTTCCACCTCACCTCCGACCAAATCGACTGCACCTACTCGTTTCTTGTGTCTTGTAGATGGTGTAGCCGAGCCCAATCATTCTGCATTGCCCTAAACCAGCATCGCCCCTTTTGCCTACGTTCCAGAGTCCGGCATCAACGCCGACGAACTCCTACACTCAACCGCAACCAAATTCCTCACTGGAGATCGATCAGCACCACTCCAGGAGCATAAGCCCTCATCCAATTTCGTGATTCCTTAGCCCTAGCTCGCTATCATCGTAGCTCGCCCTTGTTCCTGGAAACCGACGAGTTCGACCTCGTCGTTCACCGTCGTCTCGCCTACCCATTTGACAAGATTAGCGAAGCAATACACGAGTAAATCGATCAAATGCTTAAGCCCTAGAAATTGACAGTGCTCAGACACTCAGTTCACTGTGTCCAGGGGTCTTTTTGCAAAATTTTTGAACTTCCAGACTTTTCTGTAAAAATCTCATTGTCAAACAGATGCCTTGTTCAATTATGCAACCAATGCTTTGATCCAAACTGGAAATCTTCTAAACCACTCGCATGCCATTCTCTGATACTGTCAGCCCTTGTCAGTCTGTGTCAGCTCTATGTCAGCCAGTGGCATTGGCCCAGTTCAACCACTTTTGTTTGTGCAAATCAGAATCCACTTTGTCTACCAAGTTTGTGATATCATGTTCTACATTTTCTTCAATTATCGTATGTGAGAAAACTCCATCTTAACCTATTTTTAGCTATGTCATTCCAGATGAATGTCGTCTATCGACGTTCAAACGTCACCGTGTTCGCATTCAATCTAAAATTTGACTTCACCCTAGTGCTTCAGCCACTCAAACAAGCTCTAGCCGTGTTTCAGTACTCGAGCCTAGAAGAAAACTCTTTAAGGCCAACCTAAACCATGTCAATGCCAGTCTTTGACATTTTCAGGCAGCGAACCGAATGTCAATCGGCTGACATTCACTGTTTTTGAGCAAACCAGCCGCGAACTCAATGTCAATTTTTATGCCTTGAAACCCTAAGAGCCTCTAACACTCATCCTTAGCCCAGATGCTATAGATTTTAGAGTTCTAACCCAGTTCCAGCTTCCAAGTCCTGTCTAATTCAGCATCGCCGAGATCATTTCTTTTAGAGCATATCTGCATGTAGATTTTAAAGCATTTAAAAATAGTTAGTGATCTTTGTGTGTTTGTTTGTTGATGGGTAGATCCAGAGTCAGAGTTCGAAGACTTCATCGCCGACCCGACACCGACTGCTGATTCTTACGATGCGGAAGGCAAGTCATATTCTTGAACATCTTTGTCGTGGTATTGCGAATACCCCGACAGGTTTTGAGGAGATTCCTAGCGAAGCAAAGACGACGTGAGCTAACCAAGTGATTGGTCCTCTCCCGTTGGGCAAGCACAAAAAATGACACGAGGATTTATATAAGTTCGGGTCTCAGTGGAGACCCTAGTCCTGTCGACGTGCTCCCAACAGAGGTTGGCTAAGGGAGTTCTCTCGTGGGGAGAGTGATCCTAAGCACGTATATTCTTTCTGTGAATTGATACAAATGAGTTGTCCTCAGTTACATGAGAGGGATACAAGGGCTTATATAGGCCCAAAAGATGCAAAAAGACTAAACTACCCCAGTTACAGCCGTTGGATCAGAGGGCACTAGCGTCCTTCTTCCGGCTAAGGGGGCTGGATGCTTGACAAGTGTCCTCGCCGGTTCCCGAGGTGCTTCTCGCGTGACCCTGCCCGGTACGGGGGTCACCGGGGCCCTGCCTTGTCCCCGGGCCAAAGGCGGCACCCAGGAGGGGGGTCACCGAGGGCCTTGTTCCCAGGCCAAGGGCGGCTCCTAGGACGGGGGTCACCGGGGGCCTTGTCCCCGGGCCAACGGCGGCGCCCGGGCCCTGCCCCTTACCGAGATTTTATTGCACGGAGATTTCCCCCCACAATCTTGAACTTATATTTTATGAATTGTTAAGATATTGCCTTGACTATAAGTAGTATTGCATGTGATCAAAAGAGAAAAGTATGATGTGGCAGTACTTTGACTGGATGCCAGTGAAATGTGAAATGATCTAGTAGTGAGCCATAAACTAATATATATGTATATATTTATATTCATGAAATAAAACCCTAGCCGTGACCAGAGTTTGGTATGAAATGGTGGTAGCACTGGATGTGTTGTGGTATGATCTAGTCACTGGCATATAAGGACTAGAACCTTGTGTTGTGCTTCTAGTGGCATGAAAAACGTGCTAACCGCAAGCCTGGTATGGGATAGGCCTGAACAAGTAGTATGTGGATCGCACATGAAACCCCTGCATGAGATGGAAAGTTTGTGCACGATTTGACATGGAGTGCGGCTCCAACACATATCACTGGATGTGATGCACGCTGACCCAGTAATAGGAAGATGCAGTTCAGGGTGGGGGTATAGCCCGCCACAACTATGGTTTGTGAAACCACAGGGTCAGGGGTGAATTGTGTGTGAACCATGACAAAAGTTATTGTTATCTCCACCTTTCCACCTATAGTTTGAAGTAAGGAAAGGGTCTAATCATCTTGATAGGATGAGCATTAAAGTGGAATATCTTGTGGGTAATTGGTATCCCTCTGCAGAGTTAAAAACGTATTCGAATACTTCGAGCTCCCGGGTCTATAGGAGTCTGCTGCGGTGGATTAAATCCACATCAATGTGACACAAGTATATTTTCTAAATAAAATTTGATAAAGTCAAGATTACCAAAATGACATGTGTTGTCATGATAAGGGGTGCAGCTGTGGCTTGTCGTGTGTCGACGTGTCGCGATAGTACTATTAATAGTGCAATATGACTAGCAATGCTATGTTATGAAAGTACTATCATAAGCATAAGTTTTGAAGAGAAAAAGTATTTTGCAACCCCTTTTTCCCTTTTTCCCTACTAGCATAGGTTCATATCATCACTACTATATGTATATCTATTCTTACCCTATGACATGCTGAGTACAAAAGTGCTCACCCTTGCAATCTATAATCCAATAGATGGAGTGCTCCATGATCAAGACGAATGTTTGGAGAATTTCGGGGATCTAGAAGGAGGAGAGCCAGTTCCACCGGAGCCCTGAAGAGTGTTGTTCTGCTATCAACTTGCTGTGGGGTTCTCTTAGCTTCCGCCTAGTAGTTTTTATTTTTCTTTAACTAGACCATTTATGCCGCGAAGGCATTGTAATCTCTAATGATGTACTAAGACCAGTAGGCCATACTGCTTAAGATATTTTGTATGTTACTCTGCTGTAATGAACTCTTGTGCTTGACTTATCCTGTGAAGTCAATGGTATGTATGTATGGGTCCAGCTGTAGTGAGTTGGGTCCCCACAGGAGTAGTCGTGGTCCCCTTGGCGGGGCACGACTCAGGTCCTCACATGGGGTGTAGATTATATGGAATATTTTCCTTCTTCTATGGGCAACTCCTACATCTTAGTCGCAGTTGATTATGTTTCAAAGTGGGTAGAAGCTATTGCGACACCAACAAATGAATCAAAACATGTGATTAAGCTTTTCAAAACATTCATCGTTCCCCGATTTGGTGTACCATGAGCGGTGATTAGTGATGGCGGTGCGAATTTCACTATTTACTAATTTCAGAAATTGTAGACGAAATATGGGGTTATTCATAAAGTTGCTCTTGCATACCACCCTGAAACAAGTGGATAGGTGGAAGTCTCGAACAGAGAAATCAAAACGATCTGGCAGAAAGTGGTGGCACTGTCACAAACAGATTGGGTGCTCAAACTCTCCGATGTTCTTTGGGTGTATCACACCGTATTGAAAACTCCGCTAGGTATGACGCCTTACAAAATTGTATTTGGTAAGAATTGCCATTTGCCTGTTAAATTGTTACACAGGGCATTTTGGGCGTTAAAAGAACTCAATTGGAACTTCGACAAAGCTGGGCGAAGGCGAATCATCGAATTGCATGAATTGGAGGAGCTTCCAAAAAACTCCTACGGAAGTGCCCTAATTTACAAAGACAACACGAAGAAGTGACACGACAAACCAATCCTCAACCGTACGTAAGTTTAAAGAAGGTGATTTGAATTTATTATTTAGCATGCGGTTGAAATTGTTTCCAGTCGCGATGGACTAGGCCTTACACGAGAGAAAAAGTCTTCCCATATGGTGTTGTAGAACTTCAGGTGCACGATGGTACCACTGTGAAGGTAAATATGCATCGCATCAAATTATACAATGTGGAAGACAAGGTAAGTGCACTGAACTCGGTTAATTCATTCAATTAAGTTTATTTTTGAACGAGCGAGAATGTTCCATCGAGCAGGACGTTAAACCAATACTAGTTGGGAGGCAACCTGGAATATTAAGACATAGTTTTCTCTCTTATGAACACAACGGCAAAATAATCACTCAATTTCGAGATTGTTTGGCCCTCCAAAACCTATTTTCTGGAAAACATGCACAAATTAGGACTGAATTTCTGAAAAATCTCAAAAAAAACAAAAATTACAAAAGGGGACAGAGCCCAGCATGACTCATTGCATGGGCCGTACCCTGGGATGAGCCTGACTCGTGCCTAAGGTCGTGGTGGGCTCCGTTGGCTTGCCTCGCTCCCCTGTTTCTGGTTTTTGTGTGCTGTTTTTTAAGGTTTCCTTATAAAGAAACTCGTCTTCTCCAACGCTCCCAACCACAAAACCTCCATTATTTGAGCTCCAAAACTCCACAAAACCAGCCCTAGATCTTTCCATCCACCTGCTAAAAATCCGATCCGACAGTGGATTTCGACTCCTCGCGCCGCGACACTTCCAGATCTAAAATTTCTACGACAATGACGACACCCCGACACAACGTCAAGCAAATGGCGAAGCACCAACGAGGTATGTCTCCACAAACCTACTCCGATCCTGATTTCTCGCACATCTATTTTACTAATCCCGATCATCTCACTAGATTTTTGCATTTACAGATGCTCATACCATTAGGTCTGTAGAGATTGAGGATGATGTGCTCTGCCTAATTCACAATGTGTGTTGGGATACACTTGTTAGGGTGCCGATTCTGACTTTTCACGAAGTCGTTTGGGAGATTTTAGCCTCCTTTGAACAAAATACCCTATGCGTTCCTCCCGACCAAACTGAGGGCGTGAGATTCAGGTTTGAAAATGAGGACTATAGCTTCACAATTGACGAATTTGCCAATCTTTTAGGGTTAAAAACCGGGGGAACTAATTTGCACCCCCCGGTAAAATTTGGCAGGCAATAATCGAGGAGGAGCAGCACCAATTTCGCCCCGGTAAATCAAAAGCAGTCACACTTTGCAATCCCACCTTTCGCTACTTTGCTGGGACAATTCTCGACCGTGATAACCAAGAACAAGTCTTAGAGACCAAGGTCAAATTTCTTTGGGCTATGATAGGTAAAATTGAACTCTCATCCGCAGCCTACCTTGCCCACCTTGAAATAATCAGAAAGGATTTGCACAAAGTCTTACCCATAGTCTTGGCTGGCTTAATCACTCACATAGCATCCTCTATAGGGTTTAATGTTAGTGATCATCAGGATTATTTGCCCACCACCCTTGACCTACCCACACTCCTCACCATGCAATAGTACAGAAATGCAGTCTACTAACCCCTATCTTCTATCGGTTATTAGCGAAACAGTAGAAAACCGATAGAAAATGTGCCTCGCGGTCATAAAAGCCCGACGGATGTATTTTCCCTATCGGTTTATAAGAAACTTACCGATAGAATAAATGGTATGATTTACTCTAGCGGTGATGAACATATTTGCCGTTAGAAGAGATGCATAAGTACTGACGGAAGAATGTTGTGCGCCGATAGGACTGGTCGACTTCAACAACTAGACTTATTCTATCGCTACTGTATGAATATACCGACAAAGTATATTAAAAATTCCTATCGGCAATATGTAGTGCGCCGATAGAATAGTTGGCCTTCTACAAATATTTTTATTCTATCGGTAATGGATTCTTTTACCGTTAGAATATATTGAAAATTGCTTAGAACTGTTTGTCTTCAAATAGTTTTATTCTATCGGTAATGAATGTTTATACCGGTAGAATATTGCAAAAAATATCTTTGAACTGTTGGCCTTCTACAACTAGTAATATTCTATCAGCAATGTACGTACACACCGATAGAATATGTACAAAAATTCCTATCGGTAATATTTATTGTGCCGATAGAACCATTCGCCTTCTACAGATGTTTTTATTACTAACGGTATTCTGTTTTCGTACCGATAGAAAATATATATTTGTATAAATACACGGGTATGTCTCTTTCATTCTCACAGTTCATCTGGGGCTCGTAGTCCTTACCCGTAAGCTCCATGGACGGCCGGCGCACCTCTACAGGGGACCGCTGCACCTCCACACCTCCATCGACGCCCTCTAGACGTCGGCATCCCAAGGAAGGTACGTAAAATTTCTGCAATATTGTTAGATTATTCTAATCCCATTATGGCAATAATTCTGCTTTTTTTGTATCCTTCATTTTGATGTGTCTTCTTTTCAATATGATTATGATCTGTTCAGGTCCTTGGATGATGCTCGTGAGGGGCAACGTATTTCACGGTTCTTCATCCCAGTACGCTGCCTACGTTGGCTTGTTGGCGAAAGAAATGGTGAAGATCACCGTTGAGAGCTGGAAGGACGTGAAGGGCGAGATCTTGGTTGGCTCGGTCGAGAAGATGCTTAAGCCCGGCGTGTTTCTCAAATCAGGACCTATAGAAAGCATCTTACATTTTTTTGCATGCACCAGCTTGTGGCCAGATGCTTACCTGCTTGGAGAAGAAGAATTGTTGTTATTTGCACAGCCATTCTACACCATCACTACACAGAACAACATCTTGGAAGGTAGGTTCTTTTTGTTAATGGAGTTGAGTTGAGTTAGTTGAGTTGATCGAGTTTGAGTTCGAGGAAATCACCAATACGTACAAATGTATGTCGACGGCAGTTCCAGCTCCTCCGGCATCTTCGAACTGAACTCCTATGGTTAAGTCCAATGTGGTTCAGACATTTGCTGTTTTGGATGAATGGATTTGTGATGTATCAGGTCTAACTTGTAGTCAGTAGTTGCATTGTGGCAACCTGCAAAGGTTCCCTTTTATGTAAAATGCATGTATGGGCCACTGGGTCCTCGTCGTGATCTGTTGTTAATTTCAGACATGGCTTTTGTAATATACATCGAATGTGTGAATTGTTGTATTTGTATATTGTTGTATATTTGTGTATCATGTATTGCTAATTGGGACATGAACTTGAATGTGCAGGGAGTATTTGTGTATTTAATTGTATTGGTAGGTAGGTGTGTATTTGTACTGCTGTTTCAAAAATGCACTTTAATTTGTGAACTGGCATGTGTATGTTTGTACCTGAATTTGTATTGGTGAACTGGCATGTGTATGTTTGTACCTGAATTTGTGAACTGGCATCTGTAATTTCTTTGGCAAGATGAAGTCCCAAGTACCTACAAAAAGTATTTTTGTGTCTCCTAGTTAATCCACAAATTAGCATTTCTTGAAATATATTGCTTTATCTTCTAGTTAAGATCCGTTTGATGTAAGATCTGTTTGATGTTACATTGATATGATTCCTTGAATGTGAGAAATGGCATGTGCATGTTTGTCCCAGATTGGTACCAGTACCTCCTCTAACGGTAAGTACACATATTTACCGATAGGAAAACACATATATTTGCTCAGTCATGCATATTCTAACGGTAAGTACACATATTTACCGATAGGAAAACACATATATTTGCTCAGTCATGCATATTCTAACGGTAAGTACACATATTTACCGATAGAAAAACTCATGCTCGAGCGTCATGCATCATCTAACGGTTCGTACACATATATACCGATAGAAAAACTCATGTGCGTGTTGTGTCATGCATGATCTAACGGTCAATACACATATTTACCGAAAGAAGAAGTCCTGTACTTGCTCGGTAATGCACATTCTCTAACGGTATGTGTGTGGTTTTACCGATGGAATATGTGAGCGGCAAATTACCTAAGTTAGTCTGACAGTTATTTCATGTATTTACCGTTAGAAAAATGTCTATTATAAGGAAAACCCCACTCGACCATTGCTGAGCTGATCTTTAATTTGTTCTGTTGCACTCTGTGTCCCTCTGTTTGTGACGAAAGTTCCAGCTACACTGCTAGGGTGATCAGCGTAGGCTGGAGGGAAGTTGATTGCGCCCCTCTCTTTAAGGTACGCTTAATCGTCGACACTTATCTCTCTCTCCCTCTAGATCTCCCTTCCTCTCTACTTGCAAGCTAGCTGTATTGTGTAGTTCTAAGTTTGTAGCTCTAAGCTTGGGAGCTTGGTAGCTGGAAATGCGTCATGTTTTAGAAGCTAACTAGCTTGTATTGTGTAGTTAGCTAGGTTAATTAGTGTTAATTTCGTCAGGCTAGGGTTCAACACATGTATCTGTTGTAAGAGACTGTACATGTACATATACATAATTTAATCGGGCAGGTTTCATGCATGGCTTACTCGTTAAATTTTGTTAATTGTAGATGGACAGGAAATATTGGATGTATGGAATAAAACGTACTACTCTTGAATATTTGGATGGTGTGAATGAGTTTATTAAATTTGCTGAGCAACAAAAGGAGAGGAAGGGAGAGAAAAATATGCTCTGTCCTTGTACAGATTGTATGAACTTGAAGAGGTTTAGCAACTCTGATCAAATTAAGAGTCATTTGATTTGTCGTGGTTTTAACGCGCGATACACCCGTTGGATATGGCATGGCGAAGATCTTGAGGAAACAGGCACCACTACTACCAATCAGCACGACTCGGATGTGGATTGCAATAATATCGATGATCATCCCAATTTTGGTAATGTTCATTCCGATGTGCACGTAGATGATGATGATGACAATCTAGATGAGATGTTACGTGATGTAGAGGAAGATTACAACGAAAATGACTTCTGTGAAATTGAGAAACTGATTGCTGACTCTGAGAAGCCTCTGTTCCCTGGATGTGCAACATTTACAAAACTGTCTTCTGTGCTGAGATTATATAACTTGAAGGCAGGAAACGGTTGGAGTGATAAGAGTTTCACGGCACTATTAGATCTTCTAGCGGACATGCTTCCAGAGGGAAATGAGTTGCCAAGATCTACTTACCAAGCCAAAAAACTGTTGTGTCCGTTGGGAATGGAAATCGAAAGAATACACGCATGCCCAAATGATTGTGTGTTGTACCGTAACGAGTACTCCAGTTTGCATGTTTGTCCAAGATGCGGCGCATCGAGGTATACGCGTAGGGACCGGATTGACAGTGAACGTCACGAGGTAAGGAAAGGGCCCCCGGCAAAAACTGTGTGGTACTTGCCTGTGATACCTAGATTGAAGCGGCTGTTTGCAAATCCGAAAGTCGCGAAGCACTTGCGTTGGCATGCTGAAGCCCGGAAACAAGACGGAAAACTGAGACACCCAGCTGATTCTATTCAATGGAGAAACATCAACAGAACATTTGCTGAGTTCGGCGGCGAACTTAGGAATGTAAGGTTCGGGTTGAGTACAGATGGTATGAACCCACATGGTAATATGAGCAGCCGGCACAGCACTTGGCCGGTTCTTTTATGCATCTACAATCTTCCTCCTTGGTTATGCATGAAGCGCAAGTACATCATGATGGCGTTACTAATCTCAGGACCCAGACAACCCGGAAATGATATTGACGTGTTTCTAGCGCCATTAATCGAGGACTTACAGAAATTGTGGAGCGAGGGTGTGCAGGTGTGGGATGCATACAAGAAAGAGAATTTCATCTTGCGGGCCCTGATATTTTGCACCATAAATGATTTTCCGGCCTACGGCAATTTGTCGGGGTATAGTACGAAAGGAGCCAAGGCTTGCCCTATTTGCCTAGATGAAACTGAGAGCATGTGGCTGCGAAACTGCCGGAAAACAGTGTACATGGGTCACCGTAGGTTTCTTCCGGTGCATCACACGTACCGTAAGAAGAGGAAATCATTTAACGGGAAGCCTGAGAAGGGATCAGCTCCAGTGTTTCTGATCGGTAAGGAGATTTACTCGCGCGTGAACGACATCAAAGTTGAGTTCGGTAAGCATTCTAAACCTCGAGAAAAAAATGTTTGGAAGAAGAGATCGATTCTCTGGGATCTACCGTACTGGGAGCACTTACAAGTTCGACATTGCATTGACGTCATGCATGTAGAGAAAAATGTCTGTGACTGTTTGATTGGTTTTTGTTGAACATTCCGGGAAAGACAAAGGATGTTGTGAAAGCTCGTCGTGACATGGTGGAAATGGGGATAAGGACTGAGCTTGCACCTTTAGAGAATGGAAAGCGTACATACCTCCCCCGGCCTGCTATACGTTGTCCAAGAGCGAAAAAACAGAACTTTGTCAGTGCCTGCACGGTGTTAAAGTTCCATGTGGGTACTCCGCGAACTTGAAAAAACTTGTGTCTATGAAGGACCTAAGACTGGTTGGCATGAAGTCCCACGACTGTCATGTCTTGATGTCACAGATGCTTCCCATTGCTATCAGAGGCATTCTCCTAGTTAAAGTCAGAGAGACAATCACAAACCTATGTTATTTCTTCAACGCAATATCTTGCAAGGTAAATACGTGCACTCGTACTATAAGTTCACTACCTCCATTTGTGGAGCTTAATTAGAAGATTTTTCTGATATGAATATTTGGCGCAACTGTGTCCTCGTAGGTAATTGATCCCGATGGACTGGACGCTTTGCAACGCGACGTGGTTACAACTCTTTGTCAGCTCGAGATGTATTTCCCTCCATCCTTTTTTGATGTTATGGTCCATCTGATTGTTCACCTTATCAGAGAAATTAAGTTTTGTGGACCCGTGTGCCTGCGCTACATGTATCCATTTGAGAGATTTATGGGTGTATTGAAGGGATACGTAAGGACTCGTCGTCGACCTGAGGGGAGTATCATGGAAGGTTATGCCGCCGAGGAGGTGTTTGAATTTTGCACAGATTATATGGCCGGGGTTGACCCAATTGGTGTTCCTAGGTCCCGACACGAGGGTAGGCTTGAGGGAATCGGAACGATTGGATTCAAAGCTATCGTCCCCGCTCGTGATGTGTACGCAAAATCACATTTTTGGGTCTTACAACACATGACGGAGGTCGAGCCATACATACACGAGCACAAGGTAATGTTACGGTCACAGAATCCTTCGAAGTCAGACGTTTGGGTCAGCAGAGAACATAACAGGAAATTTGCTGAGTGGATCCAAGAAAGAGTCATGCGAGCTGCCGAGGGCTCCGTAAGTGAAACTGTGACATGGTTGGCTAGAGGCCCAAGATTCACTGTAGGGACTTGGCAGGGGTACGACATCAATGGATATTCATTTTACACAAGAGCTCAAGACGCCAAGAGTAGCACGCAATGTAGCGGAGTGACACTGTTTGCTATTTCCGAGGATGCCAGGTCAGTAAGGGCGCTGAACTCATATTACGGTGTTATTGATGAAATATGGGAGCTCGATTACGGATTACTTAAGATTCCCCTGTTTCGATGCCAATGGGTCGAAATCCCTCGAGGTGTTCAAGTTGACAGTTACGGGTTTACTCTCGTCGATCTTGGTAGAGTCGGATACCAAGACGATCCATTCATACTTGCAAAGTGTAACATCCTGAGTTAGGGGTGAAAACTTCCTTTTTCATCAATAGCATGCATGCATGTATCAGTACTAATAGCCAGATCAGTATCTATCCTAAACCCTAAAATCTCTAAAATCTATCCTGTGACCTCAAATCAAGATCAGATTGTTCAGATGTGATCTATCAGTTATCCTAAACCTAAAAGCCTTCAGAACCTAGATCCAATTCTATCTCTAAATTCCAGATTTATCAACTTCTTCTGTTTTCGAAAACAGAAATACATTATATTACCTAAATACCCTAAGTTTCAGAAATACAGATTTAATCAAAATCTTGACCAAGTTCAGACCAGATTATTTCTGGAATATGATCATGGGTATGTCAATACCTTAAACTAAAAAGTTGACAGCCAGATTCTACCATCTAGACTCTTTTCACAAATCAGTCCAAGAATTATCGCAATATAGTCCTTATCTGATATCTGAAAACCTAGAAAGGTTAAAATCTCCAGATTAACTCCAAATTCAGAATTTCTTCGGCAAATCTTTTCTAGATGCTATTTGAAACAAGTTCTTCTTTTGTGCAGATTTCAAGATCTCATCCTAATTACCATAATTCGAAATCAATTAAAGCTCAGATTCAATTACCCTAAAAATACCCTATTTTCAGTCTGTATCAAAGACTATTCAAATGTGCCAAAATTTTATTAAATGTTCTTGCCAAATATTCTGTTGAATATAATCTGCTATATCAGTGAAATCAAATTCAGTTTAAACCTTCCAAAACTCCAGATTCGCAGATCAGTCCTTCTTCCAGATTTTTCTAAAAGCCAGAAAGGCAAAATGTTGCAAACAAATTCAAATCTAATTCAGGGAACACCTTCCAAATGCTTTTCAACACAAATTCTTCTTTTATGAGTATCTCAAAATCAAACCCTAAATCCCAGAATTCGAGATCAATAAGTTTCAGACTTATTTTACCCTAATCTACTCTGTTTTCAGTTCATATCAAAAATCATCCAAATGTCTCAAATTTTATCTTCTATTTGTGCCAAGTCATCTGTTGAATCAAGCCTACCAGATTAATGCAATCAATTTCAGATTTAACCTTCCAAATCATCAGATTTAGAATTCAGCCCGAAATCAAAAGTCAAATATTGCAAATCAGCCCCTATTTCGACCAGAGCAGCAGCTACTGTACGCACGACCAGAGCTCGCCGTGATCTTTGCGCCGTGCACGCTCGCCGCCGGCCAAGCCCCGCTTGCATTTGTGCTCATGCATGCTTGCTGTTGCTGATGCGCACGCGTCCGTGTCTTAGCCTTCGCCGTGGCAGCAACGTTGAACAGCAATTGCTTCCGCGCGCGACCAACAGCAGCTTTTGTCAGCAACACGGCACCACGTTGCTTTGCCTTGCCAGCTTGTGTTGCCACCGCCTTGCACCACCCGACATTGTTGAGTCCCGATGAAGCCGACAGCTTAATCAGCTTTGCACCGCCTGTGCGCCATCACGTTACCGCTCGCCGTTGTTGCATCTGCGTCCGGCAAGTCACTGACGCCAATTCATTGCTGTTTAATCCTTGCAAGCTTCGCCCTCTAGTCTATTTAAGCAACCAACACCTTGTGCAATCTTCACTTCACCAGAGCTTAACCAAATTCTCAAATTCCCTTGCTGTCGTCGTCTTCTCCGGCGAGCCATCGAGGAGCTTCACGGTGACAGCCTTAACCGCAGCCTTAATCCTCAAATTGACAGCATCAGTGAGTTTCTCCTACCTATCTCATCGTGCTGTAGTATTTAATTGAACTCTTATGCACTTCATCGCCGGTGATCGCCGGAAATTGCTGAAATCAGTGAAATGCCCTGTTCCAGTTGCACAAGTCAAATTAGCCCGAATTAGCCTTCGACTCAATAGACAAAAATGATCAGTGAGCTATTTTAAGCAAGCCTGTGAAGTTGGATGGTGAAATTGACCAAGAACTGGAGTTTTTCGCTAGCCCGAGCTTCCCCAGCCGCCGGCGAACGTCGCCAGCCTTCTCCGGTGATTCTCCGGCCAATTCAATCGTGCCAGAAGCTTTCTTATACCTTCTAGATGCTCTCCAAGCAAGGAATCGAGTTCAAACATTGTGTAGCCAAAACCCCCAATATCAGTGTTTTCTTCTCCGGCGCCGGCCACCGGAAAACCATTCCCGGCCGATCCAGCTCCAGAAACCTTGTCCCCCAGATGCGCCTTGATCTCCTAAGCAACTTTACTTACTAGCTCGACTTCCAATTCGGCCTAAATCAGAAGATATAGCTATGCCCTAATTCCTGTCCAGTGCTGTGAATTGAAATTTCAGCCACCGAGTTCATCGCCGGTTTTCATCACTTTCCGGCCACCTCCTGCCCTAGGTCCAGTTGAATGAATTGTTCCTGTTACTGAGGCCTACATCCCAGGCAAAGTGGTGCATCAATTGGAGCCCTAGATCAAGAGTTGTGGCAAACCCTAGTTTCTAGCTATGTCAGTGCAATGCCAGGCTATGTCAGTCAGTGGCATTAGCCCATTTCACTTCCTTCCATATGTGTATTTTGAGCATGACTTTGTCCCTTAGACTCCTGAGGTTGTGATCTACAATTTCTTCTTCTATCACAACTTGATTTGAGTCCTTGAATTGCATTTTATGCTTAGCCCTAGATTATGACATTGTTAACCCTATGTCAAAGCCTTGAACCGAATGTCGACCTAAAGACATTCATCGATTTTGGGCAAACCAGCTGCGGACTTAATGTCAATTCCTATATCCTGGAACCCTAGAAGTTCCTAGCACTCATTTTCAGCCCTAATTCTATGATTTAGCCCTAATCAGCTTCTATGGTACCTAAATCCAATTATTTCAGAATCATCAAGACATTCATCTTTGCATTATTGCATGTAGTATAATAATGTATTGAAAAGGTTGTGATTCTTGGTTGCTTGTTTGATCTTTGCTCATAGTCGGAGCTAGAGTTCGAAGACTTCACTGCTGGCCCGACATCAACTGCTGTCTTTCACGACGCGGAAGGCAAGTCATATCCTTGGTCATCTTAAACCTATATTTTAAATGTTGCTAAAACATAAACTTGAATATAGGCAATATTGCATGTGAAAGATTGAGAATGGTTGATTTATGAATTGGCAGTACTAGACTGGTTATCTGTGAAATGTGAAATAAACAAGTTTTGAGCCATGAACTATTATATGTATTTATATACTTATATTCATGAAATAAAACCCTTAGCCGTGACCAGAAAAATGGTGTGGATGGCTGTAGCACTGGAGGTGCTAGACTGCAAAGGAATGCAGGCACTGAAGGTGCAGGGTTGTGGATGGTCTGGTCATTGGCATATAAGGACTAGAACCTTGTGTTGTGCGTCTAGTGGCATGAACAACGTGCTAACCGCAAGCCTGGTATGGGACAGGCCTGAACAAGTACTTATGTGGATCGTACATGAAACCCCTGCATGAGATGTGTTGTGATGATTGACTTGGAGGCTGACTCCTACTATCACTGAAGGTGATCTGATATTTGACCCAGTAATGGGAAAATGAGGTGGGGTGGAGGTTATGATACAGCCTACCACAACTGTGTTTCACTGAGAGCCACAGGGTCAGGGGTGAATTGTAAGTGATGCATAACAAAAGTTCTTGTTATCTCCACCTTGCCACTCACACATGGTTGTGAGGAGGGGTCTAATCATTTTGGTATGATAGGATGGGCTTGAAAGTGGAATATCTTGCGGGTAAATTGGTTCTTCTCTGCAGAGTTAAAAACGTATTCGAATACTCCGAGCTCCCGGGTTTTATAGGAGCCTGCTGCGGTGGATTAAATCCACGGGGTGTGACACAAGTATTATTTTCTAAATAAAATATATTTAAATCAAGATTACCCAAATGACATGTGTTGTTATGATAAGGAGTGCTGCCGTGGGCTGTCGTGTGTCGACGTGTCGCGGTAGTGCTATAATCTAGTGAACATGAATGATGATGTTATATTATAAAAAGTGCTGCCATAAGATGAGATGAGAAAGGAAAAGATTATTTTACAAATATCCATAATTCTTGACTAGTCTAGATTCATATCATCACTACTATATGTATCTACTCTTACCTATGACTTGCTGAGTACGTAAGTGCTCACCCTTGCAACATTCAACTCAATAGATGGAGTCTACTTTGATCAAGATGATGGCACGGAATACTTCGTGGATCCAGAAGGAGGAGCGTCAGTCCCGTCATTTCCCTGATGTGTGTTGTTCTGCCGTCCACTTCTCTTTGTGGGTGGGTCACCTACCTTCTGCTGTGTAGATGTTATTTTGCTAAACCATGTATGCCGTGAAGGCATTGTAATCTCCTTATGTAATATCAAGGCCAGCAGGCCACACTGCTTAACTATTTTGTAAGTTACTCTATTGCAATGTGATATACTCCTGTGCTTGACTTATCCTGGGAAGTCAAGGGTATGTGTATGCTATGCATATAAGGGACTAGCTGCAGCGAGCTAGGTCTCTACAGGAGTAGTCGTAGTCCCAGTCTCGGGGCGCGACACAAAGCAAGCCACACAGGTATTCTACATCGTTGACCCGGCCAATCCAAACTTGCATGTTGTCCTCCACAGCAAGAGACGTATTGTTGGGGTCGAAGATGTTGTCGACGAAGAGGAGTATAACCAATTCGATGAAATACCTCCATTTTTAGAGGACATTCAATCTATCCGTACTGAAGATATCGACGAAACAATGTATCTGCGAGATGACCACGAAAAAGGATTATGGGTTGAGAACCATTGATGATTAATTTCTATTTCAGGGATAAATGCCAAGCAAACAGCCCACAAGTTCTGCAGCAAGGTGAGGAACTTATCATTAATACATCAGGCAGTACATTTTTCTTTAGAATTTAATGATAAGCTAGTTCACAGCATTAATACATCTCAATTTTACTCCACAGCATGAGTTCTAACATGCACAGTACCTTTATCCTGTAAATACTTAATTCTTCCCTTCAAATAGCACTTGCAAAAATCTCATCGTAGCCTCTTGCTTCTTCAAATTAAGTTCTGCAAGAAACCCTTTTTTCTGACGGTATTTTGTTATTTATACCGATAGAAAAGGACATCCGCTACTTTCACACTTCTCTCAGGCACTTCAAAACGTTTTCTATCGGTATTGTTCTATTTTACCGTTAGAATAAATTCGTTAGTCTCACGGTATTTTTGTCTGACGGTTTTTTCCTTTTTTTACCGATAGAAGAATACTCCGCCGCTTTGAATTCTCAACCGTGTCGCCATGCGTCGCCTGGGAAACTCTATAAGTACCTCGCCATGCGTCGCGGTATTTTGTTGTTTTTCTAATTCTCGAACGATTCGACTCCTCATCTTCTCTTTCACAATGGCAACCTCCATGGGATCGTCAGCCACGCCCTCCCCGGTAAGAACTCTAAATCTCCTCGGTTTACCCATGTATTGTTAATCCATGTTCAGTTCATTCTTGACCTGTTGATTTGCACAGGGAATGGTAGCCGTGGAAGACACTGCCAAAGTGAAGGCCGACCTGAGGGCCCTCCAGGAGGAGAACAAGCTCCTTACAGACAAGCACACTCAGCTACAGCTTGACCTTGACGATCTCTTCCAGCGCATTAAGCGCATGAAGACGGATGGTGACAATGCTAGGGCGAGGACGAGGCGTCTTCGCGAGGAGAAGAAAGCCGCGGATATGACCATCGCTGGCTGCGGTTTGACTATGAAGGATAACATAGCGAAGCTGAGGGAGGTCGCAGGCCTTCTCGACGCGGTAGTAGTTGATCCTAGGGACAACTTGTCGCTAGAGGAGTCCTGCGTCCTGGCTGCAAGTCTAACTGACTCTATTCTACATGCAGCCAGGGCTAAGACCACCCCTTGACCTAGCATTATGGGTTTTATTTTTTTTTGTAAGTGATAAAACAACAATGAATGAACAATTTCTTTTTATGTCAATTTTCCAATTTTCCAGCTATCTTCCCTCTTTCTTTATCACTCTGCAGCTTTCAACCACGGTCTGTTTGATGTTAAATTGTGTGTACCTTTTCATTACTCTGATGGTATTTTGTTGTTTTTACCGATAGAAACTATAATCTCAAGCACTTTAGAAAATTTTTCTGGGGAAAATTGGTCTCACGGGATTTTATTGTTTATACCGATAGGAAAAGGCACCTTTTCATTACTCTGACGGTATTTTGTTGTTTTTACCGATAGAAACTATAATCTCAAGCACTTTAGAAAATTTTTCTGGGGAAAATTGGTCTCACGGGATTTTATTGTTTATACCGATAGGAAAAGGCACCTTTTCATTACTCTGACGGTATTTTGTTGTTTTTACCGATAGAAAAATGGCACCCCAATACTATAATCTCAAACACTTTAAAAAAAATTTCTGGGATATATTGGTCTCACGGGATTTTATTGTTTATACCGATAGAAAAAGGCATCCACTACTTCAAATATTTTTCCGGGAAATTTACTTGTTCTATCGGTATTATTTTGTTGTACCGATAGGAAAAGACATAAGTCTATCGGTATCATTTTGTTATGCCGATAGAAAAGTGCCTCCACTACTTTATTACTCGTACACGGCCCTTTAGTTTCCCTCCACTCGAACAGTTCCACCTTAGAGCACTGCGTCTCTTCGAGAGCGAAGAAAACCACAACCTCCGCCGCGACCACTCACTTCCTCTCTCCCACACGACGATTGCCGGCTGGACACTGGTTCGCCACTGCCACCGGTTCTTATTTTCGTCCTTCGCCGGCCGCCGCTGCGTTCTACACCGCCTCTCCATCACCAGAACTGATCGCCGCCGTAAATACCCTAATTCGTCGTTCTATTTCCAGCATCTTCCTTATTTGATCCTAGTGTTTTGCACGTACTAATTCTTCGAGTTTTGCAATTACACTAGGGTTCCCTATTATGTTGGATTATGTACATTCCGCACGCAATGTTGATTTAAATTAGGGTTTACATAATATGTTCCAGTGCTGTAATGAACCTGTTTTGAGATTTTAACTTATCTATACTGCTGTATGTGTGATCAATTGTATCCAACTGCCATGTAATGCACATTATATGTTGGAGGTGTTCTTACACATATTCTATCGGCAGCTCATGTGTTTACCTATAGAACATATTTCTGCACAAGTAGTAAAACTTAATTTGGATCTGGAAGGACATGAGCCATGCAATGTACTAGTTTGGTTGGGAATTTTTACTCACTTCATATGAATATATGGCAATGTGGATGGGTCTTCGATGTATATGTTTCAAATGCCTATACATGACTTTTCCCAACCTAATAGATGTGAAGTCCTGATGACTCACATACAGGCTAGGCTAAAGATTATGCACAGTGGCACTTAGATGCTTGTGTGCATATTTACGTGTGAAATAATTATGCTGGCCCATGAATATTAGTATAGCAAATCATCGAGAATGTTATGTGATGACAGTGAATGGTGGCTTGTCAACAAAATTCCATATGTAGAGAACATTGTTATGTTCTATCGGTATCTCACGGGTTTGCCGATAGAAAAATTGTCTTCTGTGGAGGTAATTGTTATAGTCTATCGGCAGCTCATGTGTTTATCGATAGAAAATATTTCTGAACAGTTCAGGAAGTAATTTATGCATGTCTTTCTTTTTGTATTATTTTCCCTTTTGCTGCCCTAGTTAGTCTCCAGTCCTGGGCTAAGTTATGGAACTCCAAGGCGAATTAATTGCCATATATATGGTTTGTTGAAGGTTTTGTAGGGGAAGACATGTCGTCGTCTTCATCGGATGGTACTAGTGGTTCGACTAGGGCCAACCCCATCGTAACTACTGAAGATGCAGCTGTTACATCCCAGCGCAAGAGGGTGGGGCGAGGCGCGACGACGTTGGGGCGTTTGGCCAAACGCACGGATCTTTCTTGTGAGTTCAACCAATTTGGGAGGCCGATTGGAAAGAATGCTGGGAGGTACGCGGCCTACGTTGGGCTGTTGGCGAAAGAAAGGGTGAAGATCACCGTCCAGAGCTGGAAGGACGTGACGGCGGACGAGAGGGATAGGTTGTGGGCAGAAGTGAAGGTTAAATGAACTACAATCGCTGAACTCTTTCGTAATCACGTTCTCTTGGCTTATACTAAAGTTTAACTAACTCGTGATTAATTGTATGCATTTTTCGGAAACAGGCTAAGTGGAACATCCCCGACGATACACCTAGGACTGCCTGCTTGAAGGACATGAACGGAACATGGAAAACCTTTAAGAGCTGGCTCGTCAGTAACTTCCTCGCTGTGGGGAAATCTCCTTGCGAGAAGTACCCCTTCATATCGGAGGAGGTATGGGAGGAATTCACCAAGCAGAAGGGGACTGAGGAGTTCAAGGCCCTTAGCGAGAAGAATAGGGCGATCCAGAAGAGGAACGACCACCCGCATCGGCTCGGATCCCGGGGCTATGCGGGGAAGGAGGAGCAGTGGAAGAAGGAAGTCGAGCAAAATCCTGTCATCGACACCCCTGAATTGCCGCTCTCCGAGATCCGGGATGAGAGGTGCAAGCGATGGTGGAGGGGGAGGGGGTCCGTGTCGTCCACGGGGTCTGTGCAGTTCGCAACCCCTGGGGACGCCGACGTTGTGAGGCGAATGGTAAGTTGGCTAACCTCGTAAACTGTGTGCGCACAAGTGTATATAAGGCAATTTGTCTCACAAGGTACCTTCAAATGTAACAGATCTCTTTTGAGAAGGAGGCAGTGGAGGGATTGTTTACCCCGCAGAGGGAGAACGACATCCTCACCCGGGCTCTAGGAAATAAGGAGCATCCCGGGCGGACACGGGCCATGGGAGCCATTGTGTTGTGGAAGGCCGGTTTCGTAGATCCGGCTCCACCGAGGAAGAAGGCCCGCACCTGGAAGGAAAAGGAAGCTGACCTCTCCGATAAGATACGGGCTGAGGTACGGGAGGAGATAGGGCGGAGATGCGGGCTGAGATACGGGCTGAGGTACAGTCTGAGGTGCAGACCGAGGTCGCACAAATGAGGGAAGAGTTTGCACGGTTGAGAGAAGCATTGCTGGCCAAAAGTGCAGATGCGGATCCCCAGGACGACGGTACCCCGCGGGGTCGGATAAGCAGTTGCGCTTCGAAGGTACTCGCGGATCCAGTGGATCTACTTGAGGTACTGCAAGCCTTCATCTGTGCACTTAAGTTGATGCCACTCCCATTCTGTTAGAGTTGTTTCGCTAACCTATTTTAATTGTTACAAATTTGCAGGGGCCGGAGGGCTGCATCCTACAGAATCACGTAGGCGCCGGGCAGGAAGTGGTTGGACACGGCTTCGTATATCCGTCTGGGCCGGATGTCCGGGTCCACTGTGTACCTCTGCGGTTGGGTTTCGCAAAGGTACAGGTGGACATGGCCATGCCGGGCTACAACGATTCTCCGTTGCCAGTCCCAACAGAGGAACTGCAGACACTTGCTGAGGCAGTGGGCTCCTACGTACAGTGGCCCAAGAAGTGTCTTGTAATACAACCGGTAAATCCTACACATTTTAGATTACATCCTACTCAGTACACTCAACTTGCATAATCTAACATACGTGCTCATTAATTGAAGTGGCCTGCCGCTGGGCTACCAGGGGACTGCGCCCCCAACTCGGGGCATGAGGCCCGATCTCGTGCGACCCTGGACACATCAAAGACGGCCTCCACCCCACCCAGCGCATCCACGCCTTCACCTCGGAAGAAAGCTGCCATCACCTCGCCCTTGCCTTCGAAGGTACGCGCTAAGTCCCCGGCAAAAGGCAAGGGCAAAGGCAAGGGAAAAGGGCGACAGGGACAGCCGGAGAGGTTCATGAACGGGCTCCCACTCATGTCGGAGGCAGCTTTGTGCAAATTGGATCGATCAACCAGAGACCTCCACGCGTGGTACCTACACCAAGCTCCGCGCAATCTGAACTTCTTAGTTCCCTACAGGCCTGGGCAGTTCCACCGTGAGCCCGGGAGTATATCCGTGGCACACGAGGATCTGTTCGACCTCTACAATGGGCGGGAGCTCGATATGTCCATCATACGGACTGGAGTCCTGTGAGTTTGCTGATGCTATGTACTGCTGTTTTCTAACTCTGTTTGCTAACTCTGCATTGTTGTAGTTCATTTGAAATGTAGTAACTTTCTGTGCAATACTAATGTCGTCCTTTGCATGCAGGTGCATGTACAGGCTAGCATCGGAGGCTGCGTGTGACAAGGTGGGTTTCCTCGACCCAGAGAAAATAAGCCTCACGATGCTAGAGCACGACACCGCGCACGCTGAGCAGTACATATCCAAGGCGCTGATGGCGCAGCAGGACAGGGAGTTCATTCTGGTGCCGTACCACCAAAGGTTAGTGCATTTCATACTAATTTAACTCGATCTTGTATGTTACACCTGAGATATACTTTGAGCACGCGGTCCTCTTTTACGTACAATGCAGGGGCCACTGGATCCTCATCGTGATCTGTCCGCAGAGGAACGAGGTGTACTACCTCGATTCGATGCGTGACAAATTATCGATGGAATATGTGGTCAAGGGGAATATGGAGGCGTAAGTAACTTATATGTTTGATTTAAATTTTCACCTCACTAGCTCATGATAATACATTAACGGGCAATACTAACTGAAATGCAAGGCTTTTGATAAATATGTGTCCGCTGGAGGGAGGCATGCCGCACCGCAGGGCTCCCTACTAGCTTGGAAAGAATATGAGGTACTCACGAGACTTTTTGTTTATGCTTAATTAGTTTATGGAAACAATAGCTAACATGTCTTCGCATATGCAATTATCTCAGTGCCATCAGCAGCCGCAATCGTGGGAATGCGGGTTTTATGTGTTGCGCTACATGTACGACCTAGTGCAGACAAACTTTGCCCAATTCCCCCTGGTAAGCACCGATAGCTAACTCAAATTTGAAAATTGGGTGTCACGTTCTAAATTAGGAAGTTAGTTACTAAGTATTCACACATGCTTGCAGATCGCCATGTCGAAGGACTCATACGAAAATGCAAAGATTAGAGATCTTCGACAAATCTGGGCTCAATATGTCATGGAGGAAGTTGCGCCCAACCATCCGCCATGATAATTTTCTCTTTTTCGTGTACTCTGTGCATAGACTGTTTATATACATGTGAATAAATATATATGTCAATAAATGTCCACATTGGATTGCAATTTGTATTTGTCGATATATATGTGAATAAATGTGAATAACTGTCTAATGTGTCAATCTGTACTGTATTGTGTATCCAATCTATAATGTATTGCATCTGTACTGTATATGTGAATGTACTGTATTGTGAATGCAAATAATGTATTGTATATGTGAATGTTCTATCGGCAAATTCATTCACAGCCGACAGACCACTACAAATTATCTATCGGTAAACTCATCCACAACCGAGAGACTACTACCCATTTTTCTATCGGTAAACTTCAAATTAACCGTCAGAATAGAGTTACTTTTCCTGCCGGTGAACTCATCCACAACCGAGAGACTACTGTGGTTTTTTCTATCGGTAAACTCATCCACAACCAAGAGACTACTACCCATTTTTCTATCGGTAAACTTGAAATTAACCGTCAGAATATAGTGACTTTTCCTGCCGGTGAACTCATCCACAACCGAGAGACTACTGTGGTTTTGTCTATCAGTAAACTCATCCACAACCGAGAGACTACTACCCACTTTTCTATCGGTAAACTTGAAATTAACCGTCAGAATAGAGTGACTTTTCCTGCCGGTGAACTCATCCACAACCGAGAGACTACTGTGATTTTTTCTATCGATAATGTCATTTCCAACCGAGAGAGTGCTACACTTTTTTCTATCGGTAAACTTATAATTAACCGTTAGAATATGGGTATTTTTCCCAACGCTAAACGTCAGACGACGACGGGTTTTCTATCGGTACAATCATAAGGTGCCGATAGAATAGTAATATTTTCCTGTCGGTAATCATGTAATTAACCGTTAGAATAGTGGTACTTTTCCCACCGTTAATCGTCAGACTACGATGGGTTTGCTATCGGTACACTCCTAAGATGCCGATAGAATTGTTAATTTCTTCTGTCGGTTATTTACCGATAGAAAATGTTCTGTCTTGTTCTATCGTGTCTATCTCTATCGGTACAAAAACCGATAGTACAAGGGTTTTTTTTACCGATAGAAGAAAGTTTTTCTGTACTAGTGATGGGATTTTGCAGGAGGGAAGTGAACTCATTCCGTTGGGTTTAATCCTCTGCCCGATATTCCTTGGATGAACATATCTAATGAGCAAAACAGAAAATTGTTCCCATCTAGTTCATCTAGTCCTAGTTCCTCATAAACCCCCCAAACCTGACCAACTAGTGGCATATTATTTTACCTCTCGCTTGCTTCCATAGTGTCCCTGGGCACTAGTTTCTCCGACTTTAGGTAAGAATTTTCAGATTACAAGGCTATGATGGATTCCAAAATAGACCACCTCATTAGCCGCGTGGACCGCCTCTATGACTATCATGTGCACACATGCCACATCCTCCTGAATGACACATATCCAAGTGCATCTACGTACCACGGGGCACATCTTCAAAACCTCGACGTTCCTCCACAACCCTATCCCCCACCAACCTACCCATACTACCATCCGCCGTATTTCCACCAACCACCTCCACCACCATCTAACGAGTGATCTCCAAGGTATGCAAGTTTTTATTTTTATTTTTCTTTTCTTTGTTGTTTCTTTTTGTTTTCCTTTTAAGATTTTAACTTGCGATGCCTTAGACTGAAGCATCGGAGCTACGTGGACCACAACACCCTCTTTCACCACATCATCTTCAGCAACATCGAGCTCCAAACACCACGACCGCAAATGATAATCTGTATCTCTCTCCAAACATTGAGGACAATGTCTAATTTAGCTTGAGGGGGAGTCACCTTTTTGTTTTCTTAGCCTTCAGAGAATCATCATTCCACCCTTTTGCCATCATAAACCACAAAATAAAATAAATATATATCAACTTGGAATGTCCGGTTTTGAAGATTATCTTTAGTCAAATAGATGGCTATTGCATCACATCATTGCATATGATCAACTGAACTTAGCTGTCTTTAAAAGTTTTGAATTCCTGTGTTGAGTGTTTGTCCTAATTTAACCATTAAAGATTGTGCTTATCTTTTAGATCATTATTGACTTCTTCCAAATTTAAGGTTTCTAATAAACTATCATTTAAATATCTCTATTATGTTAATTTTTATACTTAGATTGCTAATTACCCTTCTTTTTAAATTAAAAATGTGTAACAGTGAGTATAATCAACCCACTGGGGGGAGGAGGTGATGAATCATCGACCATCTGGGGAAGGGAAGATTTACTTAACTTATGCACACAAAAAAATCTTTGTTATAATAAAATTGTTGCTTAAGATGCGGCTTTGTCTAGTCTCTTCTCACGTATATGCGACCCGCTGGGGGGAAGCGGTGATGAATCATCGACCAACTGGTGAAGGGAAGGTATACAGAATAGCGAGATTTCTCATAGGGGTTCAGGAAACCGACAAAGCTGCCTATCTGTAAGTGCACTTAAGTAAACGTCTTCAGCTGTGTATCCTCTAGCTATGACGGAATGACCAAATTCAAAACATTATCACTAAGAGCATGGAAAACTTGAAGAATTAAAAAATGCATAAAATAAAAAAACAGTAATGAAAATGTTTAAAATTTTCTCTTTAGTTAGGGAAATCTTGCAACTTTGTATAAATTGTAGAATGGTGATTGTTTTATTTAGCTGTTGTTTATTCTAAACCTTTATGAAGGAAGTTGTCGAAACAATTTAGTTCATTAAGCTCTCTCTTTTCTAAGGTTGAGATTTGATAAGCCGGATGCTTGTATTCAAAAATTTTAAAATTCCTTAGATCAATTGTTTCATATCACTCGATAAGATGTAAATTGTCGGAAGTTGTTTATTGAAAATTTGATTAATCCAGGCATTCCAATTTTTGGAAAATTCACTCACATCCTTTGCTTGATGACAAGCAAAATGCTACTTTGGGGGAATTTGATAAGTAAATTGGTAGTGCTTTTGCCCTAGGTTTGCTAGTGAAAATGTGGTAAAAACTCTTTGACGCAACATTTTATGTAACTTTTTGTATCATTTTTACAATCCGCTTTCATGGTTGTGTTTGTTATGTTCCAGGGATCATGCCTACAAAATTTGGGAGTGTTTTGAGTTCATTTGGATTAGTTTTGATGAAAGGCACGAATACCGGATGAAAAAGGACCCTAGATCGAGCCAAGCACGACCACAGGCATGACCCTTGCCCAGCTCGGTTTCAGTTGTTTCGCTCGGTACGCTACGGGCACGACCAGGCTCAGTTTTGGTCGTTTTGCTAGTCACGACTAGGTTCGGTTTTAGTTGTTTTGCTCGATACAACCACGAGCATGACCAGGCTTGGTCTCAGTTGCTTTGCTCAGCACGACTCGTGTAGGGCCCAGGGCATGACCTACGCCACTGGTCGTTGTCACTCCGATTTATCTATTTTGCACACTGTTTGAAGCCAGATTCCATCGCCTACACGTCAAGAGTAATGTTTGGACACGTTAACATATTGTATTAGAAATAGAGAAGCTTTTCTCTCAATTAAACATGCTTTTATGCCTTTCTTAGTTTAGTTTAGTTTAGTTTTAGGTTAGAAGAGATGCTTCTCTATTTTTATCCTAGTTTTCGCGTTTGTAAGTCGGCAAGGACGGCAGACCTAATTCTTTGATGCAATCAAGTTTTCATTTATTTCTTGTTATTTTTGTATTTTTTTGGATTTTTGCGAGTAATTCACTGTTAGGGTTACGTATGACCTAATCCGGAAGGCGTAATTCCTCTTCGGTCCCCATCATAAGTTTTGCAATTAGTTTCTTACATTCCCTTCCTCTAAACCATAAATTCTCATTCTGACAACAGTCGTAACAGTTGAGGATTAGCAAGAATTTAGGAGAGTTTTGGAGGACTTTGTGCCTTAACACGGGACCCTGAACAAGAAACAGGCTCTCGCCAAACTTAGCCATGTAAGTGATCCTCTGACCGTTGTACGAACGTCCGTACTGGCAACTTAATCTGTCTTGGAAAACACATGAATCTGAATTGCAATTCTCATATCTTAGAGAGAGTTACGCTTGATTGTTATTGTTGGGGAAAAATATTAGCCGTGGGTGATGTGCGCCCATCTGGTCTGGGAGAGGGGCCTCCCTCCACCAGGCCAGGAGAGAAACCCCTCTCCTACAACCCTTCGTTCCCCAGGCCAGGAGAGAAACCTCTCTCCTCTGGCCCTCCATCCCCTAGGCAGGGAGAGAGACCTCTTTCCTACAGCCCTGCGCCATCCGGGTCGGTAGAGAGACCGCTCTCCTCCGGGCCTCCGTCCCTCAGGCCAGGAGAGGAACCGCTCTCCTCCGGCCATCTGTCCTCTGGGCCTGGAGAGGAACCGCTCTCCTTCGGGCCTCCATCCTCCGGGGCAAGAGTGATACCTCTCTCCTCCGGCCCTCTGTCCTCCGGATGTGGAGAGAGACCACTCTCCTCCAGTCCTCCGTCCTCCAGACCAGGAGAGGCAAACCTCTCCTCTGAACCTCCGTCCTCCATTCCGGGAGAGGAACACCTCCTCCAGCCCGCCGTCCTCTGGGAGAGGAGCCTCGCTCCTTCGGTCCGCCTTCCACCGTAGTTTGGGGCACTAAAGCTGAGGGCAGCCATATGTCTGAGATTGGTGCCCTAGGCCACGTCAAAAGACCATAACACCATCGATCCAATGATTGTGGCTAGGGTAGTTTAGTAATTTGCATCTTTTGGGGTCTATATATACCCTTGTACCCCTCTCTTGTAACCTAAGACTCTCATTTGCATTAAATATACAAAAACCAAAAGGCGTGCTTAGGAGCCCTCTCCCTGGGACAGAGCCCCCCTAGCCAACACGTGTTGGGAGCACGTCGACAGGACTAGGGTGTCCACTGAGGCCTGAACCTGTATAAAGCTTCGTGTCAATCCCTGTGATTGTCCAACATGGGGTGACCCGTCGCACGGTCATCTCACGTTGTTGAACACGTGTCACACACATCATCAAGCCTGTCGGGGTATTTTTAATACCACGACAGTTGGTGCCGTCCATGGGGACTCATGCACTTAGCCTCCCTCTCCAATAATGCCGGCCCTAGTAACCCCGCGCCATCGACGCAAGGGACCGTCATCATGGCGCCTCCTCCCGGGGACTCTCACCGGCCCTAGTAACCCCACTCCCTTCCCCCGCCGCCGCCGGTGGGAGCGTGGCTCCTTCAAGCCAAGTCGACGCTATCGAGCTGGGGGGACCAAGTGCCCCCCAGGCGATACCGTCGACCTTTGGAGACCCATTACTCGGGGCGCTTGATAATTCTCATATTTGTGCATATTTTGTGGATATTTTTCCCTCATTCATGCTCACTTTAGCCATAAAGATCATCAAATACTCAAATATATTTGTATTGGCTGTCGTTCGACCTCGACTGTGTGTTTTGTTTATTTTAATCGCAGGTCGACGCAATTGGGCAATTTATGGCTGAATGGATGAGCTTCATCGACTGGATCTGGCGAACGGATGATTCTGTACAGAAGTGCGCGTCGTTACGGACGCGTAAGAGCTGACCACGTCAAAATCGGAGTCTCCGGGAGTCCAGAACAACCAAACCTAGCAGCCAAGGACCAGTTCGCAATTTCTTCAACGGTTGAGGGCTTTTCTGCAAAATACCAAAACCAATAAAAACCCTCAGCCACCACAGTTCTTCCTTGTCCTAGCACATACCCAAAAATCCCCTTCTTCTTTCCCAACCCAGACGAGATTACCGCCGGCGGCCAGATCCACACCGACGATACTTCTTCCCCATTACTACCTCCCCTTTTCTTCCGCTTCTCCCCCTCCGGTGAGCCACCGGTCTACTCTCTCCCTTCATCCTCTCTCTCCACAGTTCGTCCGCCCTTCTCCCGTTCATCTTCACAGCCGGCGTACTCCCTTTTTTTCCTTTCTTTTCTATTTCTTCTCCTCCCTTCTCCTACTTCCTCACTGTTTCCTCTCTCCCCTCTTCTTTTGCTTCCTTCCTCCTTTTTCCTCTCCTCTTCTCTCCTCCTCCTCCTCCTTCTCCCTCATTCTTCTTCTTCCTCCCCATTTCTTCACCTCAAGCCACAAATCAGGCCGATCTGGCCATCTCGCCACCGCGCCGACACCAGAGCCGCGCCATCTTGCCCCCGGATCCGCGCCGTCTACACCGTGCCGCGCCGCCACTCTCCATTGCGCCACACACCGCGAGATCCCACCGGATCTGCCACTGATCCACAGCTCCATAGCGCGCCTCCACTCTCCAGCTTGCGCCTCCAACGCCGTGCGCCCCAGATCTCCACGGCGCCGCCGGAGCCGCCCTCGGTCTCGCGCCCGATCCCGCCGCCTCGCCGATCGGCGCATCGCCACCACCCGACACCGCCTCTCCAGCCTCTCCACGCCGGATCTCCGCGCAGATCTGCCACCATCCGACGTCGCCTCTCCACGCCGATCGCGCCCCCGCCGCCGATCTGCTCCACCGCGGCGCCTCGACCTTCCCTCGCCGGATCCGCCTTCTCCACCGTCGCCCCTTCACGGCACCGTTGCCGGAGCGACCCCAGCATCGCGCACGCCGCCTTCGCTCCCCTGACGACTCCCAACTTCTGCGGGATTCATCTCTGATCTCTCCATCCCGACGAGCTGCTCCAGCCGACGGCAAGCTCGACCAGCTGCTCCGACGGCCACTACAGCACACCACGACCATCTCGACTGCTTCAACCAGCACCTCGACCACTTCTTGCTCGATACTGCTCCCACGACCAGAAGCCACACAGCAGGCAATATTTGGTGATCAATTTCTTTCTCCCTTTGTTGTTCTTCATTTCCAATTGAATCTCATGACTTGTCTGAAATGTGCAACTCCTGTACCAAGACAAACGAGTTAGAACTTCTTTGATGCATTCTTGCTTGTTGATATGAACTGAACCCTGTCTGTGAATTCAACTCTAGGGATTTCTATTTTTTTGCTGGAACTGGGATTAGTTGTTCACCAAGCTGTCCAGTGAATTGTTATCATCTTTGCTTGAAATGAACTATTGCTTTATTAGCTCATCTTGCTTTGTATTTAATTAAGCTCTGTGCACGTGGCTATATTCTGAGTATCTTGAATTGCTTGCTCTGCAATAAGACTCTGGAGAATCCCACTCCATATGATCTCTTTAAGCTTGAATTATCTCGTTTGATTTCCCGCGGAGTGTGGATGATCCAGGTTATGCAGCTGAGACTCCAGGGTTCAATTGTGTGAGTGAAGTGGATATAGTTCTGCTGCTGTGTGAATTGATGTCCTAGGAGCTCTGTTTTCTTATTTTAGTGTCCAATCTCTTTGTTGTGCTCTGTGCTCTCTGGTTATGGCTGAGAGGTTTGTGGTTGGTTAATGTTTGCTCTACACTTGTGATTCGTCGGTACTTGCTGTAGATTGCGATCGATGATGGTTGTTACCGCTGTCTCGCATGCTACCATTACACGATTTCTTTCTATCGTTTGTATTACGAAACACTAGTCCAGAACGAACATTAGTCACCTGCCGCAAGATATCCACCTCTTTCTTTCTCTATATTTCTTTCAACATTTTCTCTCTTTTCTTTCGTCTGATTTATTTTCACCTACCATCGATTTAGCTAAGTTTTGCGCGTTTCGTTTCTCTAGTCCCTATGGAAAGAACGATACAGAATACTCGTTTTATTGTATCGTCCTCGTTCTATTGCGAGACGGTCTAAGATGATATCAGCGCTCGTTGAGGCCAACTTCGCGTGCAACGTACTCTTGAAAAGTTGTTGCACACCATAGCGCGGCCTCCGGCCCTCATGTACCCGCCTCCATTCCCATTCGTGGGACTGCCACCGCCGTTCATGATGGGGTACCTGGTAGCCTTCTTCGTGCCGAGGACATTCCCTTCCCGGGAGGAGCTCCTGTCTTTGGGGGACACCCACTCTGGGGAGGATCTCCCGTCTCCAGCGGACACTGCCTCTCGGGAGACGCTCTCGTCTCAGGGGGACACCCCGTTCCGGGAGTGGACCCTGTCCCCAGGGTGTTTCCTCCCCCAGGAGGCGCTCTTTGCTCCGGAGCCCCTTCCATCCCAGGAGGTGCTCACGTTCCCGTCTTGGTCCCCGCAATGTAGGCCGTCTCTCCGCTAGGGAACTTTCCTACATCGAGGGTCGTCTCCGTCACCAAAACCTCCTCGGCATGTGATTCTCCTCCCACACTTGTCGTCGATGCGCATCAGCTCCCTCCCTCGAGGCCCTCTCCCTGGGCTCCCCCAGGTGGATCAAACTTGTTTCACCCGAGAGGAGGTAGAGTGAATGCGCACAACAAGGTCCGGGGGAATCCCCTCCGCGGTTGCCTGGAACCACTCCCAGGGCATGGGCGTCACCCCCGTGTCCCAGCGGATAAGGGAAAAAGGCCCATGCAAGAAGCAATTGTTACCTCCGGGGAGTTCCCCGAGGTAAAGGAGGTCAATTCCACCAACCACGAAGAAGGGAGGCGTTACCGAAAGGCAAGCGGTCCATTAGGACACCTCCCCGACTGGACAACGAATGCACTTCCCTCGTTAAGGGGAACAGTGACGCGGGCTGCCCAATGGAGGTGGAAGGGGCCAATCAACTCCTTTGTCACCGCCTCCGGTGCATCCGATGGCTGAAGCCATATCGACCACCCCACATTGACCACAACAACAAGGAGGCTGACCCCTACGGGTTCGTGCAGGTCTACTCCACGGCCATCTCGGCAGTGGAGGGGATGAAAGTGTTCAGTGCAACGTCTTCCCCCTCTACCTTTCCGGGATAGCCCAGTCATGGTTTTACAACCTTAAGGCGGGCTCCATCAAGTCCTTTGCGCAACTCAAGCGTGAGCTCTGTGCCCATTTCTAGGGGACTTATGTCCGCCCCGTGGATTCATCGCAGCTGTACACTGCCAGACAATGGTCGGGGGAGATCATACAAAGTTTCTTCAAGCGCATTGCTCAAATCAAGAGCAAGGTGGCTCATGTCCCCGACTTGACGGTGATCAAAGAGTGCAAAAGTGGAATCCTGCCAAGAGAGCTCCACCGGAGGCTCTCTTGGAGCTGCCCATCCTCCGCGGATGAACTCTTTAGCGTGCTTGAAAAGTACGCAAGAACTGAGGAGGAAGACCTTTGCAAAAAGAACCAGAGGACCTCCGGCCCTGGGGAGAGGGACCCAAGGGACCCCTCCCACAAACGTCCCAAGAGAGGACCCGTAATGAGCCAAGGCTTCGGGATGCTTTCGTCCTCGAAGGCGGAGGCGGCTCTTGGGATCCTAACTGAGGTCAACGATCCTTCTCCAAACCAAAAAGTGGTGGGGGAGGCCAATTCTCTCGCACCCGAGAGGCTCCTAAGCTAGGGGGCAAGGAGGCTGGAGCCACCTTGTGGTGCGCTTTCCATAAGTTCAACTCCCATGCAACTCAAGAATGCCACGTGCTTCTTCAATACTTCAAGGCATATCTCGAACAGCATGTGCCGGGGCGAGGGGACCCTACCTCCTTACCCCCTCCGTCATCGGCCCTAGCAGTACTCCTCGCTCCCCCGGGGGTACACCAAAGGCAAGGTAAGGAAAGGTAGAGAAATGTTAATGTCATCTTGGGAGGATCCGCCTCCGGGCGAGACTCCAAACACTAGTGCAACAAGTATGGGCGGGAGGTGAGGGCAATAGGGGTCATCAACACGTCTCGGCCTCCAAAATGGTCAGATGTCCCCCTCACCATCACCGCAGAAGATGTGTGCGAGGTTCGTTTCCCTCATGACGACACGCTGATCGTCTCTGCCACCGTATTCAACTGTCGTCTCGCCCGAATGCTGGTTGATGGCGGAAGCGCTACGGATGTCCTTTATCTAAAGGCGTTCAAGGAAATGCAGGTGGACGAAAAACTCCTACGACCCACGGCTGAGCCTTTACAAGGCTTTGTCCAGGGGAAAGCCATATACCCCCTGGGGAAGGTCGACCTCCCTATGACGTTCGACGCCCCGGATAACTACCAAACGGAGATCCACCAAAGCTACTTGTGCATGAAGATCCTTGGGCCAAGCGGGGTGGTCACCGCTCGGGGCAACCAGGACATGGCCCGCTCCCTCTACGAACGCACCACCGCAGTAATCGGGGATGTCAACTTGATTAAAGCCCCGGGGGAAGGGAGCTTCTCTCGAACCCCAGACGTGCTAGTCGCGCTCCCCGAGAAGTTCCTTCCCAAGCCACGCCCGAGGAGGACTTCTGGGAGGTTCGCCTCTCCTAGGAGATTGAGGGGAAGCCCGTGAAAATTGGGGCCGATCTCCCCGAGGAGCACACAGCACAGCTTATCGACTTCCTTCGTGAAAACACCAACATTTTCTCTTGGAAGCCCATGGACATTTGTTCCTGATGAGACACGGGGTGCCCGGCCTTCCGTCAGGTAGATGATAAGTCAATTTGGTGGAGATCTCGACGTTGACGATCCGGCTTCCGATCAGAACTGATCGAACCCAGCAATCGCTACACCACTGCTCCGTTGGTTATCAACCGTGCCAAGACGCGGTTGACCTCGCCAAGAAGGCTAATTCCTGCAAGCGAATCGAGAGCACAAGCAAAAACGTAGAAGAAGCAATCTGAACATTGCAAATCAAATTGAATTAAGCTCACAAGTTGGGATTCCACAAACCGATCTACAGCCGAAACTGCAAAGGCAGAATAATCTAAGCAAAACCCAAGTCTCCCTGTGAAGGCTACGGAGTATCTATATGAGAGAGAGAGGGGCGGCGGCTAGGGTTTAGGTCGCAGCCTAACTAAGATACATGGGCCGAAGGCCCAAAAAGAGGTGATGCAGAACCAGCCCAACTCTGTCTCACGCGCACTGTTTGGATGATTCCTGGTGACTTGGAAAGAGTTTGGCGGTGGGACCAGATGCGTTGGAAATATTATCTCCTAAGCTTTCTGTGAAGTGGTAGAACGTCAAAAACGGACTTCGTACGTGGCCTGGGTGTCCGTTTGAATACAGACGTGTCGCTGCAGTCCGAACCGGCGTCCATCTCGGGATCAACTCGAACCTTGGCTCGTCTCGGTGCATCATGACATCCTCGCTGATCCAAACCATGATTCCTAAGTACAAGAACAATATCATTAGGTAGTATCTCGCCCTCTACGGTAGTTTCACATGAACTTAGGAACGAGCTCACCTGGTAATTTAGCTGATGTGCGTGTGCCCTTGTAATTGGTCCTTGCACAAGCGGTGTTGGAGAAGTTGACGCATCTATAGGACTGATGTCTTCATCATCCTCCCCCTCTTGAATTGGAGTAGTCCTCGACTCAAGCTCATCTTCTTCTCCCAAGTATGGGCGCAAATCTGAAACGTTAAAAGTGGGGCTAACCCCAAAAGCAGCGGGCAACTTAAGTTTATATGCATTATCATTTATACGCTCTAGCACCCTAAAAGGACCATCAGCACGAGGCATCAATTTATACTTTCTTAACTCAGGAAAGCGGTCTTTACGCAAGTGTAGCCAAACAAGATCTCCAGGAGCAAATATCAATTCTTTTCTACCATGACTACCAACAGTACGATATCTTTCATTCATATGTTCAATATTCTCTTTTGTTGTCTCATGCAGTTTCAGAATAAACTCAGCACGTTTCGTAGCATCTAGATTGACCCTTTCAGATGATGGAAGAGGCAACAAATCAATTGGAGCACGAGGATTGAAACCATACACTACCTGAAAAGGAATTACCTTGGTAGTTGAGTGCAGTGCACAGTTGTAAGCAAACTCCACATGAGGAAGACACTCTTCCCACAGCTTCAGGTTCTTCTTCAAAATAGCCCGCAACATCGTGGACAATGTGCGATTCACAACCTCCGTTTGGCCATCAGTTTGGGGATGACATGTAGTCGAAAACAATAATTTGGTCCCCAATTTGTTCCATAAAGTTCTCCAAAAGTGGCCCAAGAATTTTGTGTCACGATATGAAACAATAGTAGAAGGCATACCATGCAAGCGAACAATTTCCTTGAAAAATAAATCGGCAATATGAGTAGCATCCTCGCTTTTATGGCATGGAAGAAAATGCGCCATCTTGGAAAACCTATCTACCACAACAAAAATGCTATCCCTCCCCCTCTTTGTCCTAGGCAGTCCTAAAACAAAATCCATTGAAATATCCTCCCATGGAGCACTAGGAGTAGAAAGAGGCATGTACAAACCGTGTGGATTCGATCATGACTTCGCCCTTTGACATGTGGTGCAACGCGCCACAAAGCGTTCAACGTCATGCCTCAACTTTGGCCAAAAAAAATGTGTGGCCAGAACATCCTCTATCTATTTAACACCAAAGTGACCCATTAAGCCTCCTGCATGAGCTTCCTACAGCAACAAAAGACGAACGGAGCCAACAGGAATGCATAGGCAACCTAAACAAGAACCCATCATTGAGTACAAATTTATTCCAGGCCCTTCCCTCCTTACAATTCAACAAGACATTTTGAAATCAGCATCTTGAGCATATTGTTCTTTTATAGTTTCTAGTCCAAAAATTCGACAGTCAAGTTGAGACAACATGGTATATCTTCTAGACAAAGCATCAGCAATTACATTGTCTTTCCCTTTCTTGTGTTTAATGATGTAAGGAAAAGACTCAATGAATTCAACCCATTTAGCATGTCTACAGTTCGGTTTGTTTTGACTGCGAATATGCTTCAGTGATTCATGATTAGAGTGTATAACGAACTCCTTAGGCCATAAATAATGTTGCCACGTCTCTAAAGATCGCACAAGAGCATACAATTCTTTATCATACGTGGAATAATTCAAAACAGGCCCACTCAATTTCTCACTAAAATAAGCAATAGGTTTACCTTCTTGCATCAACACACCACCAATCCAACTCCACTAGCATTACATTCAAGTTCAAAAGTCTTACTAAAGTTTGGAAGCTGGAGCAATGGTGTGTTTGTGAGAGTCTCTTTCAAAAGGTTGAAGGCATCTTCTTGTGGTTGTCCTCAGTGGAATGCAACACCCTCTTTGTCAGTTCATTCAACGGTGCGGCTATGGAGCTGAAATCCTTCACGAAGCGGCGGTAGAAGCCCGCAAGTCCATGGAAGCTCCGCACTTGTGAGACCATTTTAGGAGTCGGCCATCTCTTGATAGCTTCAATCTTAGCTTCATCCACCTCGATTCCCTACAGGGTCACAACATAGCCAAGAAACGAGGCTCGATCGGTGCAAAAGGTGCACTTCTTGAGGTTACCAAACAAACGTGCATCTCTCAAAGCAGTAAAACCAGCATGTAGATGATCAAGATGGTCAGAAAGTGACTTGCTGTAGATCAAGATATCATCAAAATAAACTACCAAAAATTTTCCAATGAATGGGCGTAAGACCTCGTTCATCAAGCGCATGAAAGTACTAGGTGCATTAGTCAATCCAAAGGGCATAACTAACCACTCATATAAACGAAACTTAGTCTTAAAAGCAGTTTTCCATTCATCGCCCAATTTCATTCTAAATTGGTGGTAGCCACTACGCAAGTCAACCTTAGAGAAGATAAGAGAACCACATAACTCATCAAGCATGTCGTCTAACTTAGGAATAGGATGACGATACCTTAATGTTATGTTGTTAATGGCTCTACAATCCACACACATATGCCAAATACCGTCTTTCTTAGGAACCAAAAGAATAGGAACGGCACAAGGGCTAAGGCTTTCTTGTACATACTCACAATCCAAAAGTTCTTGGACTTGTCGTTGAATTACCTTAGTCTCTTCCGGGTTGGTCCTATATGCAGCACGGTTTGGCAATGTCGCTCCCAGAATTAAATTGATTTGGTGCTCAATACCTCGAATAGGTGGTAGTCCCGGGGGTATCTCAGTTGGAAACACATCCTCAAACTCTTGCAAAAGGTTAATAATAGCAGGGGCAAAGAGCTAGAAATATTATCAAATGAAAATAAAGCCTCTTTGCAAACCAAAGCGTAGCATAAAGCATCTTCATCATTAGTTTCAGCAATATCAGATTTTGTAGCAAGCATAACACCACCCTTTAATTTAATTCCCGCTGACCTAGAACTTGTGTTCTTATCTTTTCTAGGTGAAAAAATAGTTTTAGCTACTTGCTGATTTCAGATTCAAGCATGTTTTCTTTCTTCTCCTTTTCAGCGCTCTCCCTATCACTTTGAACAATTTCAGCAGGGGTCATAGGAAGCAAAGTGATTTTCTTTCCTTTATGCACAAGAGTGTATCTATTACTTCTACCATGATGGGATGCATTAGTATCAAATTCCCATGGACGGCCTAACAACAGTGAACAAGATTGCATAGGCACTACATCGAAATCAGCTCAATCATGGTATGATCAAATCGAACAGTGAATTTTTGTAGTTTGTGTTACCTTTACCTTACGGCTGTTGTTGAACCATTGAATATGGTAAGGATGAGGATGATCACGTGTAGTCAAGCTAAGCTTCTTGACCATATCTGAACTTACCAAGTTGTTGCAACTTCCTCCATCAATAATAACACGAACACGTCGATCATTGACAACAAGATATGTTTGAAACAAATTGTTGCGTTGTATCTTTTCATCCTGCTCCATTTGGGTGCTCAACACCCGCTGTACAATGAGGGTCCTGTGATCTTCCGTGGCGTCAATCCCAAGAAACTCCTCCGCATTGTTTTCCGTATCAAGATCGCTACCTGCATAGTTAGTTGCAGGAACAAATTCTTCTTCTACATCAGATGCACTAACGTACCCACCATCGGCCGTCGCGATGTAGGCTCGCTGACTTGGGCAATCCTTCGTGAACTTGTCCGTGAGCTCTTGGATGCTCTTGTTGAGGGCCTCGTTCATATCAAGAATGAGCTTACGAAGGTCATCCTCCTCAGCAGCAGCTATAGCTCTGGTTTGCGGTCCTGTCATGGTTAGTAGGAACAAAGATAACACAAAATATTATCCCTATAAACTACTAGGTGGTGGTATGTGGATTCACTCACCCTCAAGCGTCTTACCACGCTCTTGCAAGGACCTTACCAACACTGCAAAAGGTACAACTGGTGGCTGGTTCGTGATATCGTGGGGCGTGAGTGAGGCGATTGCAAGGCTGAATCATGTTCTGATAAGAAGAAGGTGGAGCTCGGAAGACAATTGTATATAAGCAAAGGATTAGCAATAACCGAAATCAGATAACAAAGCTGAATAAATGTCCAAAGTACTTGTTACAGTTGCTGGCCTAAACGTGTTCCTAAAACTAGTTCAAGTAAGCAAAGTGATCGGTACAGGCGATGGACATAAAAGGATGCAAGCACTTTTGATCTTTTTTTTTTTGCTAATCTTTCTTTTCTTCTTTTTTTTTCTTTCTTTTTGTGCGGCTCTTTTTTATGCACTTTCCTTTTTCTTCTCTTTTGTTTTCACAAGAGTGCTGTAAAGGATGGATTACAACTCAAAATTTAAGAATTACGCACAAAACCTAGCACAATACTTTCGGCAGTTTAGCAAAGATGCTCTGCAGAAACTTCTAATAATAATTTGGGGCTCTTAGAGACCTCAAACACAAAAAATTATAACTAGGAAGTTGTAGCTCTTGTCTTTCTCATCAATTTGAATATATGGAACACCCAATTTGGGGTTTGAAACTAGGAGATATGGCCCCCGAAATACAGGCTGTACAGATTACTCCAGGATGAAACAGATTAACTTCCAACGCGATTTTGGCTACGAATATGGCGTTTCTGGAATTTGGTGCAATGAACAAAGTTGTAGATCTCTTCCAGAGATACAACTTAGATTATTTAATTGCCCACATTGGTGTTCAGACGGCTAAGATATTGTCTTTAGAAAAACAGCAGCGCAAAAGGGAATTCCGATCTGATTGCGACTCGAATTTGGTTTCGGTTTAGGATTGGGATTTGAGACTCGACACTAGATCAAGAACACGAATTGACCAGCAATACGACGATGACCACGGATACAAATTCAACAATGCAAAACTGAAAACGAAAATTACGAAAGGCTCAAAGTGGTTTAGACAGCGAAAGACTATGATCACAAATTTTTTTTTGGCTTTTTCTGGACTCTAGGTAGAAGATGAACGACGAACAGAGGGGATACCTGACGGGCAACCTTGGGTCTGATACCACTTGATGAAACACGGGGTGCCCGATCTTCCGTCTGGTAGATGATAAGTCGATTTGGTGGAGATCTCGACGTTGACGATCCGGCTTCCGATCAGAACTGATCGAACCCAGCCCAACTAAGATACATGGGCCGAAGGCCCAAAAAGAGGTGACGCAGCACCAACCCAACTCTGTCTCGCGCACACTATTTGGACGATTCCTGGTGACTTGGAAAGAGCTTGGTGGCGGGACCAGATGTGTTGGAAAGCTTATCTCCTAAGCTTTCCGTGATATGGTAGGACGTCGAAAACGGACTTCGTACGTGGCCTGGGCGTCCGTTTGAATACAGACGTGTCGCTGCAGTCCGAACCGGCGTCCATCTCGGGATCAACTCGAACCTTGGCTCATCTCGGTGCGTCATGACATCCTCGCTGATCCAAAACATGATTCCTAAGTACAAGAACAATATCATTAGGTAGTAACTCGCCCTCTAAGGTAGTTTCACATAAACTTAGGAACGAGCTCACCTGGTAATTTAGCTGACGTGCGCGTGCCCTTGTAATTGGTCCTTGTACATGCGGTGTTGGAGAAGTTGACGCATCCATAGGAGTGATGTCCTCATTAGTTCCCCAAGACATGATTGAGCACAAGCTCGCGATAATTCCTGGTAGCCGCCCAGTGAAGGAGAAGCGGAGGTAGCTCTCCCTTGAGTCGCAGGAAGCCATCAAGGCAAAAATCACGAAACTCCGAGAGGTGGGGTTCATTCGGGAGGTCCTGCACCCCAAGTGGCTAGCAAACCCCGTCTCGTTAAGAAGGCAAGTGGCAAGTGGAGGATGTGTGTCGACTTCACTGACCTCAATAAAGCTTGTCCAAAAGATAACTTCCCACTCCCGCGGATCGACCAACTGGTGGACTCCACCACGGGATGCGAACTGATAAACTTCTTGGACGCCTATTCGGGCTATCACCAGGTCTGGATGGCTACAGAGGATGAGGAAAAGATGAGTTTAATAACACCCCTCAGCACTTCTGCTACGTCCATATGCCCTTCGGGCTAAAAAATGCCGAGGTGACCTTACAACGCCTCATGTGTTTAGTCCTAAAGGACCAAATCTGCTGCAATGTGGAGGTCTATGTCGACGAGGCAGTCGTCAAGAGCCTGCTCTCAACCGCTCATCTCGAAGACTTAGCGGAAACATTCAGCAATCTTCGCAAGTATGGGTTAAAACTTAACCCAGAAAAATGCGCATTTGGCATTCGCGTTGGGAACTTCTCCGTTTCCTTGTGTCCCAATGGGGCATTGAAGGTAACCCAAAAAAAATTTGGCCCCTCCTCGACATGCCTCCGCCGTGTTCTGTCAAGGATGTACAATGGCTCATCGGCCGCTTGGCCGCGATGAGTTGTTTAGTCTCGCGCTCAGGAGAGTGTGGCCTCCAATTCTTCAAGATCCTCCACGGTCTTGAGGGGTTCCATTAGACCTCCGAGGCACATGCCACATTCGAAAACCTGAAGAAGTATCTCACGAGCCCTCCAATGCTCGTGAGCCCACGTCAAGGGGAGCCTCTGCTCCTTTACCTCACGGCCACTTTGGTTGCCGTTAGTGCGGTCCTCATCAAGGAGGAATACGGGCAGCAGAACCCCGTCTACTACATGAGCGAGGCTCTCCAAGGCGCCAAGATGAGGTATACCAGGGTGGAGAAGATATATTATGCTCTCCTGATGGCGTCAAGAAAACTTCGCCACTACTTCTTGGGCCACCCCATAACGGTGCCATCCTCTCTCCCCTTTGGAGAAGTGCTTCGGAACAAGGAAGCCACCGGCTGGATATGGAAGTGGGGGGCTGAGCTAGCCCCTTTCGCTCTCTCCCTAACCGGACGATCCGCGATCAGGTCGCAAGTGCTTGCAGACTTTGTGGCTGTGTGGGCTCTGGTCGCGGAATGGAGGAGGAAGTGCACGCCACGCCATCCGACGCGCGACAACCACTGGACCCTCTTGTTCGATGGCTCCTTGTGCTTGGCAGGGCTTGGTATGGGAGTGGTCCTCCGAATCCCTGAGGGGAGAAACCACAAATTCCCCGCAACCAACAATGTTGCGGAATATGAGACCCTCCTCGTAGGGCTGCATCTTTCTCGCTCCTTGGGAATATGACACCTCCTTGTCAAGGGGACTCTTAGCTCGTGGTTTGTCAAATGGACAAGTCCAACTTGTGCCATGATGCAAACCTGGACCTCTACCTCGAGGAGGTCTGGAAGATGGAAAATCACTTCGACGTCCTCGAGGCACGGCGTATCCCACGTAGGGACAACAACCGCGCCGACGCCCTCGTGGCCGGCAATTGCCTGAGGGGGCCTTCTTGGAGATCATATCAAAGCCTTCCGTTGTGGCCCCCAACCCGGAATCTGGGCCCGATGGCCCTCATGTCACAGAGATTGTCTGATCCAAATCTTGGATGGACCCCCTCGTCTCCTACATTAGGGGACAAGGCGAGCCTTCCAATGACGCCGAAGCAAATCCCCTTCATGCCAAAGCGTGAGCGTATGCGCTGATAGAGGGGGCCCTATACAAGTGGGGAGCCTCCGCACTACTTCGCTGCCTCCCACAGGAGAAGGGGATAAAACTCCTCGAGGATATTCACCTCGAGAGCTGTGGTTCCCACCTTGGCGCCCGAGCCATCACTACAAAAGCTATCCGATAGGGTTTCTACTGGTCAACAGTTTCCCGCGACACGAGGGACCTTGTCTCCTCGTGCGAGGCCTGCCAAAATATGGCGAAGGGTTCCAACCTGCCCTCCACTACGTTACAGTCCATTCTGATCACCTAGCCCTTCGCATGATGGGGAATGGACCTCTTAGGCCCATTCCCCCCAACGCTGGGGGGATACAAATATGGAGCCGTGGCCGTGGACTACTTCTCCAAATGGGTAGAGGGGGAACCCCTAGCCAGCATTATGTCCTGGGCGGTACAAAGGTTCTTGTGGACGAACATAGTGTGCCGCTTCAGGATGCCCCGGGAGATCATTGTTGACAACGGAACCTAGTTTGACTCCGCGGTCTTCCACGAGTTTTGTCAGAACTTGGGAACGACCCACCATTTCTCTTCGATGGCTCACCCCAAAAGTAATGGGGCAGTCGAGCATGTCAACGGGATCATCCTCCAAGGGCTTCGTCGCTGCCTGGAGCAAAGCGCCTCCAGGCGCGGAGCATGGGCATACGAGCTCCTGAGCATTTTCTACTCCATGCGCACGACTCTGAGTCGTGCAACAGGACGTACTCCTTTCTCACTCGTATACGGGACTGAGGCGGTTCACCCCCAGAAATCAATTTCCAATCGCTGTGAGTCGAACTCCTCGAGAGAGTTTCGATGATCGCGTTCTAGGCCAATGAAGAAAACCAATGGCTGGAAGTGGATCTCGTTGAAGAATAATGGGACAAAGCCCTCGTCCACAATGCCATTTACTAGCGTGAAAGTCCGAGGAAGAGCTTTTCGCTCAGCGGACCTCGTCCTCAAGCACGTCACCGATGCTCAAGCTCAAGGGAAGCTCAGCCCAAAATGGAAAGGGCCATACAGGATCACCACAATTCTTGGCTCGGGGGCTTACAAGCCCTTCACTCTCAAACACCAAGAGCTGAAGCACACGTGGAGCGCGGACTTGCTCCGCAAGTTCTACACTTAGTCTCTGAGCCTCCCCCTTCCCCTCTCACAACATCACTGGGGGAGGGCGCGGCAGGCTTAACAATGGCGTCAGGGCCTTTCCCTCCCCCTTTCGTGACTTTGGAAGGGGGAGGCATTGTACCAGCTTGTTCAAGCCAACGCAAATTGTTTTTACCGCTATTGTGTCTTCTTGGGCAGAATATTTTGTCTAACCGCCCCTGAGGTGATGCCCCCATGCTAAGGGTGCCCTCCACACGAGGATGCCCTCCCGAGGATGCCCTCGTTACGAGGATGTTACGGGCTCCTGCCACTACTACAGAAGTGCATTCCACTAACCCATATTTTCTAACGGTTATAAGCAATCTGGGAAAAATCCGATAGAATAGGACGACAGCGGCGGAAAAAAGGCATTTTACTATCGGTTACACACTAGTCCAACGTTAGTGAAATGCAAAAACTTTTTACTATCGGTCATTACTGTACAAACCGATATAATATATTAAATAGTACTATCGGTTTTCCATTTTTAACTGATAGTAAAATTACGCACTTTATACTATCGGTTATGACTGTACAAACCGATATAATATATTAAATAGTACTATCGGTTTTTTATTTTTAACTGATAGTAAAATTACGCACTTTATACTATCCGTTATTACTGTTCCAATCGATATAATATATTAAAATAGTACTATCGATTTTTCATTCGTAACAGATAGTAAAATTACTCACTTTATACTATTGGTTCGTACTGTACCAACCGATATAAAAGATAAACTTTTACTATCGGTTATTAGTGTACGAACCGATAGTAAAGATGAACTTTTACTATCGGTTTGTTTATTCAGCCGATAGTAAAAGAAACAATGGGGACCTTTAGAAGAGAGGAAAGTTCATTAACGGTTGTGTTTTTGAACCGATAGTAAAATTACATTTTTACTATCGGTTATTAGTGTACGAACCGATAGTAAAGATGAACTTTTACTATCGGTTTGTTTATTCAACCGATAGTAAAAGAAACAATGGGGACCTTTAGAAGAGAGGAAAGTTCACTAACGGTTGTGTTTTTGAACCGATAGTAAAATTACATTTTTACTATCGGTTATTAGTGTACGAATCGATAGTAAAGATAAACTTCCTTATAATGGGTTAAACGCGCGGGAGTTTTCCCTCCAGTCCAACCAAACACATTTCCAAATAAGTCTCTACTCGCACGCGGAAAACCCTAGCCTCCCCGACGTCCCCTTTTTCGCTCCTGCACCACCATTGCCGCTCGCTTTTGGGTTCTCCACCGCCGCCGGTCACTGCATCGCGCCATCGTAGGCCACTCCACGAACTGTAAGTGTTCTTGACCAACCCGATTAAAATTGTTCTTGCCGCTCGTGTCAGTTTCTTAAATTGATACTGAACGCGATTAGAACCAGGTATTCTTTAGGAAAGAGTAATTGAAATGAATCAGTTTCCTAACTTCATACAAGCATGCAGAGCGCCATGTTGAAAGACCAATACGAGTTGCCTCAATTGGAGCAGATGCGACAAATTTGGGCTCAATATATGATGGATGAAGTGGCTATCAACGATCGATCGTAAATGACTTGTGTAATATACATTGAATGTGTTAATTGGTGTATGTGTGTACTTGTATTGGTGTATTTGTGAATAAACCTAATATGTGAATAATTAGATCCAATCTGTCCAATGCATGTGTATATCTTTGTATTAGTGTATTTGTGAATAAATTCAATCTCTGAATAATTAGATTCAATCTGTCCAATGTGTGTCTCTCTGTATTGTTCTATCTGTTAATAATCATTTGTAATACTATCGGTTCATATCCTACAACCGATAGAAGAAAGTTTCCAGTACTAACCGTGTCGAGTAACTAACCGATAGGAAAACTAACAGTACTATCGGTTTCCAGTGTAGAATCGTTACAAGAAATCTAACATCACTATCGGTTGAGTTCACTGAGCCGATAGAAGAAATTATCATTCACGATTAGTGAATGTTGGAATATAGGTATTTTACTATCGGTTTGCAACCGATAGACTTGTGCTACGTTTTTTCTATCGTGCCGATCTGTAACACCCTGAGTTAGGGGTGAAAACTTCCTTTTTCATCAATAGCATGCATGCTTGTATCTGTAGTAATAGCCAGATCAGTTTCTATCTCAAGCCCTAAAATCTCCAAAATCTATCCTATGACCTCAAATGAAGATCAGATTGTTCAGATATGATCTATCAGTTACTTTGAACTTAAAAGCCTTCAGAACCTAGATCCAATTCTATCTCTAACTTCCAGATTTATCAACTTCTTCTGTTTTCGAAAACAGAAATACCTTATATTACCCAAATACCCTAAGTTTCAGAAATACAGATCTAATCAAAATCTTGACCAAGTTCAGACCAGATTATTTCTGGAATATGATCATGAGTATGTCAATACCTTAATCTAAAAAGTTGACAGCCAGATTTCATCATCTAGACTCTTTTCACAAATCAGTCCAAGTCTTATCGCAAATTAGTCCTTATCTGATATCTGAAAACCTAAAAAAAGACTAAAATCTCCAGATTAACTCTAAATTCAGAATTTCTTCAGCAGATCTTTTCTAATTGCTATTTAACACAAGTTTCTCTTCTGTACAGAAGTCAAAATCAAAACCTAAATGCCAGAATTCGAAATCGACAAAACTCAAATCTAATTTTACCCTAAATTACCCTATTTTCAGTTTGTATCAAAAACTATTCAAATGTACCAGATTTTATCAATTATCATTGCCAATTAACCTGTTGAATATAATCTGCCAGATTAGTGAAAGCAAATTCAGTTTAAACCTTCCAGAATTCCAGATTTGCAATTCAGTCCAAAACTCAAAGAATTGAAACTGCAGTTCAGTCCAAATTTCGACCAGGCCAATTACTGTGCGCACGACCAGGGACCGCCGTGCTTGTGCGCCGTGGTTGCTTGCCGCCGGTGAGGCTTCGCCCGCGCTCGTGACCGTGCATGCCGGTGCGCATGTGTCCTCGCTCCAGCTAGTGCCGTGGCAAGGTCGCTGCTACGTCGACGACCAACGCCTGCTCCCGCGCGCGATCAACTGCTTTTTGTCAGCAACTCCTCGCCATGTCGCTTTGCCGCGCCAGTGTTGTCGCCACCGCTTGCTACAAGCTTTGCCAGATCCCGATGAGGCGACACTGTGATCAGCTGCAAGCTTGTCGCCGTCGCATCACCGTTCTTCGCTGTGTCTTCGCCGCTGTTGCTCCAGCACGCAACCAGTCAAGTCACCGGCTGCCAATTACTTCGTTGTCTCCTCCTTGCAAGCTTCGCCTGGTCTATTTAAACACCACTGTACCCCAGCAACTTCTTGTTTCACTGGAAATCAGCTAAGTCTCGAAACTCTCCTGTTTTCGTCTTCTTCTACGGCAAGCCGTCGAGGAGGCTCACGGTGCCAGCTTCATCCGTTGTACCAAACTCCAAATTGAATCCATCAGTGAGTTCCTCTACTTATCCTCTCTGTGTAGTACTGTTTAATTGCTCACCGGTGACCCCTAACGCCGGCGATCACCGGAATTGTCAATTGCCCTGTTCCTGTAATGTAGCTTAATTCAGCTCGAATTAGCCCTCGATCCTGTAAACAAAATTGATCAGTGGGTTATTTCAAGCAAGCCTGTAAGCTTAGAATCCCTAATTAAACATCATTCGAAGCTTTTCCCTAAACCGAGCTTCACCAGAAACCGGCGATCGTCGCCAGGCTTCTCCAGTGATCCTCCGACCAATCTAATTATACCAGAAGCTTTCTTTTACCTCCTAGATACTCTCCAAGCAAGGAATTAAGTTCTCTCGGCCTGTAGCAGAAACCCCCAACTGGCAGTGTCTCTTCTCCGGCGCCGATGATCGGAAAAGTGTTCCCGGCCGTTTCAGCTCAAATCACTTTGTCCGCTGTGTGTGCCTTAGCCTCCTGAGCATTTTTGTCTTCTAGCCCGACACCTAGATCGGCCTAGATTGGAAGATATAGCCATGCCAAGATCTTGTCCAGAACTGTTCCTGTACAACCAATTCATCTCAGTTCATCATCAAATTTCTTGCTTTCCAGCCATTTTCAGCCCTAGATCCTATTGAATGATTTATTCCTGTTATCAATGCCTACCTCCCAGACAAAGTGGTGCATCATTTGGGGCCCTAGATCAAAAGTTATGCTAAACCCTAGTTTCTGGCCATGTCAAGATTAATGCCAGGCTATGTCAGTCAGTGGCATTAGCCCTTTTCACTGCCTTCCAGATGTGCATCTTGAGCATAACTTTGTCCCTTAGATTCCTGAAGTTGTGATCTACATTTTCTTCTTCTACCACAACTTGAGATAAGCACTCTAGCTTTTCTTAAAGCTATGTCCAAGCTTTGATCCGAATGTCGATCTATTGACATTCGCTATTTCGATTAAACCAGCCACAAAATTATTATTCCTATCGTAAACTTGAAACCCTAAGATTATCTAAATCACCATCCTTAGCCCAAATTCCTTGAAACCCTAGAATCCCGACTCAGTTCAGTTTGCAGTTCAAATTATCTCCAGTTTAGTTCAATCATTCTTGTTGAGCATTTCTGCATATAAGTCATAAAACATTTTAATATTATAAGTAATTATTGTGTGTTTGTTTGTCGTCGAACAGATTCAGAAGCAGACTTTGAAGATTTTGCTGTCGACCCGTCATCGACTGCTGTATTTTACGACGCGGAAGGCAAGTCATATCTTTGGTCATCTTGAACCTATATTTTAAATATTGCTATAATATAACCTTGAATATAGGCAATATTGCATGTGAAAGATTGAGAATGGTTGATTTATGAATTGGCAGTACTAGACTGGTTATCTGTGAAATGTGAAATAAACAAGTTTTGAGCCATGAACTATTATATGTATTTATATACTTATATTCATGAAATAAAACCCCTAGCCGTGACCAGAAAAATGGTGTGGATGGCTGTAGCACTGGAGGTGCTAGACTGCAAAGGAATGCAGGCACTGAAGGTGTAGGATTGTGGATGGTCTGGTCATTGGCATATAAGGACTAGAACCTTGTGTTGTGCGTCTAGTGGCATGAACAACGTGCTAACTGCAAGCCTGGTATGGGCCAGGCCTGAACAAGTAATTATGTGGATCGCACATGAAACCCCTGCATGAGATGTGTTGTGATGCACGATAAACACGGAGCGCGGCTCCCACACATATCACTGAAGGTGATCAAGCACGCTGACCCAGTAATGGGAATAAGCAAAGGGGTGGAGGTTTGGATACAACCTGCCACAACTGTGCCTCGCTGAGAGCCACAGGGTCGGGGGTGAATTGTAAGTGATACATAATAAAAGTTCTTGTTATTTCCACCTTGCCGCTCACAGTATGAAGTGAGTCAGGGGTCCAATCATTTTGTTATGATAGGAAAGGTTTGAAAGTGGAATATCTTGCGGGTAAATTGGTACCTCTCTGCAGAGTTAAAAATGTATTCGAATACTCCGAGCTCCCGGGTTTATAGGAGTCTGCTGCGGTGGATTAAATCCACGGGGTGTGACACAAGTACTATTTTCTAAATAAAATATGTTTAAATCAAGATTACCCAAATGACATGTGTTGTCATGATAAGGAGTGCTGCCGTGGGCTGTCGTGTGTCGACGTGTCGCGGTAGTGCTATAATTTAGTGAACATGATTGATGATGTTATATTATAAAAAGTGCTGCCATAAGATGAGATGAGAAAGGAAAAGATTATTTTACAAATATCCATAATTCTTGACTAGTCTAGGTTCATATCATCACTACTATATGTATCTACTCTTACCTATGACTTGCTGAGTACGTAAGTGCTCACCCTTGCAACATTCAACTCATTAGATGGAGCCTACCTTGATCAAGATGATGGCACGGAGTACTACGTGGATCCAGAAGGAGGAGAATCAGTTCCGCCAGAACCCTAAAGTGTGTTGTTCTGCCGTCAACTTCTTTTGTGGGAGGGTTACCTATCTTCTGCTGCGTAGTTAAATATTTTGCTAAACCCTGAATGCCTTGTAGGCATTGTAATCCTCTTTATGTAATATTAAGGCCAGCAGGCCACACTGCTAAATATTTTGTGAGTACTCTGTTGCAATGTAATATACTCCTGTGTTTGGCTCATCCTGGGAAGTCAAAGGTTTGTGGTTTGGGACTAGCTGCAGCGAGCTAGGTCTCTACAGGAGTAGTCGTTGTCCCAGTTTCTGGGCGCGACACGATCATTAGCGGTAAGAGAACCGATAATAGAGACGATTTTAAACCGATAGTGAAAAGCAATTCTGTAGTAGTGTGCATAGCCCTTTAAAGTCCCGATGGTGGGAGCCCCGCTCCCCCAAGGGCGGCTTCAATATCCCCTCGTGGACTAAGGGCGTAAGCGGCAACCCGGTTCTCAAAGAACCTCGGTAACAAGTCACTTTGGGGGACTAGTCCCCCCATACACTGTAGAGCTCACTTTTGTGCTCTTCCTCCCCCGGGATTGATTTAGGTCACATTTGACTGGTCAAATTTTAACTGAATCCCCTTGCTCGCCCACACGAGAACATCTTCTCTGGCCTATTTTCAACCCCCGCAGATGCCCACCACTTCAAAGGGAGTGGCCTGGACATCTCTCGTAACACCACCGTGGGTCGCCTAAGTTGAGCTACCCTCGTTGCGGGGGGAGGAAACAAATTGGGTCACCACATGAAGTGGCTCTGAGAGACATCGAAGATTTTTTCATTAAAGTCTTGCATAGATCCGAGCAGGTTTGGGATTTCTCGACCAGGCCCGGAGCGACCACAACCAAGAAAAATTCGATCAGATCCTAGGAGAGGGCATCTCCGGTCTGGGGACTCCGCGTCACCCATATGCGGTTGTTCATCTCTCCCAGATGATCCTTCCCTGGGAGAAGGCTTCTCTGATACGGGGGCTCCGCGCCACGTGAACGCGGTCGTTTTTTCTCCCAGATGATTATTTCCTGGGAAAGGGCTTCTCTGGTCTGGGGGCTCCGTGCCGCCTGGACGCGGTAATTTTCTCTCCCAGATGATTGTTTCCCGGTAGAAGGCTTCTCCAGTCTGGGGACTCCACGCCACCTGGACGCGATTGTTTCTCTCTCCCAGATGATCCTTCCCCGGGAGAGGGCATCTCCGGTCCGAGGACTCCGTGCCATCCGGATGCGGTCGTTTTTCTCTCCCGAATGACCCTTCCCTAGGAGAGGGTATATCCAGTCCAGGGGCTGCGCACCACTCGGACGCAGTTATTTTTCTCCCCCAGGTTTGGGCACCACTCAGACGCGCGACAACCACTGGACCCTCTCATTCACCTCTCTATGTTGTAGTATTTAATTGAACCTTGGCGGACCCTGACGCCGGTGATCGCCGGGATCCCAATATGCCCTATTCTAGCAATGCAGCTCAATTTAGCCCAAATTAGCCTTTCTTTTAATAGAGTTAAATAATTAGTAGCTTATTCTTAACAAGACTGTTCAACCAGATTTCAAATTAAAGCTTGGATTGAATCATCTCTGTTGTTCGCACGCCACCGGCGACCGACTCTCATCGCCAGGCCGCATCGCCGTTCCTCCGGCCAAATTGGCCTTTCCAGTAGATTCCCCTCACCTCTCTATTGCTCTCACCGCGAGGAATTGAGCTCCAAAGCTCTGTGTTGGAAATGCCCAAATGAACCCCTTCTTCTCCGGCCGTGTCGTCGAATCTCTCGCCACCGCCGCCGCCTCAGCCAAATCCCTCTGAGCCTCACCATCTGGACCAGCCAGGAATTTAACCGTGCTCTTGATTTTGAGTTTGGATCATCCAATCACCTTGTCGCCAGGGAGGCAGATTTCTTCTCCGGCGCAGTTTGCTGCCACTCACCGCTGTTCGCTGCCGCTGTCATCACTTTGTCCAGTGGATCCGCCTCGACCTCCTGAGCAAATCGCTCCATTGCATCGCCCTTCGATGCTATGCCAAATCGCTAGTTGTCTCTGTGCCAAGATTCTGTCCAGTAGCTGTACCTTTCCATGTCGCCATCGTGTTTCTTCGTCGCCATTCGCCGCTGTCCGTCCACTCCTGCGATCAAAACCACCTGCATTGAATTCCTGTTACTTTCGCCGACCTCCCAGACATAGTTGGCGAAGCAATGCATGAGTAAAATCGATCAATCACCAAAGCCCTAGAATTTTGCAGTAGCCAGACATTCAGTTCACTGTGTCTAGGGATATTTTTGCAAAATTCTTGAACTTTTGGGCTTTTCTGGAAAAACCAAATTGTCAGCCAGCCCCTTCACTGTGTTTGGCACCTGATGCCCTAGTTTGATCTTGTTTCGACTTTCCAAGAACCCCAGAGTGACCCAATGCCAGTTACTAACATTGTCAGGCCACGAACCGAATGTCGGCCAACAGACATTCGCTGTGTCCGAGCCAATCCTTATGTCCTTAGCCAAGCCCCGAGTGTCTTTATCCCTCTCAAGATCTTTTTGCACCAGATTATCTCGCCCACATGCATTTCTATATACTATATACAAGTAATTTCTGTATGCTTATGTAGTGCGATGTGTTGAGTCATTTCATTGCTTGTGTACGAGAATAGAGGAAGAAGGAGAAGTAGTAGAAGTCTTCGAAGATCCCTTAGAGCATTTAGACCCGGCGTTGCAAGGCAAGTCTCTACCCTTGATCATGTCTCTCCCAGTATTTTGAGAAAACTAGGTTAATTTCTGTTTTAAGAAGCCCAAGAAGAATGGGGCTGGTCAATACCAAAACGTGGCCGTTGCCGACAAACCACCAAAGAGAAAGGAATAACTTTACATTTAAAATAAAAAAGCCTCCTTCTAGTGGTCACAACAACAACCATTCGGGAAAACAGACTAACCCGTAGGGAAACAAGAAATGGTGTCCATTCCATAACACATCTGGACATGATCTTAAGAACTATTGCAACTGGTTGAAGCAATTGGAAGACTTCTACCAAGGGATTGGACCCATGCCAACTATACCAGAAAAAGAGCAATCCTGTGAGGTTAGAAACACTGACAAAGATGAAGTTATGCCCTATCAGGTACCCCAAAACCATGTCAATGTCATTTTTGGTGGTTCTTCTTCTTATTCTTCTAAGCGTCAATTCAAATCTCTTTATCGAGAGGTAAACAAAGTTGAAGCTCCACTTGGGGAACCTCAATTTCCCCGTTGGTCAGAAACTTCCATAACTTTCGACCGAGACGATTGTCCCAGGGATCTAACATGACCTTTGAGACTTCATCTAGTCATTACCCCTATTATTAGCAATGCAAAGATCGAGAGGGTCTTGATTAACAGAGGTAGTTCTCTAGATCTATTGTTGGTCAAGGCTTTGGACAAGATGCAAATTCCTCGCTCAAAGATCAAACCCATAATTCATCTGTTTTATGGGATAATTCCTGGTCCCTCAATGATGCCGATTGGACAAATTGTATTACACGAGGGTTGCGCTCGTTGCGAGACTTAACCCAACACCTTACGGCATGAGCTGACGACAACCATGCACCACCTGTGTCCGTGTTCCCGAGGGCACCCCTCTCTTTCAAGAGGATTCGCCGCCTGTCAAGCCCTGGTAAGGTTCTTTGCTTTGCATCGAATTAAACCACATGCTCCCCCGCAATTTCAGTTATAGTTTTCCTTGCGACGACCTAGGGCACGGTGGAACTTGTGATATTTCTGCTTGGGACGTGTTTTATTTGGCAGTTTTCTGGATGTTAAATACCATTGGATGGATTCCCCGAAGCCCTAAATGGATTGGATCGTTTCTGCTTCTACCAAACGAAATGAAGGCCTCGCCCCTTCCGAATGCTTCTCCGATCCTGAAGTTCTCGCGAAGAGAGTAATATGCAGCTCCCCCTCCCTCTGTCTTTTTCCTCTTTGCTAATCTTCCTGTCACGCCCTGACCTGGGGACTACGACTACTCCCGTGGAGACCCAGCTCGCTGCAGCTGGTCCCATACATGCATACCATTGACTTCCCAGGATAAGTCAAGCATAGGAGTATATTCACATTGCAGTTGAAAAACTTACAAAATATTTAAGCAGTGTGGCCTACTGGCCTTAATACAACATAAGGAGATTACAATGCCTTCGCGGCATACATAGTCTAGCAAAGTAACAACTACACAGCAGAAGATAGGTGACCCTCCCACAGTGCGAAGTTGACGGCAGAACAACACACATCAGGGCTCTGGCGGAACTGGCTCTCTTCCTTCTGGATCCACAAAGTTCTCCATGCCTTCATCTCGATCATGGAACGGTCCATCTACTGATTTGTAGGTTGCAAGGGTGAGTACTTATGTACTCAGCAAGTCATAGGTAAGAGTAGATACATATAGTAGGGATGATATGAACCTATGCTAGCAAGAAGTGTGGATGTTTGTAAAATAGTCCTTTCCTTTATGTCACATCTCATGGCAGCACTTTTCATAGCATAACATCACTATTCATGTTCCACTATTTATAGTAATACCGCGACACATCAACACACGACAGCCCACGGCAGCACCCTTATCATGACAACACATGTCATTTGGGTAATCTTTCCTTATCAAATTTTATTTAGAAAACATACTTGTGCCACACCCCGTGGATTTAATCCACCGCAACAGACTCCTGTAAACCCGGGAGCTCGGAGTATTCGAATACATTTTTAACTCTGCAGAGAGGTACCAATTTACCCGCAAGATATTCCACTTTCATGCCCATCCTATCAAGATGATTAGACCCTTCCTCACAACCATGTGTGAGTGGCAAGGTGGAGATAATAAGAACTTTTGCCATGTTTCACACACAATTCACCCCAGACCCTGTGGTCCCACTCAGAAACCATAGTTGTGGTGGAGTTACACAACCCCCACTATTTGGCATCTTCCCACTCAGGGTCAGCGTGTAATCACATCCTGTGATATGTGTTGGAGCTGCACTCCGTGTAAATCGTGTTGTGTCATATAGGGGTTTCATGTGTGATCCACATAATACTTGTTCAAGCCTGTCCCATACCAGGATTGTGGTTAGCACGTTTTTCATGCCACTAGACGCACAACACAAGGTTCTAGTCCTTATATGCCAGTGACCAGATCATATCACAACCCATGCACATCCAGTGCTACCACCATTCCATACCAAAAACCTGGTCACGGCTAGGGGTTTTATTTCATGAATATAAATATATATACATATATATTAGTTCATGGCTCATTACTTGTTCATTTCACATTCCACATCTCAACAGGCATCCAGCCTAGTACTGCCAATTCATATCTCAATCATTCTTTCTCATGCAATACTATTAGGATATGTTATAGCAACTCTTAAAATATAGGTTCAAGATGTTCAAAAATATGACTTGCCTTCCGCGTCGTTAAAATCAGCAGTTGACGTCGGGTCAACAGTGAAGTCCTCGAACTCATTTTCTGGATCTGCTCGGCGACAAACAAGCATACAATAATTACTAACTATGTTAAAATGATTTATGATCTATATGCAGATATGCTTAGAAGAATAACTGAATGATACTGAAGATGATTGGGATTAATTGCAAGCTAAACTGAGTTGAGATTCTAGGGTTTCAAGGAGTTTGGCTAAGGATGGGTGTTAGATGCTCTTAGGGTTTCAAGGTTGCAATAAGGACATCAAGTCCGCGGCTGGTTTGTTCAAAAACAGCAAATGTTAGCCGATTGACATTCGGTTCAAGGCTCTGACATAGCTTCAAGGAACGCTAGAGAGCTTATCTCAAGGTGTGGCAGTAGAAGAAAGTGTAGCTCACAACTCCACAAATCTAATGGACAAAGTTATTTTCAAAATGCACAGCCAGAAGAAGGTGAACAGGGCTAATGCCACTGGCTAACATGCACTGACATAGTGCTGACAATGTCAAAAACTAGGGCTTAGCAGCAAGTGCAATTCAAGGCTTCATCTGCTGCGCCAATTATGTCTAGGAGACAAGCTCAAGTAACAGGAACACAATGCAAGTGGTTTCAAGACCTAAGATGGCCGGATGGTGATGAACGACGGTGAGGAAAGACGATGGCGATGCGGCAAGACAATAGCACTGGACAGAATCTTTGGCATAGATATATCTTATGATCTGGGCAGTTTCAGAGGTCAGGCTAGAAGACAAAAATGCTCAGTGGTTCAAGGCACACACATTGGACAAGGTGGATAGGGCTGCAATGGCTGGAAATAATTTTTCGGTGGCAAGTGTCGGAGAAGAAGGCACTGGAATTGGGGGTTATTGATACAGGTGGTTTGAACTTATTTCCTTGCTTGGAGAGTGATAGAGGGACACGAGGAAGCTACTGGTGGAGTCAATTTGACTGGAGGATCACTGGGTGGCCTGGCGACGTGAGCCGGCGACTGGTGAAGTTCAAAATCGGGAAAAGCTTCAATTTGAGTTCAATTGGGGATTATGAGCTTACAGGCTTGCTAAAATCAGTTGACTGATCATTTTGTTCTATTACCACGAAAGCAAATTTGGGCTAATTTAGATGGCATTGCTGGAACAGGGAATTAGAGGATTCCGGTGATCGCCGGCGTTAGAGGTCACCGGAGCTCAATTGGATGCTATCACACGATAAGGGAGATGAGAGACACTCACTGGTGGTGTTAATTTGGCAAATGGTGTAGTGGTTGAAGTTGGCACCATGAGCCTCTAGGCTGAGCTCGCCGGAGAAGAAGATGAGGACAGAGGAGATGAGACTTAGTCAATTTCTGGTGAAGTAGAGATGATACAGGTTGCTAGGGTGCTTAAATAGGCAAGGGGCGAAGCTTGCGAGGAGGGAGCAACAAGGAAATTGGCGCCGGTGAGGAGACTGGCTGGGCGCAGAAGCAACAGCGGCAACAACGTGATGTGACGATGAAAACAGCTTTGCAATTGTGTTTGGTCGAGGCATTGGAACTTGGCGCTGGCTAGTTCAAGTGGTGGTGACAATGGCTGGCACGGCAAGGCGACGTGGCGCGAAATTGCTGACAAAAGGGCTGCTGTTGCTACTACTGGTCGCGCACAAGAGCGGTTGCTGGTCGTCGATGCTGCCACGGCGACGGTGTAGGGGTGGACACGTGCGCACATGCAAAGGCACGCACTGGCACAAGCGCAGGCGAGGCTTGGTCGGCGGCGAGCAAACACGGCGCACAAGCACGGCGAGGCTGCGGTCGAAAACACAGCTGCTGCTCTGGTCGAATCTGGACTGATTTTCAATTTCTGACTCTTGGTTTTGGGCTGATTTGTAAATCTGGAGATTTGGATGATTAGGGTTGAATTTGATTTTACTAATTTAGCAAACTTAATTCAACAGATAATTTGGCACAGATAGAAGATGAAATTTGAAACATTTGAATGGTTTTTGAGTGAAATTGATAATAGGGTAAATTAGGGTACCTGGATTCTGGATTTTTTCAAATGTTCAAATTCTGGGATTTAGGATTTGATTTTGAGATACTCATATAAGAAGATTTTGTGTTGAATAGCATTTGGGAGGTGCTTCATGGATCGAAGGAGCGTTACCCTGAAGTCCAAAAATTACTGTATTCTCTTTTGATGGCTTCTCGCAAGCTGCGACATTGCTTTCAATCACATAAGATCACTGTGCCATCGTCCTTTCCCTTAGGGGACATTCTCTGTAATACAAAGGTATCCAGTCGTGTGGCGAAATAGGCAGCGGAACTTGGAGCATTTGACATCCATTTCACTCCCTGGATAGCAATTAAATCTCAAATGCTTGCAGATTTTGTGGTTGAATGGACTAATCCCGACCCACCTACACAAGAATCTATAGATTTACAAGGCACCGACCATTGGACGATGTATTTTGATGGCTCTCACAGTTTTCAGCACTCGGGGGCTGGAGTGGTATTAATTACACCTCAGGGCGACCAACTCCAGTATGTCATACAACTTACTTTGTTGCTACCAACAACACAGCAGAGTATGAAGATCTTCTTGCCAGGCTTCGAGCAACAAAATTCCTTAGAGTCCATCGATTAGTAGTGAAGGGAGACTCACAGCTAATTGTAAACCAGGTAAATAAGGAGTACAGCACCTCTGATGAGACAATGGCTCATTACTTGGATGAAGTGAGGAAATTGGAAAAAACACTTCAGTCATTTCGAAGTCCAATTTGTTTCGCGAAGAAACAATGTTCTCGCAGACCAATTATAAAAAAGTGGGTACTCACATACATTCACTCTAGCAGGAGTGTTCATTGAACACTTAAAATATACCTCGATTACATTTCCAGTCGAGAATGATGAGGTGATAGTTCACATCGTTGACCTCCAGCATGAAGGAGATTGGACCCGACCTCTCAAACATGGGACCATGCTCAAGGACGAGACTGAAAGTGATCAGTTAATATGAAAGGCACGTCTATACAAAATAATCGAAGGAGTTTTGTATAGAAAGAGTACTGAAGGAGTGTTCATGCGTTGTATATCTCAAGAGGAAGGTAAATCCCTTTTGAAAGACATTGACGGTGTATGTGGGGCACATCCATCTTATCGGACGCTGGTTGGAAAGGCTTTTCTACAGGGTTATTACTGGCCTTCGGCACTTGATGATGCCAAGAACTTGGTCAAGACTTGCCCACAGTCTCAGTTCATGCACGGCAGGTTCACCAACCTGCATATGCTCTACAAACTATTCTTTTAACTTGGCTGTTCACGGTATGGGGAATAGATATAGTGGGTCCTATGCCCCAAGCAATTAATGGGTACAAGTTTTTATTCATACCCATTGACACATTTACTAAGTGGATGGAAGCTGAACCAGTCTGAAATATTACCGCAGCTGTGGCGAAGAAGTTCTTCCATAAGTACATAGTTACACAATTTGGTGTTCCAAGTCATCTCATTACCGACAATTGTTCCCAGTTTTTTAGTGGTCTCTTCTTGGACTATTGCAACGATATTGAGACCAAGGTATGTTTTGAATCCATTGCTCACCCACAGAGCAATGGCGCCGTTGAACTTGCTAACGGGCAGATAGTACAAGGCATCAAGAAACGAGTTTTTGATCGCGTTAAGATGCACACCGGGGCTTGGGTAGATGAACTCTACTCCGTTCTATGGGCACTACGTACTACATGTAGTCGTGCTACAGGTGCAAAGCCTTTTCAGTTGGTATTCGGCGCTGAAGCCATATTACCTAACGAGATTTGTATTGGTTCTGTTCGTGCGGATCAATCTGATAGTTCTGATCAGAATGAACAACATGTCCAAGACATTATTCTTCTTGAAGAAAAACGTGATTGGGCATTGATTAAGTCAGCAACATATTTACAAGCTTTACATAAATACCATAGTAAACGGGTGCGACCTCATAGTCTACATGTGGGCGACCTGGTTTTACGAAAGATTCAAAACTAGTCTAATCGCAACAAATTCACCCCCTCCGTGGGAAGGTCCCTATACTGTGGTCTCAGTGTCGCGACCTGGATCAGCTCGATTAGCCATGGAAGATGGTAGAATCTTATCCAAGACTTGAAATATCGATCAGTTGCACAAGTTTTACGTGTAAGTTTTTCCATTTCCATTTTCCTGTTCAATTAGCATATTTTTTACAATAAGACTTTCTTTCCTTTTATGTTATAATCATATTCTCCATTGATGTCCTTTGAATCTTTGCAAGCCTTGCTTGGGGTTCAAAATTATGGTCGCATACAGTCTGTGACCATATATCTGATCGCAGATGGTCATCTCATCACAATGTTTAAAGTGGATTCACTAATCTATCTTATGGTCGCATCTAGGTAAGACATCTCTAAATAAGCCATTTCTTAACGCACACGAGACTTACCAGCATGTTTCTGACCATTCGAGTGGCTGTTAGTTCGCAAAAAGCTTTACGCACTCGTGCTGAGCTGTCTATACTTGTGATTTTATAGTAGGCAGTTCAAAATTTTCTTTATAAGATGCTTCTCAATGCATAAGAGGTTTTGCTGGGCATGTTAATTGTCCTACAATTACTATACTAAGTTCGCAGTATTAGTAATAACAGGAGGGGGCTAGAAGAATACAATTATTACATTTAAATGGAAGTATTTTTATGGATTGAAAAATCATGCATTCTCATATTTTTTTGTCATAATTGTATATGTGTAGGTACAAGTCAAAAAGAGGATCATGTTCATTACAATGTGATCATGATAATCTAAGTTCTTTCAAGAGATTTTCGATCAAGGGCTTGACTTCTTCCATTATGGCTTCAAGCTAATCTTCACTCTCGAATATAGCATCTCCCACCACTGGATTGAAATCCAAATTTGGGCCATGGTGATGCTTTAGTTTGCACAAAATGGTAGAGGCCACAGATCCAATGTTGGTCTTCAATGCCTCTATCGGCCTATTTGTGTCTTCAAGGAGGTATTCGAGAAGTGATTCGGCTTGGGCCGCAACCAACTTACAGGATTCTCTAAGGCTTAAGTTTTCCTTTTGAGGATCGATGATATCTGCATTTAGTAAATCTGCAACCATCTTCAGTTTCTTGAAGGCTTCTGATTGAATAATGCTGCATTCTGAGATTGTCGCCTTTAGGGTTTTCCTCTCCTTGCAGATAGTTTCAGTAGTTTTTTTGAATGATTCATTTGTTGCATGTTGGTGCTCAATGGTTGCGCGAAGTTGCCCGTTTTGAGTTTCAGTCCGGGCACACTTCTGCTTGAGGTCATCTCTTTCCTTGCAAAGACTTTTTATTTGTTCCTCTTGTGCTACATGAACAAAAGTAATGAGGTTACAACAGTTCATGTAAGGAAATAAAATCCTTTGGTTGAAAGTGAACTTACAGGCAAGTTTTTTCTGTGCCTCGTCGAGTTCCTTCTCCATAGAATAAAATTTTACGGCCGCAGTTTCTTCTTGACCTTGTCGGTCAGCCATGCTTTTCGTCAATGAGGAATTTTCCCTACGATTAGAGAGGTAATCATTATGCTTGGATGACGTCAGGTTAGCCTAAGCAATATGTGGACACTTACTGTTGTAGACGGTTGATCTCCTTCTGTGTGACCTCAATTTGTTCTGCTAGAGCTTCTGACTTGGTCGACATTTGGGTCAGATGCTGAAACACAGTAAAACCTGTTGTTTAAATTTGAACATTCATAAGACCTTAAAACTCAGAGAAGGTAAAATGTTTTTTTACTTACCTCTAAGAAACTGCTGAAAGTTGTATTTAGTGGGTTCTCGGGTTCGCTTGAAGATTGAACCACGAGAACAGTTCTTTCCTCGACCATGGGTGAGGCAAATTTTGTCCCTTAAACTCGTTCCCGCAGTAAGGGCAGACGGAACGGACTTAATCGGTTTGGGTTGAAGGTCCACGACTATTTCTTCCACAATGGCATGAGGCTCCTTCTCAGCCATTGTGCCTATGCCTGCATCTCTCGTAACATCCACGGCAAGTGTTTCGCCGAATATCAGTGCAGTCAGCAGCAAGTTAGTTGCAGAAGTCCTGAAAAATCAAAATTTTTAATATTGATACTTTTAATTTTGTGAAAGTTAGGATTTGGTAAGAAGTGGTATCCTTACCTTATTTGAAGCCCCATCTGACTTTTGGGTTCGGTGATGTACTCCTCAGAGATAGGAGCGTGCTCAGCGATGTTGCTGTGGTATCATCGAAGCTCGTCCTTGTTTTTCTTTTCTTAAACAGGACAGTAGACTCCTCTTCCTGCATATTTAAAAGTTTATTTATATATGCAATGGAGTAAAATTCATGAAGTATGGTATTCTTACCACAACAGCTCCTTCTACATTTGCAGGAGGTGTCACCAAGTCTGAGGCTGTAGAAACATGGCCGTGAAGTCCTCCACGATCATGGTTGTGGAAGTTCTAGCCTTAGGGCTGGCAACCTCCCTTGTGACCACAAGTTCTCCTGCGGCCACAGGATCCCCCGCCGCAATAACTGTTTTTGCTATTGAGGACAGTATGTTGCCAATGGTGGGGAAGGATGGTCTCTCTAGAATGGTGATCTCCAGAGGGTTCACTGTTCTTCTCTTTCGGCGGATGAGAGGAATGCTATTTTCCTCATCCTCGCTCCCCTCACCCTGTATGATTAAGAGGTGACTCCTATTCGTACATGGTATAACAGGGGAAGACAAAACCTTACCGCAGTAGTTTTCGCGGTGGTTTTCTTCACCTTCGAGGAAGCCCCTTATGTTCTTTGCCTTGGTTGCTCCATAGGTTGGCTCCTTCGTCTTCTTGGCTTTAGAAGAGATAACTTTTACTCTCTTTTATGCTGGCCTCCCAGAAGGCCCAACATCATCCACACAATGTTTTGTCCTAATGACTTGCCCTTCCAGCAGCTATGTCATTCAATAAATTTATTCTTTGATGATCAATGTCAGCGGACATACATGAACAAGTTTTCTCGAAAGAAAATTTACCTGTTGACGTTCTTGTTTGATGTTGTCGCTGCTACTGACCAGGCTCTAAGGTCAGGGTGAACTTAGTGCTCCTTCCATTGCCATGTACGGCTTCAGAAGGTTGTTTTTCCTCCTATCTATCTCCAATGGGGACAGGGCTGCTTGTCATGGTAATTATTTAGTATAAACTTCAGATTTTCAACACTTTCACACATTTTAAAGTTAGCAAACTTACCCTGGTTATAGTCCAAGGTGTTGTCCCTCATCGAAAACACCTCCCAGGCTGGATGTTCCCTTTTCTTCAAGGGACCCATCCTTTTCTTCACAAAGTCACGAATGATATCTCGTGTGGCCAGTCCCTGCTGGACTAAGTGAAAAATCACCTGGGACTGTTTCTGTAAGTCTTGACTTAAAGTGGGCACAATGTCCATTTCGCTGCTCTTCACTGGTCACTGGTTCACAAACCAGAGGTTGCTCTCTACTGGTGAGGCATAATAGAACCATCGTTGGTTCCATCTCTGCACAGAGTCTCGCAACGGGAAAGAGGGGTAATCTTTCTTTTCCCTCAGGCAGAAATATACACACCCTGCTGCACTGGAACTCTTTGACCATGCCGAGAAGTAGAACCATCGAAATAGATCTACTCACGACAACACTCCGATAAAAGCCTCAGACAAGTGCTAGAAGAGAGCCAGAGTGAGGACAGCATTGGGGTGGAGGTTCAGCAGCTCTAAGTCGAAGTGTGTCAGAATATCTTCGAAAATCACCAGTTCGTTCTCCTAGACATTGGGGATTTCTTCTCGTTTCCCCACGGGCCACCAATTGATTAGCAGCTTAGGGGGAAGAATTTCCTCTTTCTCCAATATTGCTAAACTCTCAGTGTTGCAATGGCTTGATCGGCTCCAGGATGCCATCGCTGCCAAAATCTTTGGAAAGATGAAGGTTTTTGGTGGTGATGAGAGCAAAGGTGAACAACGAGGGTTTTTTGCGGCGGAGTGGGAGATGTAAAAGAGGGTTATTTGAAGCTTCTCAATGAAGGTAACTCCTTTTATATGCCCGAAGCCACTACCGGCTAAATTCATTATTTTAATATTTCCTCATAACGGGTTTTCACGGATTGAACCCGAAACCATATCGTTAACCCTAGTAGAATTTGAAATAAAATGCATCTTTTCAAAAATTGAAAGGTCATTTCATTTCACATTCGGGGGCTACGGTACAAATAATCATATTGGAATTTTTTGCCATTTTGGGGTTATAAGTGTTACGCTATGGTTTTAGGGTTATGGTCTCAGTACTATTATGGTCTCAATGTAATTCTCTGACCTCAGTGCTCTATAGTCTCAATGCAATTCTACGACCTTAGTAAATGCATAGACCATACTGATAATATTTTACTTGTGGATGTTATGGTCGCAGAGGGATTTACCTATAACCATTTTTCACAGAGAGACATTCACTCGAAATTAAAGTAAGAATTCACAATTGATTATAGATCATGCATAATCACATTAAAGAAAAAGAATTTTATTCTTTCTTACATTCTTTGCATACATAAGGGATGCAGGCGACCTAGGCGTCAACCTGATATGAAAGTAACTTACAAACATCTCCAAGGGACAAAATGTCACTAGTGAAATCAACACTAGCTGCCCCAAGGGATTCTGCTACATCCCTTAATCTATATATATTGTCTTTTATAACAAGGCCACTATTAGTCCTAAGTGAATTGGAGATATCCCTCTGCCCTCACATGAGGTCAAGATCTACGTGAGCCAACCTCGCATCCTCCACAGCTCTGCTGTGGCTCTCCCTCAGCCGATCGATGACTGTGCAGACAGTATTGAGATTGCATCCCCGCTGGAGGGACTGCTCCTCAACCCTCTCTTTTTCTTCTTCGAGAGTTCTTCACAAGGCAGTTCTCTCCTTCAGAAGAATGTCCATCTTCACCAGCTATTCGTTGAGGACCCACAAGGTTTTATCCTCCCGTATATACATGGGTCAATTCTAGAATTATGCAACAAGGATGAAGGATGAAGATTATAACATGGGTGGCAAAAGCTGAGGGTAGAACAGAAGTTGGATGCAAACCAAAAGCTGGGGTTAATGTGGCAACCCAGTCTTCACTCCCTGTTAGCTTCTTGGATGAAGTTCCACTGGATGATCCTGCATCATCTCGAGATCTCTTCTTCGAAGGTGTTGAGTCCTCGAACATCTAAAGAGTTCCAAAATGCACTATTTTGGAAATATTCAGAAAAGAAAAGATTCACGCGGATTATTCAGCAGAGAATTACCTTCTGAAATGCTTGTTCAATCTCATTTTCTATTTTTATTTCTTCATCTCTCTCAATGATCTTTTTGGAGTCTTGGTTCTCCATTGAGATGAGAACAGAGAGCGAGAAGTGAAGTGAGAAGTTAAGAAGTTCTAAAGACTTGGTAGGTGAAAGCTTGTAAGTTTCATAACAAAGAGCCTTGCTATTTATAGAGTCTAGAGGCGTCAGTTCGTATTAATAGAAGCCTCGAGTTCTTAAAAATGCACTTAAGTTTTTTGCCTCAATTTGTTGCAAAAGGCTTAACGATGGCTTGTTGGTTTTATCTCAAAGTTCTTCTTGGGAAAGAAATTGGCACATGTTGGAAGCAACGTCTTCAAAACAACAGAAGGAGGCAAAACGTCGAATGATATATTTTTGAATTTTAAAATTGGAAGTAATAAACTTTTTATTGCTTCAAATTTGGGGGCTAGCTGACGATAAATATTACTTGGGCTAATCATCGGTTTATTTAATATATCATGTCTAAGATATTTCGGATATGTGTTGAGAGAGTCATATCTAACCTAAGTAGTGACTAAGTCTTCCAGTCACAGTGCAGGGTAAGATAACTTCCTCTCCCACGTTTGTGAAGATAACCAACAGGGAGTTAAAATATGCAGTTATATAATAACTGCATATTGGCAACCGTCTAACCACTCGAAACTGTTTTACGTTGACACCCTTTCGATCATTATAAAAGGGCAAAAAGCGTACCAAACAAGACATGAGAGATTGGATTGAACAAACCCGAAGACTAATACATAGATATAGAGATTGTTAATCCTCTTTTGTAACAATCGCCTTCCTTTCATTTGTAATCAGTTACATATATAGTAAAAACATCACAGGACGTAGGGTTATTACTTCAGTCTTTGAGGGTCCGAACCTGTATAAATTCTTGTGTCTCCAGTTTATAACTATCTTAACTTACCTAGTGAGCACCTCGAAAGGTCTCCACTTCCTACTTACTAAATTTTCATAAGATCAACTAAGGACCTGACTCCCAATCGTCGACAACATGTGTCATATGATATAAAATTAAATGAGTCTAGAAGTCCATCTTTATAGAGCATCATGATGTGTTTCTCATTTAGATGACCTAAACGACAATGCCATACGAAGGTTGGATTCAAATCATTTGTTTTGAGCCTTTTGGTATTTCTGTTGTATATAGGAACTTCAAGATTTAAAACATAAAGCTCATTCATCAATTGGGTGGATCCATAAAGCATATCATTCAAATAAAATGAACAACATTTGTTCTTTATTCTGAATTCAAAACCTTTCTTTTCTAAACATGAAACAAAAATAATATTTTTGCTTATGATAGGAACATAATAACAATTATTAAGCTCAAAAATTAATCCTGAAGGTAAAGCCAATACAAAGGTCCCAACGCCTAAAGCAACAACTCTTTCTCCATTGCTAAGTCGAAGGTGAACTTCACCCTTTGCCAAACTTCTGCACCTTTTAATCCCCTACATACCTTGGTGTCATCGACAGCTGCTCTTAACCGAGTAGTCATCAAAGTGACATATAGATATATCATGAACCATGTGGTTGAAACTGAATGGTCGAGTGAAAAATCATAAACAAATTTTCAATGCATATACAGGCACATGAATACCAAAAGAGAAGTTTAAAAATCCGATAATTGCAATGATTACATATTTCAGCCTCCCTAGACATCACGCTAATCACTTTCTAACCTTATTGAAATTTTTTTTTGAAAGTTGGTGCTTTTAACTAGCTCCCTCCCGTTTGACTTATTAATTGTGGGTCTCTTCATACTCCACCCTAGGCGCATCACACTAAGCGAGGTATTCCATGGAGTGATCCTAACACGCTCATGAGCCCAATTTGATGATTAATGAACAAGCTAACATTTTAAAAATGCAAAAACAAGTCAAACATCGACTAGCTCAGAGGAGTGGAGGGTAGAGGAGTTTCACATAAGTGGTGAAAAATGGAAATTGGCTACTAGGTAGAGAGCAGCATTTGCATCCTTATTTTGCAAAGTTATGTAAAAACATGGTTTGGTAGCTAGAAGTGATATCTAGGAGGCCAAGTACATAAATCAAGCAACTAAACAATCTAAACAAGTCTCTTGAATATTAAATACACAAGATAAAGATGGTAACAAGGATGCAAAAATTTGCACTCAAATTTGCACAATATTCAAAACATGGCTGGTGTGGGCAATTTAAACATAATTCAAAAAAATTTCAGCATGACCTCTCTTGTTATTAGTTTGTCGAACAAACAGTTCAATACAGAAGGTACATCACATACAAACAATATAAGCCCACGTGGCTAGATAATGAATTTTCTTAAGAATAACCCAGCAAAAAAATAATTACAGAAATAACCCAAAACTTTTTGAAATTGCAAAAATGACGTTCAGTCACGAGCTGGCCTTCGCGACTAATCTTTAGTCGTCAGCCCAGCCTGCGACTAAAGACGTTGCACGGCCCATACACACCGCTGGCTCAGGACCATGCCACGTCACCGCTGGATACATATATACATACACTTATAAACTATCTTTTATTTATAACAGAAATCAAAGCCTATTCTAGTCCAACTGGTTAGGAGAGTTGGATCTCACCCGAGAGACTAGGGATCGAATCCCAGTGACAAAAATATCAAATATATGTGTGGGATTTTTCAATAAAACTAGATTCGCATTTAAACGGTGTGGGTTTCAGTCGCGAGCCTGGATCATGATTAAAAGTTTGGATCCGAATTTAAACGGTGTGGGTTTCGGTCGCAAGCCCGGATCACGACTGAAAGCAGACATGCCACGGTTTTGGGCTAGTAGTGCATATGGGCCATGCCACATCTTCAATTGCGGGCCGGGCTCACAACTAAAGATTAATCGCGAAGGGTAGCTCGCGACTGAACGTCATCTTTGAAATTTCAAAAAGTTTTAGGTTAAATCTGTAATTATTTTTTTGTTGGGTTATTCTTAAAAAAATTTCTAGATAATCACAATCACATCACATACACGAGCAAGCATATATAGCCATACAACTCACAACTACAAAAATATAAGGAATTGAAGCTCAAATATACATGAAATATCCAAATTTTCAAAAAATTTTACCCCAAGTTTTAGATTTTGGGTGCACTCCCCACATGCTTACATGATGCATACAAACACTAAGTAAGTTTTCCACAATAGCTCACCTAGTAGAGGTTGAAGATAATTGAGTCACGATGAGCTATCTTGAGGTAACATGTACACGCAAGGATAATCGATGAGCACCGGCCGGCCCCTGAAATGAGAGAACAAAGAGAAACTAGAAACCCCTAGGAAAAAGTTGTAAATAAATAACGAAAAAAAGAAAAGACAAAAGGGTAAGACTTGGGTTGCCTCCCCAGAAGTGCTTGTTTAGGTCGTCAGCTCGACCTTCCCAAAGGTGTGTCAATTAGGCTCAGAAATGCGAGGAGTGGCAAGAGTCAGACTCGAAGGTGCTTCAAATCCATCCTCCTCGACATCTAGAGACATTAAAGGCGCTCCGGCGATGTAGTGCTTTAAGCACTGCCCATTGATCGTAAAAGCTCGTCCTCCCGCGTTCTCTACCTAACTGGCACTACTCGGATGTACCTGCTTGAAAACACTTGAGCCATACCAGCGTGACTTGAATTTGCCTTGGAATACATGTAAGTACAAATCAAAAAATAGAACGAGTTCAACAGGATGAAAGTCGCGATGAAGTATGTGCTGATCATGCCAACGTTTCATCTGCTCCATGTATATGCGCGAGCTCTCATATGCGTTGAGTCGCAGCTCGTCCGGCTTGCACAGTTGAAGCTTGCAGTGCTCTCCCGCGGCTCCCAAATCCATGGTGAGCTTTCGAATTGCCCAATGCGCCTTGTGTTCAAGCTCAATAGGCAAGTGACAAGCTTTGCCATAAACTAAGAAAAAGGGGGTCGTACCTAGTGGTGTCTGTACGCAGTCCGATAGGCCCACAAAGCATCCAGAAGCTTGTGTGACTAGTCGGCTAGAGTACTCGGCATAGTTTTGTGCAGAATGCTCTTGATCTCCTTGTTCGAGACCTCAACTTGTCCATTTTCCTATGGATGGTATGGAGAGGTCACGTGGTAGCGATGGACTCCGTACTTGGTGAGGAGAGCCTCGAACTGGCGATTCATGAAGTGTGTACCGCCATCGCTAATCACAATGCGAGGAACTCCAAACCTAGGAAGATAATCTGTCGAAAAATCTTACAAATAGATTTGGAGTTAGTAGAAATAGTGGGGATTTCCTCTGCCCACTTAGAAACATAACCGACTGCAAGAAGTATAAACTTAAATCCCTGGGATGAAGGCAACGGTCCCATATAGTTGATACCCCAAAGATCAAATAATTCCACCTCAAGGATACCGCACTGGGGCATCTCATGACGATGGGAAATGTTTCCCAAGAGCTGGCATGCATCACAAGACCACACATACTTGTGAATGTCCTTGAACATGATGGGCCAATAGAATCCTGCTTGGAGCACCTTCGCCTGCATCTTGGTGGTACGCGCATGTCCAACATAAGCTGAAGAGTGGCAGTGGAACATGACATCCTCAAACTCCTCCTGAGGCATACAACACCAGATGATCCCATCAGAACAGTGATGGTACATATATGGATCAACCCAAGATTATTGGCTTGCGTCGTGATGAAACTTCTTTCGCTGCTGTGAGGAAAGACTAGAAGGGGTAACATGGAAAACTAAATAGTTTACAATATCTGCATACCATGGTAATTTGGAGGAGACATGCGAGATCGTCATCAACTGATCACCCAGAAGTGAATCATCAATGGGGAGCGGGGTAATCACAGAGTCCTTTATAATTAATTAGGATAAAGGGTTAGCAACTCAGTTTGTCTTACCTTTCTTGTCACGAATCTCCATGTCGAACTCTTGAAGCAATAGGATCCATTGGATAAGTCTCGGCTTCGCATCTTTCTTGTTAAGCAGGTACCTAATGGCTACATGGTCAATGTAAACAATAGAATGAGAGCCAACTAGGTAGGAGTGAAACTTATTGAATGCAAAAACAACAGTTAACAGTTCCTTCTCAGTGGTGGTGGTGTAGTTGATTTGCACATCATCGAGAGTCCTGCTAGCATAGTAGATGACATAGAGATTGTCATCCTGCCTCTATCCCAAAACAACTCCGATGGAATGGTCGCCCACATCGCATATGAGCGCCAAGGGTAGGGACCAGTCGGGTGGCGTACAATAAGAGTAGAGGTCAGAGTGGCCTTCAACTTGTGGAATGTGTCAATTAATTCATGACTCACCGAATCGGATGGGTACCTCAGAGCTAAGAAGCTTGGTAAGTGGCTTCACGATCTTCGAAAAGTCCTTGATGAATTGACGGTAGAAGCTTGCATGTCCAAGGAAGCTTTGAATACCCTTCACATTCAATGGTGGAGGAAGGAGTTATATGACCTCGACCTTCGCTCGATCAACCTCAATCCCTCGTGAGGAGACCAAGTGTCCGGGTACAATACCCTCATGAACCAGGAAGTGACATTTCTCCCAATTAAGCACGAGGTTCACGACAAACAGTGTTGTAACACCTATTCAAGATTTTCTAGACAATCCTCAATGTCAGTCCAGAAACCGTAAAATCATCCATAAATACCTCCATGATGTGCTTGATGATGTCGAAGAAGATGGACATGACACAACGCTAAAAAGTCCATGGAGCATTGCACAATCTTAATAGCATCTGTCGGTAGGCAAAGGTACCATATAGGCAGGTGAATGTCATCTTATCCTGATCCTCCAGATGAATCAAAATCTGCAGAAATCTTGAATAGCCATCGAGATAGCAATAATATGAATGTCTGACTAACCTCTTGAGCATTTGGTTGATGAAGGGCAGAGGAAAATGATCTTTGTGGATGGCCTTGTTCAATTTTCGGAAGTCGATACATATGCGCTATCCCGTCACTGTCCTCTTGGGAATCATCTTGCCTTCCTCGTTTGACACAATCGTCATGCCCATATTCATGGGCACGACCTGAACGGGACTAACCCACTTGCCGTCAGAGATGCGGTAGATGACTCTAGTGTCAAGTAGCTTCAATACCTCCTCCTTGACAACTTGTTGCATGTGTGGGTTGAGGCTCTACTGATGCTCGCGTGTACGCCTACAACCATCCTCAAGAAATATACAGTGCATGCATATAGATGGATCGATACTGACAATATCATCAAGAGAATAACCAATAATAGAACGATATCAACGCAGGGTCTCTAACAATTGACTCACCTCATCGGTATTTAAATGAGAGTTAACAATCACAGGATAAGTGTCATCAGGGCCAAGGAAAACATATCGGAGGTGGTCAGGAAGTGGTTTTAGCTCATCCTTTGGCGCCGTGGAGGGTGTAGGATCAAACATGGAAGAAACCTCTGACTGAGGGTTAGGATGCACCATGGATTCAGCATCGGTCACAATGGCATCTCTCTATGAGAGCTTCTGTAGTGTGCTCGATACAGCCTCATCAATAACATCGATCATGCAACAATGATCCAAGAAAGGTAGGAGATGAATGGCATGTCGCATGTCAAAGGTAATTATCTCCACATTGAACTCGAGTGTCAGACTGGCATTCTTCACATCGATGACTACTCCAGCTGTGGCCAGGAATGGTCTATCGAGTATGATGAAGGGGTAGTCATCCTCTATTTGTAAGACCCCGAAGTCAACCAGATAGAAAAATGTAGAAATTCCAATTGAGATGTCATCAACAATGCCAACTGGATATCGAGTGGTATGATTGGTAAGCTGAAGAGCCATCCCCATAGGTCTTCATGGTCCAGGAGAAAGGGCCTTGTAGACAGAATGTGGTATGACTCTTATGCTCAATCCCAAATCACACAGAGCTCTGAACTTGAAAGGACCAATTGAACATGCCACAAAGAAGCTTCCGAGGTTAGCTAGCTTCAAAGGAAATTTGTTCTGAATCAATGGACTACACCACTTCATGAGAGGAATGGTCTCAGGGTCCTCAATATGACTCTTCTTCATCAGCAGCTCCTTGAAGAACTTAGAGTAGGATGGTATGCCCAAGACTGCATCAAGTAGAGGCATGGTGATCTGAACAGATTTCATCATGTCAAGGAACCTGGTGAATTGTCTCTCCTCATTAGTCTTGGCAAACCGATCTAGAAATGGCAACTAAGGTGGATGAACTGACATTGAGGTAGACGAATTGGGGTCTCCTGGTGGAGTGGTAGTGGTAGGCTTCTTCTTTGAAGTGTTGGCTGAACTTGACTGGGGAATTGGGAAAGTCACTCTCGCATTTGGTGGAGTAGGAAGTAGTGGATCTACGGGATACTTCCCGCTCTTGGTGGTAATACCCCGACAGTGTCCTCGATGGTTTTTGGGTTGAGCAGTAAGCTTCCCGGAAGAACTACTAGAAGGAGGGTTTGCCATGCTATCCATGTGTAATCACATGGTATGTAGTGTATCTTGTATCTCCTTCTTCCACGACTACATGTCCTGAAACTCTGCTTTCATCACACTGAACTCATCTGATTGCTATGCTAGGAGTGAGTTTACAGAGCTTATGTGCACTTGTAACAAAGCTTCTAACTTGGATGATTGTTGTGGTGCTGTCGGGGCTTGCTGATACTACTAATAGCCCTGGTACTGAAATGGCGGTCGCTGCCCAGACCTGGATGCCTGAAAGGGGACACTAGCAAGAGCTGATGCGATATCAAGGTTGTTCTTGAATGACAAATTTCCGGGATTGTAAGTGTTGTGAAGTGGACCGCTCGTTTGAGTGAAGCTCACCTCACCACACTCAGAAGTGGTTGTCTTCCCCAGCTGACACTTAGTAGGTGAATGGCCGTCGATCCCACAAATTTGACATACAAGTGCAACCGGAGGAGTAATGACGAGCATTATCACCCGAGCTAGTTCAAAATAAGACAGAATCAGTTTAGACGTGTTCCTATAAGTCCGTCGCTATGTTCTCAGATGACCTGAAGGGCGCGAACACAGAGATGATTTATGATCGCAGCCCTTGCGCTATCATGAGGCCGCAGCAAGTGCGCGGTCAGAAGGCTGCAGATAGTGCGCAGTCAGAATGTTGTTAACTATCTGCGACCAGAATAACTCGAGAACGTCTAAACCTTTGAACAGGCATATCCTGAGTATCATGAGGATTTTCCCACGTATGAAGACAAATTGCCAGGAGGTTAACATGTGCGGTTATCCCTTGATTGCACGTGTTAAGCCTGTGTGGAAGTTAAGTGCGGTTAACAAAACTGCATCCAAGCAACCGTCTGAGGCTGTTTTGCATTGGCGCCCTTTTGATTGATATAAAGAGGTGGTCAATGCACATTGTAAGGGACGGTTAAGCATACAAGCATTACCAGGAGTCCAAGTAACCTGAAGACTTAGACATAGTTAGATAGATACTAATATAGAAGAGATCTTCGCCTGTGATCATCTCTTCCTCCCCCTTTGTAAACACTTTTCTCATATAGTGAAATCATAACAGGACGTAGGGCTATTACTCCCACCAGCGAGAGCCCGAACCTGTATAAATTCTCTTGTGTCCATATAGACATTACTCATCCTACTTCCCAGAGGAGCGACCTGAAAGGTCCCGCAACTCACAAATTTGCATAAGATCGACTAAGGACCCCGAGTGCAAATCGTCGACAGCTGGCGCCCACCATGGGGCCTTTTCTCAAGGTGCTTTCCCTTCATCTGAAGGTTTGGTGAGCCATGTCTGGGGCATATAATTCTGAGAACGACTTTGATCTCGATGATCATGCCCACATACAAATGCCTTCGCCTAGCGATCCCTTTCCAATGGAAGAGGTCGATTGCGATGACATTCCGAAGGAACGTCAGGAGGACACGTCTTCCCCTACCCAGGTCATGTCCATCAACCAGGCAATTGAAGAGACAGGTCCGGAACTTGATGTCAGTTCCACCGTATGCAAAATCAAGTCTCAGTCACCATGCGTCCCCGTCGGGGACCAGGATGGCGATGACCAATAACTCAGTCCAGGGAGGTTTGATCCTGACAACATCCGACTTGGAGCAAACAGAGATGTTCACTCCTTCTGCAGCTTCGCTCCCCAGAGAATTCATTGCCTTGTCGGAGGAAAACCCCGATCAGTGGATTGCTAGGGAAGAATAGGAGCTCAGACAAAAGGAGGAACAAGAATGCAAACAAAAGGAGGATCAAGACCGTGAGCGACGAGATAACAAACTCCGCAGAACAGCCCTAGAGGCTCTGCAAAATTCACAGTCTCGTTATGATGCCACCCCTAGTTCCTCCTGTCGCCCATATGGTCGCAGGTGCGACCATACGCCTTCTTTACCCCCGGAATATTCACCGGCGGATGAAGAAACGATTATACCTGGCGCACCAAAGAGAAGTAATCATGGCTGACTTCGATCTATATCGGAGGTCTTTCGTAATTTTCCTCCTACCCTCATAGACGCGGACAAACCGGCTTTTGCTAGGATCCTGGCCGAGAAGCTGGATCAGGTCGCATCTGATGTGACCCCTACAGCTTCCTCCTGGTCTACGATACATTCCCATGAAAAGGAGTATTCCCACTCTAGTCATGGTAGACGTGATCGATTACCATCCAGATCACTTCATCATGACAAATCCAGATGCGTGGGGAGTTCTCGTGATCGGGATCGAATTCCTGTGCATTCTCGTCTAGGACCACGTGGCGCGTCCCCATCGCATGAAGTCACCCGTGGTTATGCTGGAAACCACGGAACTCTCCACAGTCCCTATGTTGGTTGTAAAGCTTTTTTGCCAGGCCTCCGTGCGGTCGTCTGGCCGGATAAGTTCAAACTGGGGGCTATTGAGAGGTTTGACGGGACCCAGAATCCATCGGAGTTCCTTCCAATTTACATCACCGCTATTCAAGCGGCGGGTGGGGATGATCGCGTCATGTCCAATTACTTGCCGACGGTCCTTGAGGGACCGGCAAGGACCTGGCTATTCAATCAACCCGAAGGTTTGATATATAATTGGGAAATGTTGTGCGATGCTATCCTCAACAATTTCCAGAATTGTTATCAGAAACCCGGGAAAGAGGACGATCTTCATCGCCTACGACAAACCTCTACGGAGACTCTTTGCCAGTTCGTCAAAAGGTTTGTCGGGGTGAGAAATACCATCCCAAACATATCTGATAACTCCGTTATCAGGGTGTTTAAGCATGATGTTCGGTATCAGAGGTTTATGGAAGATTTACTTATCCACCCTCCTCGGTCATTAGCCAATCTCTTTGATATGGCTGACCGCTACTCAGACGCGGCTGAGGCCGTTGAATGGAATAGGATGGTGGATAAAGGGAATTTACCACCCCTAGTAGGTCTCAAGGACATGAAAAAAGAAGATACGGGCAAGAAGCCAGAGTCTTCATCGAGCGGGAAGTCGAAGAAGTCTAAAAAGAGCCGAACCGGACAGTACCAGGAGGTCGCAGTCGCGGAAAAACCACCAGCGAAAGGTAATAAGTTTTCATTTAAAAATAAAACTGCCTCTGGTGGCCGCAACGCCGACTAGCCAGAAAAACTGACTAACCTGCAGGAGGGTAAGAAGTGGTGTCCGATCCACAACTCTCCGCAAGAATTGCTGGAGCTGGTTGAAGCAACTAGATGACTTCTACCAGGGAATTGGGCCGATGCCAACTTTGCCATCGAAAGAGCAGACGTGTGGGCTTAGAGACGCTGACGGGGATGAAGAAATGTCCTACAAGGTACCTCATAATTATGTTAATGTCATTTTTGGAGGTTCCTCCTCTTTTGTTTCTAAACGTCAGTTTAAAGTGTTTCCTCGAGAAGTTAACCAAGCGGAAGCTCCCCTTGGCAAACCTCAATACCCCTGTTGGTCGGACACTCCTTTGACATTTGATCGCTCTGATTGTCCCATTGGGCTTACTTGACCGTTGAAACTACCTCTGGTCATTACCCCAATTATTAGTAATGCGAGAGTTGAAAGAGTCCTGACCGATGGAGGTAGTTCCTTGGACATTTTATTTGTCAAGGCATTAGACGAGATGCAAATGCCTCATTCGAAAATCAAACCCATAATTCATCCATTTTATGGGATAATTCCTGGTACCTTGATGATGTCGATGGGACAGGTGGTGCTCCCAGTGACGCTGGGCGAACCGGATAATTTCCGAACCGAATTGGTTACTTTTGAGGTAATTGATTGTGATTCGGCTTATAACGCGATTTTTGGCAGGCCAACTCTCGCTAAATTTATGATGGTGATGCACTATGCTTATCAGTGCGGTAAGTTACTTGGCCCCAAAGGCGTTATCTCAGTCCGAGGTAGCCGAAATATGGCATTGACTTGCGATCGGTTATCCCTGGAGCTGGTAGATCAACTTCTCCTTCAGGATGTCAAGATCACCACCACAGCTGCAGATACGATCAAGGTCACCCCTCGACCAGAGGAAAAGTTGAAACTGGTTCCGTTATGCCCAGATGATCGATCGAGAAGAATTCGGATTGGATCAGGCCTGGATGGCAAATAGGAACTCGAACTCATTACTTTCCTCTGAGCTAATGCAGATGTGTTTGCGTGGAAACCATCCGACATGCCCGATGTCCCAAGGGAGGTAATTGAGCACTGGTTAGCAATTCGACCTGGACAGCGTCCAATAAAGTAGAAGCTCAGACGCTTTGCTGTTGATCGGCAAAAAGCTATCCGCGCGGAGTTAGACAAACTCAAAATGGCCGGATTTATTCGAGAAGTCGATTATCCGGAATGGCTTGCAAATCCGGTCATGGTCCGTAAGTCAAATGGTAAGTGGCGCATGCGTGTCGATTACACCAGCCTAAACAGTGCCTGCCCGAAGGATGACTTTCCTCTTCCCCGCATCGATCAGTTGGTTGACTCTACTGCGGGTTGCGAACTGATGAGTTTCCTAGATGCTTACTCAGGGTATCATCAAATTAGCATGGCAGAAGAAGATGAAGAGAAGACTGCCTTCATCACACCATTTGGCACCTACTGCTACATCAGAATGCCATTTGGTCTCAAGAACGCCGGTTCCACGTACCAGCGCTTGATGCAAAAGACCTTTCTTTCCCAGATGGGGCGTAATCTTGAAGCTTACGTAGATGACTTGGTTGTAAAAAGCTTAAAAAGCTTGACTCATTTAGATGATCTTGCTGAAAGCTTCTGTTATTTAAACTGATTTGGAATAAAATTAAACCCAAAAAAGTGTTCTTTTGGGGTTTCATCTGGTAAACTTTTAGGCTTTCTCGTCGGTTCTAGAGGAATCGAGATTAATCCTGAAAAGATCAGGGCCATCGAGCAAATGAGGTCTCCTTCGACTATGAAGGATGTCCAGTGCCTGGCAGGTCGCATGGCGGTAAGTCGATTTATATCGCGACTAGGCCAGAGGGGATTACCTTTTTTCAAGGCTCTTCGAAAACATCATGGTTTTACCTGGTCGGATGAAGCCAAGAAAGCATTCCAGGAGGTTAAAACATACTTATCCAGTCTGCGAGTGTTGGTTTCTCCGATCACAAGGGAACCACTACTTCTATACTTGGCTTCCACACCTCATGCGGTAAGCGCGGTTCTGATCGTAGAAAGAGAAGGAATGCAACAGCCCGTCTATTATGTAAGCGAGGTACTTCATGGTCCTAAGGAGTGTTATCCTGAGGTCCAGAAGATATTTTACGCGCTACTGATGGCTTCCCGCAAGCTACGACATTACTTTCTGGCACATAAAATTACAGTGCCCTCGTCCTTTCCTTTGGGAGATATTATTCGAAACCCAGAGAAATCTGGTCGAATCGCCAAGTGGACTGTGGAACTTGGAGCATTTGACATCCATTTCACCCCTCGCATGGCAGTTAAGTCTCAGATCCTTGCAGACTTTGTGGTCGAATGGACTAACCCTGACCCACCAATGCAAGAATCTAAAGACTTATCATGAACCGACCACTGGACGATGTATTTTGACGGCTCTCATAGTTTTCAACACTCAGGGGTTGAAGTAGTCTTAGTCACGCCTCAAGGAGACCAACTCAAGTATGTCATTGAATTACATTTTGTTGCGACTAACAACGCAGCAGAATATGAAGGTCTTATTGCAGGGCTTCGGGCAGCAAAATTCCTCTGAGTCCGTCGATTAGTGGTGAGGGGAGACTCACAGCTGGTCGTAAGCCAGGTAAACAAGGAGTACAACACCTCCGATGAGACAATGGCTCATTACCTGGGGGAAGTGAGGAGATTGGAAAAACACTTAAGTCATTTCAAAGTCCAATACATCCCGCGAAAGGACAATATTCTCGCAGACCAATTATCTAAAATTGGATCCTCACGTACATCTACTCTGGCAGGAGTGTTCGTCGAACACTTAGAACATCCTTTGATCATGACTACAGTCGAAGATGACCCAGTGACAGTCTTCGTTACCAACCTTGGACATGAAGAAGATTGGACCCATCCATTAAGGGCCTATCTCGAACATGGGACCTTGCCCAAGGAGAGTGATAGGTTAATTCGAAAAGTGCACCTATACAAACTTATAGAAGGGGTTTTGTATAGGAAGGATACTCAAGGAGTATTCATGCGTTGTATTTCTCAAGAGGAAGGTAAATCCCTCTTGAAAGAAATCCATGATGGTGTGTGTGGTGCGCACGCGTCATTTCACACACTAGTTGGGAAAGCTTTCCGATAGGGTTTTTACTGGCCTTTGGAACTCGATGATGCCAAATACTTGGTCAAGACATGCCCCCAGTGTCAGTTTCATGCAAGATAGGTTCATCAGCCCGCATATGCCTTGCAAACTATCCCTTTAACGTGGGACTTTGTGGTCTGGGGGATAGATATTGTGGGAACTATGCCACAGGCGGTTAATGGTTACAAGTTCCTATTCATAGCTATTGACACGTTTACGAAGTGGATCAAGGCTGAACCAGTCCGCAATATCACCGCTGCTGCGGCACAGAAGTTCTTTCATAAGAACATCATCACTCGATTTGGTGTTCCAAGTCGTCTCATCACTGATAATGGTTCCCAATTCGCTAGTGGTCTCTTCCTGGACTATTGCGATAATATTGGAACCAAGGTGTGCTTTGCTTCTGTAGCTCATCCACAGAACAATGGTGCCGTCGAACGTGCCAACGGGCAGATACTACAAGGCATCAAGAAACGTGTTTTCGATCGCCTTAAGGCGCACCCAAAGGCTTGGGTAGATGAACTCTACTCTGTTCTGTGGGCACTACGTACTACCTGTAGTCGAGCCACCGATAAGACACCTTTCCAATTGGTATATGGCGTCGAGGTTGTTTTACCTACAGAAATTTGTATTGGTTCTGTCTGAACAGATCAATTCGACCAGATTGATCAGATCGAACAACGAACTCAGGATTTAACCTTCCTCGAAGAAAAGCGTGATCGAGCGCTGATAAGGTCAGCAGTATATTTGCAAGCTTTGCGAAAATATCACAGCAAGAGGGTGTGGCCACGTAGTCTTCATGTGGGTGATCTGGTTTTACGAAAAATACAAAACCAGTCTAACCTCAATAAGTTCTCTCCTCAGTGGGAAGGCCCTTACGTTGTTGTTTTGGTACCGCGACCAGGATCGGCTCGGTTAGCAATGAAGGATGGCAGAATATTGTCCAATACTTGGAACATTGATCAACTACGCAAGTTCACTAGTACAGAAATGCAGTCTACTAACCCCTATCTTCTATCGGTTATTAGCGAAACAGCACAAAACCGATAGAAAATGTGCCTCGCGGTCAAAAAAGCCCGACGGATGTATTTTCCCTATCGGTTTCTAAGAAACTTACCGATAGAATAAATAGTATGATTTACTCTAGCGGTGATGAACATATTTGCCGTTAGAAGAGATGCATAAGTACTGACGGAAGAATGTTGTGCGCCGATAGGACTGGTCGACTTCAACAACTAGACTTATTCTATCGCTACTGTATGAATATACCGACAGAATATATTAAAAGTTCCTATCGGCAATATGTAGTTCGCCGATAGAATAGTTAACCTTCTACAAATATTTTTATTCTATCGGTAATGGATTCTTTTACCGTTAGAATATATAGAAAATTGCTTAGAACTGTTCGTCTTCTAATAGTTTTATTCTATCGGTAATGCATGTTTATACCGGTAGAATATTGCACAAAATATCTTAGAACTGTTGGCCTTCTACACTAGTAATATTCTATCGGTAGTGTACGTACAGACCGATAGAGTATGTACAAAAATTCCTATCGGTAATATTTGTTGTGCCGATAGAACCATTCGGCTTCTACAGATGTTTTTATTACTAACGGTATTCTGTTTTCTTACCGATAGAAAATATATAATTGTATAAATACACGGGTATGTCTCTTTCATTCTCACAGTTCATCTGGGCTCGTAGTCCTAACCCGTAAGCTCCATGGACGGCCGGCGCACCTCTACAGGGGACCGCTGCACCTCCGCACCTCCATCGACGCCCTCTAGACGTCGGCATCCCAAGGAAGGTACGTAAAATTTCTGCAATATTGTTAGATTATTCTAATCCGATTATGGCAATAATTCTGCTTTTTTTGTATCCTTCATTTTGATGTGTCTTCTTTTCAATATGATTATGATCTGTTCAGGTCCTTGGATGATGCTCGTGAGGGGCAACGTATTTCACGGTTCTTCATCGCAGTACGCTGCCTACGTTGGCTTGTTGGCGAAAGAAAAGGTGAAGATCACCGTCGAGAGCTGGAAGGACGTGAAGGGCGAGATCTTGGTTGGCTCGGTCGAGAAGATGCTTAAGCCCGGCGTGTTTCTCAAATCAGGACCTATAGAAAGCATCTTACATGTTTTTGCATGCACCAGCTTGTGGCCAGATGCTTACCTGCTTGGAGAAGAAGAATTGTTGTTATTTGCACAGCCATTCTACACCATCACTACACAGAACAACATCTTGGAAGGTAGGTTCTTTTTGTTAATGGAGTTGAGTTGAGTTGAGTTGAGTTGATCGAGTTTGAGTCCGAGGAAATCACCATTACGTACAAATGTATGTCGACGGCAGTTCCAGCTCCTCGGGCGTCTTCGAACTGAACTCCTATGGTTAAGTCCAATGTGGTTCAGACATTTGCTGTTTTGGATGAATGGATTTGTGATGTATCAGGTCTAACTTGTAGTCGGTAGTTGCATTGTGGCAACCTGCAAAGGTTCCCTTTTATGTAAAATGCATGTATGGGCCACTGGGTCCTCGTCGTGATCTGTTGTTAATTTCAGACGTGGCTTTTGTAATATACATCGAATGTGTGAATTGTTGTATTTGTATATTGTTGTATATTTGTGTATCATGTATTGCTAATTGGGACATGAACTTGAATGTGCAGGGAGCATTTGTGTATTTAATTGTATTGGTAGGTAGGTGTGTATTTGTACTGCTGTTTCAGACATGCACTTCAATTTGTGAACTGGCATGTGTATGTTTGTACCTGAATTTGTATTGGTGAACTGGCATGTGTATGTTTGTACCTGAATTTGTGAACTGGCATGTGTAATTTCTTTGGCAAGATGAAGTCCCAACTACCTACGAAAAGTATTTTTGTGTCTCCTAGTTAATCCACAAATTAGCATTTCTTGAAATATATTGCTTTATCTTCTAGTTAAGATCCGTTTGATGTAAGATCTGTTTGATGTTACATTGATATGATTCCTTGAATGTGAGAAATGGCATGTGCATGTTTGTCCCAGTTTGGTAACAGTACCTCCTCTAACGGTAAGTACACATATTTACCGATAGGAAAACATATATATTTGTTCAGTCATGCATATTCTAACGGTAAATACACATATTTACCGATAGGAAGCACATATATTTGTTCAGTCACGCATATTCTAACGGAAATGCACATATTTACCGATAGAAAAATACATATATTTGTTCAGTCATGCATATTCTAACGGTAAATACACATATTTACCGATAGGAAACACATATATTTGTTTAGTCATGCATATTCTAACGGTAAATGTACATATTTACCGATAGAAAAATACATATATTTGTTCAGTCATGCATATTCTAACGGTAAATGCACATATTTACCGATAGAAAAATACATATATTTGCTCAGTAATCTATATTCTCTAACGGTATGTGTGTGTTTTTACCGATAGAATATGTGAGCGGCAATTTACCTAAGTTAGTCTGACGGTTATTTCATGTATTTACCGTTAGAAAAATGTCCATTATAAGGAAAACCCCAGTCGACCATTGTTGAGCTGCTCTTTAATTTGTTCTGTTGCACTCTGTGTCCCTCTGTTTGTGACGAAAGTTCCAGCTACACTGCTAGGGTGATCAGCGCAGGCTGGAGGGAAGTTGATTGCGCCCCTCTCTTTAAGGTATGCATAATCGTCGACACCTATCTCTCTCTCCCTCTAGATCTCCCTTCCTCTCTACTTGCAAGCTAGCTGTATTGTGTAGTTCCAAGTTTGTAGCTCTAAGCTTGGGAGCTTGGTAGCTGGAAATGCGTCATGTTTTAGGAGCTAACTAGCTTGTATTGTGTAGTTAGCTAGGTTAATTAGTGTTAATTTCGTCAGGCTAGGGTTCAACACATGTATCTGTTGTAAGAGGTTGTACATGTACATATACATAACTTAATCGGGCAGGTTTCATGCATGGCTTACTCGTTAAATTTTGTTAATTGTAGATGGACAGGAAATATTGGATGTATGGAATAAAACGTACTACTCTTGAATATTTGGATGGTGTGAATGAGTTTATTAAATTTGCTGAGCAACAAAAGGAGAGGAAGGGAGAGAAAAATATGCTCTGTCCTTGTACAGATTGTATGAACTTGAAGAGGTTTAGCAACTCTGATCAAATTAAGAGTCATTTGATTCGTCGTGGTTTTAACGCGCGATACACCCGTTGGATATGGCATGGCGAAGATCTTGAGGAAACAAGCACCACTACTACCAATCAGCACGACTCGGATGTGGATTGCAATAATATCGATGATCATCCCAATTTTGGTAATGTTAATTCCGATGTGCACGTAGATGATGATGATGACAATCTAGATGAGATGTTACGTGATGTAGAGGAAGATTACAACGAAAATGACTTCTGTGAATTTGAGAAACTGATTGCTGACTCTGAGAAGCCTCTGTTCCCTGGATGTGCAACATTTACAAAACTGTCTTCTGTGCTGAGATTATATAACTTGAAGGCAGGAAACGGTTGGAGTGATAAGAGTTTCACGGCACTATTAGATCTTCTAGCGGACATGCTTCCAGAGGGAAATGAGTTGCCAAGATCTACTTACCAAGCCAAAAAACTGTTGTGTCCGTTGGGAATGGAAATCGAAAGAATACACGCATGCCCAAATGATTGTGTGTTGTACCGTAACACGTACTCCAGTTTGCATGTTTGTCCAAGATGCGGCGCATCGAGGTATACGCGTAGAGACCGGATTGACAGTGAACGTCACGAGGTAAGGAAAGGGCCCCCGGCAAAAACTGTGTGGTACTTGCCTGTGATACCTAGATTGAAGCGGCTGTTTGCAAATCCGAAAGTCGCGAAGCACTTGCGTTGGCATGCTGAAGCCCGGAAACAAGACGGAAAACTGAGACACCCAGCTGATTCTATTCAATGGAGAAACATCAACAGAACATTTGCTGAGTTCGGCGGCGAACTTAGGAATGTAAGGTTCGGGCTGAGTACAGATGGTATGAACCCACATGGTAATATGAGCAGTCGGCACAGCACTTGGCCGGTTCTTTTATGCATCTACAATCTTCCTCCTTGGTTATGCATGAAGCGCAAGTACATCATGATGGCGTTACTAATCTCAGGACCCAGACAACCCGGAAATGATATTGACGTGTTTCTAGCACCTTTAATCGAGGACTTACAGAAATTGTGGAGCGAGGGTGTGCAGGTGTGGGATGCATACAAGAAAGAGAATTTCATCTTGCGGGCCCTGATATTTTGCACCATAAATGATTTTCCTGCCTACGGCAATTTGTCGGGGTATAGTACGAAAGGAGCCAAGGCTTGCCCTATTTGCCTAGATGAAACTGAGAGCATCTGGCTGCGAAACTGCCGGAAAACAGTGTACATGGGTCACCGCAGGTTTCTTCCGGTGCATCACACGTACCGTAAGAAGAGGAAATCATTTAACGGGAAGCCTGAGAAGGGATCAGCTCCAGTGTTTCTGACCGGTAAGGAGATTTACTCACGCGTGAACGACATCAAAGTTGAGTTCGGTAAGCATTCTAAACCTCGAGAAAAAAATGTTTGGAAGAAGAGATCGATTCTCTGGGATCTACCATACTGGGAGCACTTACAAGTTCGACATTGCATTGACGTCATGCATGTAGAGAAAAATGTCTGTGACAGTTTGATTGGTTTGTTGTTGAACATTCCGGGAAAGACAAAGGATGGTGTGAAAGCTCGTCGTGACATGGTGGAAATGGGGATAAGGACTGAGCTTGCACCTTTAGAGAATGGAAAGCATACATACCTCCCCCCGGCCTGCTACACGTTGTCCAAGAGCGAAAAAACATAACTCTGTCGGTGCCTGCACGGTGTTAAAGTTCCATGTGGGTACTCCGCGAACTTGAAAAAACTTGTGTCTATGAAGGACCTAAGACTGGTTGGCATGAAGTCCCACGACTGTCATGTCTTGATGTCACAGATGCTTCCCATTGCTATCAGAGGCATTCTCCCAGTTAAAGTCAGAGAGACAATCACAAACCTATGTTATTTCTTCAACGCAATATCTTCCAAGGTAAGTACGTGCACTCGTACTATAAGTTCACTACCTCCATTTGTGGAGCTTAATGAGAAGATTTTTCTGATATGAATATTTGGCGCAACTGTGTCCTCGTAGGTAATTGATCCCGATGGACTGGACGCTTTGCAACGCGACGTGGTTACAACTCTTTGTCAGCTCGAGATGTATTTCCCTCCATCCTTTTTTGATGTTATGGTCCATCTGATTGTTCACCTCATCAGAGAAATTAAGTTTTGTGGACCTGTGTGCCTGCGCTACATGTATCCATTTGAGAGATTTATGGGTGTATTGAAGGGATACGTAAGGACTCGTCGTCGACCCGAGGGGAGTATCATGGAAGGTTATGCCGCCGAGGAGGTGATTGAATTTTGCACAGATTATATGGCCGGGGTTGACCCAATTGGTGTTCCTAGGTCCCGACACGAGGGTAGGCTTGAGGGAATTGGAACGATTGGATTCAAAGCTATCGTCCCCGCTCGTGATGTGTACGCAAAATCACATTTTTGGGTCTTACAACACATGACGGAGGTCGAGCCATACATACACGAGCACAAGGTAATGTTACGGTCACAGAATCCTTCGAAGTCAGACGTTTGGGTAAGCAGAGAACATAACAGGAAATTTGCTGAGTGGATCCAAGAAAGAGTCACGCGAGCTGCCGAGGGCTCCGTAAGTGAAACTGTGACATGGTTGGCTAGAGGCCCAAGATTCACTGTAGGGACTTGGCAGGGGTACGACATCAATGGGTATTCATTTTACACAAGAGCTCAAGACGCCAAGAGTAGCACGCAATGTAGCGGAGTGACACTGTTTGCTATTTCCGAGGATGCCAGGTCAGTAAGGGCGCTGAACTCATATTACGGTGTTATTGATGAAATATGGGAGCTCGATTACGGATTACTTAAGATTCCCCTGTTTCGATGCCAATGGGTCGAAATCCCTCGAGGTGTTCAAGTTGACAGTTACGGGTTTACTCTCGTCAATCTTGGTAGAGTCGGACACCAAGACGATCCATTCATACTTGCAAAGCAAGCCACACAGGTATTCTACATCGTTGACCCGGCCAATCCAAACTTGCATGTTGTCCTCCACAGCAAGAGACGTATTGTTGGGGTCGAAGATGTTGTCGACGAAGAGGAGTATAACCAATTCGATGAAATACCTCCATTTTTAGAGGACATTCAATCTATCCGTACTGAAGATATCGATGAAACAACGTATCTGCGAGATGACCACGAAGAAGGATTATGGGTTGAGAACCATTGATGATTAATTTCTATTTCAGGGATAAATGCCAAGCAAACAGCCCACAAGTTCTGCAGCAAGGTGAGGAACTTATCATTAATACATCAGGCAGTACATTTTTCTTTAGAATTTAATGATAAGCTAGTTCACAGCATTAATACATCTCAATTTTACTCCACAGCATGAGTTCTAACATGTACAGTACCTTTATCCTGTAAATATTTAATTCTTCCCTTCAAATAGCACTTGCAAAAATCTCATCGCAGCCTCTTCAAAAATCCCTTTTTTCTGACGGTATTTTGTTATTTATACCGATAGAGAAGGACATCTTCTCTCAGGCACTTCAAAACGTTTTCTATCGGTATTGTTCTATTTTACCGTTAGAATAAATTCATTTGTCTCACGGTATTTGTTGTCTGACGGTTTTTTCCTGTTTTTACCGGTAGAAGAATACTCTGCCACTTCGAATTCTCAACCGTGTCGCCATGCGTCGCCTTGGAAACTCTATAAGTACCTCGCCATGCGTCGCGGTATTTTGTTGTTTTTCTAATTCTCGAACGGTTGGACTCCTCATCTTCTCTTTCACAATGGCAACCTCCATGGGATCGTCATCCACGGCCTCCCCGGTAAGAACTCTAAATCTCCTCGGTTTACCCCTGTATTGTTAATCCATGTTCAGTTCATTCTTGACCTGTTGATTTGCACAGGGAATGGTAGCCGTGGAAGACACTGCCAAAGTGAAGGCTGACCTGAGGGCCCTCCAGGAGGAGCACAAGCTCCTTACAGACAAGCACACTCAGCTACGGCTTGACCTTGACGATCTCTTCCAGCGCATTAAGCGCATGAAGACGGATGGTGACAATGCTAGGGCGAGGACGAGGCGTCTTCGCGAGGAGAAGAAAGCCGCGGATATGACCATCGCTGGCTGCGGTTTGACTATGAAGGATACCATAGCGAAGCTGACGGAGGTCGCAGGCCTTCTTGACGCGGTAGTAGTTGATCCTAGGGACAACTTGTCGCTAGAGGAGTCCTGCGTCCTGGCTGCAAGTCTAACTGACTCTATTCTACATGCAGCCAGGGCTAAGACCACCCCTTGACCTAGCATTTTGGGTTTTATTTTTTATGTAAGTGATAAAACAACAATGAATGAACAATTTCTTTTTATGTCAATTTTCCAATTTTCCGGCTATCTTCCCTCTTTCTTTAACATTCTGCAGCTTTCAACCACGGTCTGTTTGATGTTAAATTGTGTACCTTTTCATAACTCTGACGGTATTTTGTTGTTTTTACCGATAGAAAAAGGGCACACAAATCTCAAGCACTTAATCAAAAAAATTTTCTGGGGAAAATTGGGCTCACGGGATTTTTTTGTTTATACCGATAGAAAAGGGCACCTTTTCATTACTCTCACGGTATTTTGTTGTTTTTACCGATAGAAAAATGGCACCCAATCTCAAGCACTTTAAAAAAATTTTCTGTGGAAAATTGGTCTCACGGGATTTTATTGTTTATACCGATAGAAAAATGCAATCACTAATTCGAATATTTTTCCGGGAAATTTACTTTTTCTATCGGTATTATTTTGTTGTTTCGATAGAAAATTACATAAGTCTATCGGTATCATTTTGTTATACCGATAGAAAAGTTCCTCCGCTACTTTATTTCTCGTACACGGCCCTTTAGTTTCCCTCCACTCGAACAGTTCCACCTTAGAGCACTGCGTCTCTTCGAGAGCGAAGAAAACCCCAACCTCCGCCGTGAGCACTCACTTCCTCTCTCCCACACGACGATCGCCGGCTGGACACTGGTTCGTCACTGCCACCGGTTCTTATTTTCGTCCTTCGCCCGCCGCTGTTGCGTTCTACACCGCCTCTGCATCACCAGAACTGATCGCCGCCGTAACTACCCTAATTCGTCGTTCTATTTCCAGCATCTTCTTTATTTGATCCTAGTGTTTTGCACGTACTAATTCTTGGAGTTTTGCAATTACACTAGGGTTCCCTATTGTGTTGGCTTATGTACATTCCGCAGGCAATGTTGATTTTAATTAGGGTTTACATAATATGTTCCAGTGCTGTAATGAACCTGTTTTGAGATTTTAACTTCTCTATACTGCTGTATGTGTGATCAATTGTATCCAACTGCCATGTAATGCAGATTATATGTTGGAGGTGTTCTTACACATATTCTATCGGCAGCTCATGTGTTTACCGATAGAAAATTTTCTGCACAAGTAGTAAAACTTAATTTGGATCTGGAAGGACATGAGCCATGCAATGTACTAGTTTGGTTGGGAATTTTTACTCACTTCGTATGAATATATGGCAATGTGGATGGGTCTTCGATGTATATGTTTCAAATGCCTATATACATGACTTTTCCCAACCTAATAGCTGTGAAGTCCTGATGACTCACATACAGGCTAGGCTAAAGATTATGCACAGTAGCACTTAGATGCTTGTGTGCATATTTACGTGTGAAATAATAATGCTGGCCCATGAATATTAGTGTAGCAAATCATCGAGAATGTTATGTGATGACAGTGAATGGTGGCTTGTCAACAAAATTCCATATGTAGAGAACATTGTTATGTTCTATCGGTATCTCACGTGTTTGCCGATAGAAAAATTGTCTTGTGTGGAGGTAATTGTTATGGTCTATCGGCAGCTCATGTGTTTACCGATAGAAAATATTTCTTAAGAGTTCAGTAAGTAATTTATGCATGTCTTTCTTTTTGTATTATTTTCCCTTTTGCCGCCCTAGTTAGTCTCCAGTCCTGGGCTGAGTTATGGAAGTCCAAGGCGAATTAATTGCCATATATATGGTTTGTTGAAGGTTTTGTAGGGGAAGACATGTCGTCGTCTTCATCGGATGGTACTAGTGGTTCGACTAGGGCCAACCCCATCGTAACTACTGAAGTTGGGGCTGTTACATCCCAGCGCAAGAGGGTGGGGCGAGGCGCGACGACGTTGGGGCGTTTGGCCAAACGCACTGATCTTTCTTGTGAGTTCAACCAATTTGGGAGGCCGATTGGAAAGAATGCTGGGAGGTACGCGGCCTACGTTGGGCTGTTGGCGAAAGAAAGGGTGAAGATCACCGTCCAGAGCTGGAAGGACGTGACGGCGGACGAGAGGGATAGGTTGTGGGCGGAAGTGAAGGTTAAATGAACTGAAATCGCTGAACTCTTTCGTAATCATGTTCTCTTGGCTTATACTGAAGTTTAACTAACTCGTGATTAATTGTATGCATTTTTCGGAAACAGGCTAAGTGGAACATCCCCGACGATACACCTAGGACTGCCTGCTTGAAGGACATGAACGGAACATGGAAAACCTTTAAGAGCTGGCTCGTCAGTAACTTCCTAGCTGCGGGGAAATCTCCTTGCGAGAAGTACCCCTTCATATCGGAGGAGGTATGGGAGGAATTCACCAAGCAGAAGGGGACTGAGGAGTTCAAGGCCCTTAGCAAGAAGAATAGGGCGATCCAGAAGAGGAACGACCACCCGCATCGGCTCGGATCCCGGGGCTATGCGGGGAAGGAGGAACAGTGGAAGAAGGAAGACGAACAAAATCCTGTCATGGACACCCCTGAGTTGCCGCTCTCCGAGATCAGGGATGAGAGGTGCAAGCGATGGTGGAGGGGGAGGGGGTCCGTGTCGTCCACGGGGTCTGTGCAGTTCGCAACCCCTGGGGACGCCGACGTTGTGAGGCGAATGGTAAGTTGGCTAACCTCGTAAACTGTGTGCGCACAAGTGTATATAAGGCAATTTGTCTCACAAGGTACCTTCAAATGTAACAGATCTCTTTTGAGAAGGACGCAGCGGAGGGATTGTTTACCCCGCAGAGGGAGAACGACATCCTCACCCGAGCTCTAGGAAATAAGGAGCATCCCGGGCGGACACGGGCCGTGGGAGCCATTGTGTCGTGGAAGGCCGGTTTCGTAGATCCGGCTCCACCGAGGAAGAAGGCCCGCACCTGGAAGGAAAAGGAAGCTGACCTCTCCGATAAGATACGGGCTGAGGTACGGGAGGAGATACGGGCGGAGATGCGGGCTGAGATACGGGCTGAGGTACAGTCTGAGGTGCAGACCGAGGTCGCACAAATGAGGGAAGAGTTTGCACGGTTGAGAGAAACATTGCTGGCCAAGAGTTTAGATGCGGATCCCCAGGACGACGGTACCCCGCGGGGTCGGATAAGCAGTTGCGCTTCGAAGGTACTCGCGGATCCAGTGGATCTACTTGAGGTACTGCAAGCCTTCATCTGTGCACTTAAGTTGATGCCACTCCCATTCTGTTAGAGTTGTTTCGCTAACCTATTTTAATTGTTACAAATTTGCAGGGGCCGGAGGGCTGCATCCTACAGAATCACGTAGGCGCCGGGCAGGAAGTGGTTGGACACGGCTTCGTATATCCGTCTGGGCCGGATGTCCGGGTCCACTGTGTACCTCTGCGGTTGGGTTTCGCAAAGGTACAGGTGGACATGGCCATGCCGGGCTACAACGATTCTCCGTTGCGAGTCCCAACAGAGGAACTGCAGACACTTGCCGAGGCAGTGGGCTCCTACGTACAGTGGCCCAAGAAGTGTCTTGTAATACAACCGGTAAATCCTACACATTTTAGATTACATCCTACTCAGTACACTCAACTTGCACAATCTAACATACGTGCTCATTAATTGAAGTGGCCTGCCGCGGGGCTACCAGGGGACTGCGCCCCCAGCTCGGGGCATGAGGGCCGATCTCGTGCGAACCTGGACACATCAAAGACGGCCTCGACCCCACCCAGCGCATCCACGCCTCCACCTCGGAAGAAAGCCGCCATCACCTTGCCCTTGCCTTCGAAGGTACGCGCTCAGTCCCCGGCAAAAGGCAAGGGCGGCAAAGGCAAGGGCAAAGGGCGACAGGGACTGCCGCGGACGTTCACGAACGCGCTCCCACTCCTGTCGGAGGCATCTTTGCGGAAATTGGATCGATCAACCAGAGACCTCCACGACTGGTACCTACATCGAGCTCGGCGCAGCCTGAACTTCTTAGTTCTCTACAGGCCTGGGCAGTTCCACCGTGAGCCCGGGACTATATCCGTGGCACACGAGGATCTGTTCGACCTCTACAACTGGCGGGAGCTAGATATGTCCATCATACGGACTGGAGTCCTGTGGGTTTGCTGATGCTATGTATTGCTGTTTTCTAACTCTGTTTGCTAACTCTGCATTAATGTTGCAGTTCATTTGAATACTGAGTAACTTTCTGTGAAATTAATATTAATCTCGTCCTTCGCATGCAGGTGCATGTACAGGCTAGCATCGGAGGCTGCGTGTGACAAGGTGGGTTTCCTCGACCCAGAGAAAATAAGCCTCACGATGCTAGAGCAGGACGCCGCGCACGCTGAGCAGTACATATCCAGCGCGCTGATGGCGCAGCAGGACAGGGACTTCATTCTGGTGCCGTACCACCAAAGGTTAGTGCATTTCGTACTAATTTAACTCAATCTTGTATGTTACACCTGAGATGTACTTTGAGCTAGCGGTCCTCTTTTACGTACAATGCAGGGGCCACTGGATCCTCATCGTGATCTGTCCGCCGAGGAACGAGGTGTACTACCTCGATTCGATGCGTGACAGATTATCGATGGAATATGTGCTCAAGGGGAATATGGGGGCGTAAGTAACTTATATGTTTGATTTATATTTTGACCTCACTAGCTAATGATAATACATTAACCGGCAATACTAACTGAAATGCAGGGCTTTTGATAAATATGTGTCCGCTGGAGGGAGGCATGCCGCACCGCAGGGCTCCGTACTAGCTTGGAAAGAATATGAGGTACTCACGAGACTTTTTGTTTATGCTTAATTAGTTTATGGAAACAATATATAGCTAACATGTATTCGCATATGCAATTATCTCAGTGCCATCAGCAGCCGCAATCGTGGGAATGCGGGTTTTATGTGCTGCGCTACATGTACGACCTAGTGCGGACAAACTTTTCCCGATTCCCCCAGGTAAGCATCGATAGCTAACTCAAATTTCAAAAATGGGTGTCACGTTCTAAATTAGGATCGAAGTTAGTTACTCAGTATGCACACATGCTTGCAGATCGCCATGTCGAAAGACCAATATGAAAATGCAAAGATTATATATCTTCGACAAATCTGGGCACAATATGTCATGGAGGAAGTAGCACCCAACCATCCAGCATGACAATTTTCTCCTTTTGGTGTACTCTGCATAGACTGTTCATATACATGTGAATAAATATATATATGTGAATAAATGTCCACATTGGATTGCAATCTGTATTTGTCCATACATATGTGAATAAATGTGAATAACTGCCTAATGTGTGAATTTGTTCTGTGAATTTACCTTGCATCTGTACTGTATTGTGTATCCAATCTATACTGTATTGCATCTGTACTGTATATGTGAATGTACTGTATTGTGAATGCAAATAAAGTACTGTATATGTGAATGCTCTATCGGTAAATTCATCAACAACCGAGAGACTACTGTCCTGTTTTCTATCGGTACAATCAAAATTAACCGTTAGAAGAGTTTGACCTTTCCTACCGGTGAACTCATACATATCCGATAGAGTACTAAGCTTTTTTCTGTCGGTAATCTTGTAGTTAACCGTTAGAATAGTGGTACTTTCCAATCGCTATTGACGAGTTTTCTATCGGTAAACTTGTAATATGCCGATAGAATAGTATGAGTTTTCCTATCGGTAAACTTATAATTAGCCGTTAGAATAGTGGTACTTTTCCAGCCGCTGACGACGAATTTTCTATCGGTACACTCCTAATATGCCGATAGAGTACTAAGCTTTTTTCTGTCGGTAATATTGTAGTTAACCGTTAGAATAGTGGTACTTTTCAATCCGCTAGCGACGAGTTTTCTATCGGTACACTCCTAATATGCCGATAGGGTACTAAGCTTTTTTCCGTCGGTAATCTTGTAGTTAACCGTTAGAATAGTGGTACTTTTCGAACTGCTGGACGTAAGAATACGACGGGTTTTCTATCGGTAGATTCATAATATGCCGATAGAATAGTGAACTTCTTCTGTCGGTTATTTACCGATAGAAAATGTCCAGTTTTGTTCTATCGTGTCTATCTCTATCGGTACAAAAACCGATAGTAGAAGGGTTTTTTTTACCGATAGAAGACTGCATTTCTGTACTAGTGGTTCTACGTGTAAGTTCTCCAATCATTTTTCCTGTTCAATTAGCATGGTTTAGCAAAAATCATGAGTACTTTCATTTTGCTCATGTTACATTCGTTTCTTTGCCATACCAATAACCAGCCTTGCTCGGGGCTGATCGCCGATGACCATCTTGTTACAATATCCTGATTGGATTCACTGGCAGATCTCATGGTCACATCTAGATAAGACATCCCTCAATATGCCGTTTCTCAATGCACACGGGACTTACTGGCATGTTCCTGATCATTCGAGTGGCTGCCAGTTCGTAATAGGGTCGGGTGTTGTATTAAGGTCAGTATCGGTATGATCAAATGATCATATCAAAGTTAAAAGCATTTCTTAGATATTCATAACGCCCATATTTTTTCCTGAGATTACAACACTAGGTCTTCAGTACTTATGATCTCAAAATTTAAGGCATGCATTTGCATTGTATAATCACATGTTTGTAGGTACAAAAATTTTTACATTAACAATTAAGATAAGCCAAGTTGTTTCGAGAGGTTTGCGACCAAAGGCCGAACCTCCTCCATTATGGCCTCAAGCTGATCTTCACTCTCCATTTCTGCATCTCCGACCACTGGTTTCAAATCAAGATCAGGGCTGTGGTAAAAACGGAGTCTGCAGAGGATGGCGGAGGCTATAGATTGCACTTTTGTCCTCATCGCCTCTTCTTGTCGCCTCGTATCTTCAGGAAGATATTCGAGAAGTGATTCAGCCTGAGTCTCAACCAATGTGGCTAACTCGCCAAATCTAGGATTGATCTTTTGAGATTCGACCACATCAGCTTTGAGTAGAGTTGCCATCGTCTTCAGCCTTTCGAAGACGAAAGATTGAACATTTCTGCCGGATGCAATCATTGCTCTCAAACTCTTGTTCTCCGTGCAGACAATATATATCTTTGAGCTTTGGAGCTCAATGGTCGCCTGAAGGTCGTTCTTTTCTCTTGAAAGAAGGTTTATTTGATCCTCTTGTGCTGCATGAACACGGCAGATGATTCTTAAGGCAGTTCATGTAACGAAATAATGTATTCTGGTCCGAAGTAGACTTACAAGAAAGGTTTAACTGCGCTTCGCGAAGTTCCCTCTCTAGAGAAGAACATCTCACGGCTATAGCTTCTTCTTCATTCTCCCGATCAGCCATGCTCTTGTTCAAAAAGGCATTTTCTCTGTAACGAGAAAGACGATCATCTACGCTTAAATACGGATTCAAGTTAACACGAATAAAGAGCACCACACTTACTGTTGCAGCTGGCTGATCTCCCGTTGCGCGACCTCGACATGCTTTGCTATAGCTATCAACCTGGTCGCCACCCGGGTCAATTCCTAAAACACGATAAGGAATTGCTCTTAAAACTTGGATATTCCTAAATTTCTGCGAGCTCGAAAATAATAAAAGGAGTGTTTGCGTACCTCTACATAATCGCTGAAGGAGCTACTCTCAACATCAGCGTGAGGTCGAGCCTCAGGACTTGTTCTGTCCACGGTAGGGGCAGCAGAAGATCTTTCCTGCTGGTCCCCCTCCGTGGCTGGGGCTGTGGTTTCCATCACTTGGGATTGAATCACCGCTGCTATTCCCTCCAGGATGGCCTGAAGAACTTCTTCTACCATGGGAGTAGGGCTTGGCTCTCCCGCGACCTCTGTTGTAGGTGTTCTGCCGAGTCTTGTCGAGGTCGCAGGAGTACTGGGCGCAGCATCCCTGCGCCTAACAACAAACAAACAGATTGTGAGGTAAAATGCCTCATGCCGACCATCTTTGGATGGCGATAGGAGAGATTCTTACTTTATTCGAAACCCCACCCATGGCTTGGGTTTCGATGATGAGCTCCTGGGAGAAAGAAGTCCACTAGGTGCTTCTGGGAAAGAATCGCTTTTTGTCCTCGTTTTCCTTTTCTTAAATAGGACAGTGTCCTCTTCTCCCTGTATGTACACAATCTTATGAGTATATGTAGAGGAATGACAATATACAAGACTGTGAGGATTCTTACCACAGTCGCTCCTTCAATCAATAAGGGAGGAGTTATTAATCCTAGGGCTTCACAAGCCTCAGGCGTCGGGGTTTCGCCCGTAACCACAGGATTGTCAGTGGTCGTGGGCCCGTTGTAGCCATCCTTGTCCTGCAGTCAGGGACAAGACTTCATCGGTTTGAAGGGAGGCTGATCTCTCTGGGATGCTTGTTCCCAAAAGGTCAGTCGCTTTCCTCTTGGGATGAACTAGAGGAATGTAGTCTTCCTCATCCTGGCTCCCTTCACCCTGTAGGACAAAGAAGTAATTTCCACTCGTACTTGGGGTTATAGGGGGTACGAAAAATCTTACCGCAGTCTTTTTTATGGTTATAGTTTTCTTTCGTGAAGGAGCCCCTCCCAGGATCTTCCTAGGTTTTTTGGGAACAGGCTCCTTCATTTTTCACTTCGAAGGGGTCCTCTTCGCCTTCTTTGCAGTTGGTCTCCCCGAAGGACCAGCGTCCTCACTTGGACACATCGCCCAGCAAATTTTCCCAGGAGCTGTATTATTTAAAATGCTTTTGGTAATACAAGACAAGTGGTGATTTACAGCATAGCTGTGAGACCCCCATTTGAGGATCACCTTGGTAACCGCCCAGGTAGGTTACACACAGCAGGATGTCACATGAGCTCCAAACCACACAAGCATAGTAATAACATTAAACAAGTATCAGGCCAACTCTGGCCAATATTACATAGCCAAAGCACCGAAAATGGCGCTAAGTAGAGTTGCTAAGAAAATAACTAGTTTATCAGAACCAGAATCGGTATCCAAGTACCGAACACACAACATGAAACACAAAGCAACGACAAACAGCTTGACTTCCATCCGCAGCGGGGTTGGAGGGGCTTCTCCCACATCTGACTTGACTTGGTGCGTAATCCTTCTAGAACGTGGACTCGTCCAGGGTGCTTCCATCTTCAGCTGAGTACTCATAACTGAAGGAATCGGGATCCTCGAATCCCTCTTCTACAGTTGGATATAAATGCAAGGGTGAGCACATGGTGCTCAGCAACACTCATTCCGGGGATTAATGCAATTGTACTTACATGAGGGTGAAACATATGATTCCGGGGTTTCAGTTTCATATGGATAGAGATATATAGATTTCCAAGTCATTTATTCAGTAAAACAGTACTTTTGTCACGAAAATGATACTTTAAACATTAAACAGGTTTTCAATAAAACATTAGATGTAGTGGTCTCCCATGAGTCACTACTTTATTAACCGCATTATGAAAACATTCCAAAACATTACTTGTGCTATAACCCATGGATAACTTCCACTACGAAAAGACTCCTGAACCTGGGAGTACAGAGTATCTGATACTTCTTTTACACTTTGTAAAGGTGTACCTCTTTTTAAATCCACTGGTTCACTCGGCTTTCAAGTCGGATCAGCTACATGTGACTTATACACATGTGACAAGGCCGAGATCACACAACGCTTTTACAGTTCAGTATTAACAGTATCCCCGCCCGGTAAATAGACAGTTAAGTCTCAAGTACCGTTGTGGGTCTTCCCCACTGCCTTACTTCCTAGCCTCTCTGGTCTATGTTCCCGCAGGACACATAGCCTTGGTCTATGTCCACGCGAGACATACGACCATTTAAGATTACAACCGCTCACGGCTTAATCAGGTCTAGGGCGCCTTCCTTCTTTTACGCCTTTCCTCTCATCATTTTTCTGAACTCACATCACTCGTGGCCGAACTTTGGCCTTCCAGTTTCCACGCGAGAAACCAGATCGTCAAACCATGCAGGGAACTGCTAATACCAAAAAGCTACTAAGTTGTGCCCGTCCCATACCAGGCAAGTGGTTGGTACGTTTACAATTCGCATAGAGACACAGCACAAGGTTCTTGTCCTTATGAACCAATAGTGAGGAACATTCACATTCCCTGGTGCGCACCGCACCCTCTCCATACAAACCAATCCCCACTACTGATCCCTTTTATCAGTTTTCTTGACAAAACGGTTTTCATTATAACTTCTCATGTATTTGACCATTTCAAGTTTAATGTGGATATTCAGTATATGAGTCCTAGGGTGACAAAAGCATATATAAGAAGGTTCGATAACAAAAAGGGGTTTCATGATCCATTAGGTAATATCTACTCATGTCATTCAAACATAACTTGTATTTCAATTAAGCATGCATAGTAAGAAATGGTGAATATACTTCATATGAAAATATTGGGTGAGACATGATCAAAGGAATGAGGCTTGCCTTGCAATGTTGGGTCTAGGTATTCAGACAGATCTTCAAAGACTTCTTCCGCTCCTTCAGCTTCTGGCTCTGCGGCAATCAACCAACACACAAACACATACCATAAGCATAAAAAAAATAGTTTCTATAGAAAGTATTAAGTAAATAAGTCATGCATGCAGGGGAAAAGGTTAGGGCAAGGTCACGAGGGCTCTGGTCGAAGAAACGGCTAAAAAGGATTGAACGTCGAAGGGTCGACATTCAGTTCATGGCTTTGGCATGGCTTCAAACTAGTCTTAGGATGGTTTTCTGGAGAAGTGATAGAAGGGAAAGATGTAGAACACAACTCCAGGAATCTAGGGGACAAAGTGACATTTCCATTGCTCAACCAGAAGCGGTCAAACAAGGCTAATGCCAGTGGCTGACATGCACTGACATAGTGCTGGACATGGCCAGAAACTAGGGCATGGCTTAACTTTTGATCCAGGGCTCCAATTGATGCAACACTTTGTCTGGGAGGTAGGCATTACTAACAGGAATAAAATACTCAACAGGGACAAGAGCTGAAAATGGCCGGAGGGTGGCCAAATCCGGCGATGAACTGCGGTGGCGACACGGCACAGACATTGATCTGGACAAAAGCTTGACAAAGGCATAACTCACAATCTAGGCAGATCCAGGTGTCGAGCTAGTGGAAGAAATTGCTCAGGGAGGTGAGGCGAAGCTAAGGGACAAAGTGGGGTCGGCTGAATCGGCCGGGAACAAATTCCGGCGACCGGCGCTGGAGAAGATGACACTGGAGCTCGGGGATTTTTGATTCAGGGCGAATGAGCTCAATTCCAAGCTTGAGGGTGATCTGTGGGGTATGAGGAGGCTACTGGAGGGGTTAATTTCATTGGAGATCGGCCGGAGGGGCTCGGCGACGAGGTCCGGCGAACTGGTGGACCTACAGATCGGGATTTCTTCAATTTGAGCGCAATTGGGGATCCTGATTCAACAGGCTTGCTCTACTAAGCTGACTGATCAAGTTCTTCTACAGAATCGAGAGCTAATTTGGGCTGAATGGGATAGCATTGAGGGAACAGGGGTTTTCTGGTTTTCCGGCGATCACCGGCGATGGGGAGCACTATGATGCAATTGCTTGCTTGGGCATGGGAAGATGGGTGTGGGGAACTTATTGGTGAACCTGGATTGGAGAGATGGGCTACGGTTTGCTCTGGCGACGGTGGCTCCAGAAACAGCTCGCCGGAGAAGAAAGGGAAACAGTGAAAAACTGGGAATTTGGCTAAGTCTTGAAGTTGTGCTTCTTCACAGCACTGAGGGGGTTTAAATAGGTCCAGGGGCGAAGCTAGCGAGGGATTAAGCGACAGTGGTTGCTTGCGCCGGGGAGAAGCTTGTCGGGCGCAGGCGCAACGACGGCGACGGCGACGGCGATGTGATCGTGCTCAGGCGGTGCTGCAGCTTTGCCAGTTGCATTGGGACTTCACCAGTGATGGCGCAGATGCGGAGGCAACGGCGCAGCTCCGGCAACGACACGTACGCGCATGCAAATGCCACGGCAACGGTTGCGCGCGCGAAGACACGGCTCTGGGGCGAGGGCGTTTATCCGCTGGGCTAGGCGATGCCACGGTGGCTATCACGTGCGCGCGGGGTGGCTCAACCGATTATGAGCGCGGCGACCGGAGAGGATAGCCGGCGGCGAGCTCTGCGGCGAAGCAACGGCGAACGGGGCGCGGTCGAACGGCACAGGGGCTAAAAAGAAGGCCCGGGCTAATTTGCAATTTCAAATCTTGCTCCAGGGACTGATCTGTGAGGAAAAGTTGAATAGGAAATGGACTTGATTGCAAAAGATTATTAGAACTCATCTGGCCAGAATTTGGTAAGATCGGGCATGATCTGAAGGGTTTCGACAAAATTTGGGGAAAAGCTGTTTAGGGTAAAATTAGGGTAATTAGGGTTCTGAGATGGCAAGGGTCGAAACTCAGTTTTAGGATGAGATTCTGGTGGTGATCCCGAAGGGAAAAATGTTCTGAACAACACTTAGAAGGGAATGGCTGAAGCAGATTAGGGTTTGGGTCAAGATGTGGATTTTAGCTATTTTAGGGTTTGGCAAAAACAGGGGTGTTACAATAGCTTTTTGGGAAAGATCATACCTTTCGGCGCTCTTGTTTAAGGTCGTCGCCAGCATTAATTAAGCTCTGGGGGCGAGGCGATCCATTAGCTCCCTCCACCACGGCATTATACACCCGTAGGAGGTAATTTGTCCTTTTTTCGATTTCGGACAAAGATAGTGCTGTGTCACAAGCAAGCATATTACTTGATACGACATCTTTCATCAGTAAAAATGCGTATTTTGTTGACTAGAGGACATACCAGTGTTATAATCCAGGGTGCTGTCCACCATGGACTCCACCTCCCAAGCCGGATGTGCCCTCTCATGCAGGGAGCTCATCCTATTCTTCACAAAATCGCGGATAATGTCACACGCAGTCAAGCCATGCTGGACTAAGTGAAGAATGGTTTGAGCTTGTTTCTTCAGTTCTGCGCTCAGAGAAGGAATGGAGTCTAACTCACTATCTTTCTCCGGTCGGGTGTTCGTGAACCACAGTCCGCTCTCCGACGGAGGGGTGCAGTAGAACCATTTATGGTGCCACCCGTGCACAGAATCCCGTAGAGGCGGGATTGGGTACTCCTTCTTCTCCCTTATGCGGAAGTAGATGCACCCAGCAGCATTGGCACGCTTTGACCATGCTGAGAAGTAGAAGCGTCGGAAAAGCTCCACGCTTGGAAGCACTCCGACGAAAGCTTCACATAGATGTTGAAAAATCGCCAGGATGAGAACCGCATTTGGGTGGAGATTCACCAACTCCAACCTATAGTGATCCAAGATTTCCCACAGGAACTCGCTCTCTGGGAATCGGAACCCTCAACGCAAGTACTCCTCAAAGATCACCAATTCGCCCTCTTGGACGATTGGGGTTTCTTGATCTTTCTCTACTGGCCGCCAGTTGATCAGTAGCCGCGGGGGGAAAATCTCTTCTTTCTCTAGTGCCACCAGACTCTCCTCTGTGTGGTGGACAGATCGGCTCCAGGACGCCATTACTATAGAAGATTGAGGAAAAAGGTGATGGCTTTGGAGACGACAAAGACGAGGTGTGCAAAAGAGGGTTTTGTGCGGCAAGAAATTCTAAGGCAACTAAGGGTTTTTGACTATGAGGCTTCCCCAGTAAGCTACCTCTTCCTTTTATATGCCCGAGACAACCCTTCGCCGGATATTTCATTAATTTCCCATAATGGGTGCCTTTCCTTTTGGAACCCATTATCCATACCCAGTAATGAATCCGAAATGAAATGTATCTTTATCAATTTATTTCACATTCGGGGGCTATGGTACAGATAAAAATATTAGAAATTCCTGAAAGTTTATTAAGGAAATAATCCATTATGACTTTAGAATAAACTTATGACCTGTATATTGATCGCAATGCAATTCTGTGATCGCTGCGGATATATGTGATCATAACAACTATGGTCGCCGTATGGTCAAGATATTGTTCTGTGATCGTTACTCTAGTTCTGATCGCGGTCTACGATCTCAATGCTATTCTGAGACAAAAGAACTGTCCTGAGCCGGCTTTGGACAGAAACCTACCTGTGTATTTTTGGTCGCAGAGGCACTCTTGTGTAACCATTTCTTCGCGCAGAATATAAAGAACCTTAATTTGGATTATAAGTTTTACATAATCTTTTTATGAGATCAAGTATGTAAGGAAAAGAAGTTCTTTATTTCGGCCAATCTTTACAAACAAAAGGTACACAGGCGACCAGATCGTCGATCTGGTCCGATAGCCACTTACAAAGTTCCCCCAGGGACATGTTAACATCAGTGGGATCAACACTGACTGCCCCCAGAGAACTAGCTATGGTTCTAAGCCTATCCACATCATCCCGAAGCAAAGAAGTGCTGTTATTCCTTATCATATCGGAGAGTTCTCGCTGCTGCCGAGTGCAGTCCCTCTCCAAACGGAATTCACGCACCTCTTCACGGGAGCTGCCGTAACATTCTGCCAGATGCAGAATGGCCGAAGACATCTCATCGATCTTCTTCTCCAGTGCCTCTTTTTCTTTTTGGAGAGTTTGCTCGAGGGATACACTCTCGCCAAGAAGAGCCTGGACTTTAGCAGGCTGGTCGCTGTGGGTGTCGACGATTCGGACTCGGGGTCCTTAGTCAAACTTATGCAGAATTTGTGAGTTATGAGGCCTTTAAGGGTGTCCCTCCGGAAAGGGATGATGAGCAATGTCGGTTGGGGCATAGAGAGATTTATACAGGTTCGGGCCCTCGATGGTGGGAGTAATAGCCCTACGTCCTGTTGTGATTTCACTATGTATGAAAAAAAGGTTACAAAGTTGGGGAAAAAATCATCGCAAGCGAAGATCTTTTCCGTGTGATTGTCTAAACGACTAAACTAACTTATGGAAGCTTATTATTGTCGATCTGTCTCGGATATGTTAGGACTATCCCCGTCGTGTACATTTGCTCACCCTTTTATACTGACCGAAAGGGCGCCAATGCACAACGGCTCTGAACAGTTGCTCGGGTGCAGTTTTGATAACCGCACTTAACTTCCACGCAGGCTTAACATGTGCAATTGAGGGATAACCGCACATGTTAACCTCCTTGCAATTGTCTTCATACGTGGAAGGATCTTGGTGATACTCGGGATATGCCTATTGTAGAGCTTAAGCAATCCCGAGTCATCCTGGTCGAGAGTAGTCAACGACCTTCTGAACACGCTCAGTTTGCGGCCCCTTGACCGTGCACATTCTACGGCCTCCTGACCGCGCACTGCCTGCAGCCTTCTGACCGCACAACGTCTGCGATCTCCTGATCGCGCAAAGCCTGTGACCATGTGTCCATGCTTCTCAGGTCGTCTGAGATCATAGCAACGGACCTCCGGACACTTGTCTGGTTTGAATCTGTCTTGAACCAGATCTGCATTACTCCGAACTAGCTCGGGTAATAATCCTCATCAGCTAGCCCCCAAATTTGAAGAAAACGAAGAGACATATTTACCTCAAATTTTAATCTTTTATCGAATAAGTGAACCGACGCTTCAACTTCTCCACTCAGTGGCGCACTAAGTGTGACGGTTTATTTCCTGAGATGGGCTCTGGATTGTTTTTGACAGGTAATGATAGCACTGCTGAATTGACTTTTAACCAGAGATAAAACCATAAATATGTTTTAAGAACTCGAGGCATTCGAAAAACGAACCGTCACCCTTAGGTACTATAAATACCGAAGCCTCTTAGCCCTAAAACTTCACAAGTCTTTCCCCAACTAAGTCTTGTCCATAGCTATCTTTCCTTCTCTTCTGTTTTCACCTCAACGGCAGATCAAGACATCATTGAGATTGAAAGTGATGAAGAAGAAGTGATACCCGAACTTGACCAAGATTCCCAGAAGGTAAGTCTTCTCTGGAACTTTTGGTTCAAGTTGCCACTTCATACTCTGATCATTTCCAAAATGCTTTTTGGGGATTCACAGGTAACCGAAGAACTGGTTCCTCCAGGGAAGAAACCCAAGGTTGAAGAGGGATCCACCAGTGGTACAAAGGTTGGGGATGCATCATTGCGCTCTCCTTCCTTGTCCCATGTAGTTCTCCCTGTCCATGCAACTCGGCATGTCGAACCTTCATCTCCACCTTTGGAGATCCATAATCATCCTTCAAAGCTTTCTCCTTCTTATAATCAGCTTTCTCCATTGCGATCAAGCAATCCCCATCTTTTGATGGGTTATCAATTTTTTGGTAGGAAGGTTGCATTCCCATGACCAGATAATCCTCAGCTTTTGTTGGATGATCAATTTTCTCGTGGGAAAGCTGCACTTCCACGACCTGATGGTCCTCGACTTTTGTCGGGTGATCTACTTTCTAGGGGAATTACTTCATCCTCTCACCTGTGAGGATTGGTAATTATTTTCATCTCCTCCGCTGGTCGTTTTATCTTGTAAAACTAACACACGCGAATGCAGGAGACCAAAATTGTTGGAGCCCCCAGCGACCAGCCTGCTGAGATCCAACCTCTTTCCCTCGATCAAACTCTCCAGAAGGAGAAAGAGGTTCTGGAGAAGAAGACCGAAGAGATGTCTTCGGCCATTCTGCACCTGGCAGAATGTTATGACAACTCCCGCGAAGAGGCGCACCAATTCCGCTTGGAGAGGGACTATGCTCGACAGCAGCGAGAACTCTCCGATACGATCAGGAATAGTAGTGCTTCTCTGATTCGGGATGATATAGATAGGCTTAGAGCCATAGCCAATTCTCTAAGGGCAGCTAGTGTTGATCCCACAGATGCTAATATGTCCCTAGGAGAACTTTGTAAACTTCTCTCGGATCAGGTCGATGCTCTGGTCGCCTGTATCCCTTTTGTATGCAAGGATTGCCAGAAATAAAAAATTTCCTTTACCTTACATACCTTGATTTTTTAAGAAGGATTATGCAAGAGTTAATTTGAATTGAAACTCTTCACAATATCTGTGCGAAAACATGATCACATGAATGCCTTTGCGACCATACACACAGGTAAATCCTAAGTAACAAGTCTTTTGATCAGAAACGCATTAATATGTTATATCGCAAACAATACTGGTATTGCGATCAGAACTGAAACCATGATCAGAACCGAAGCCGCGATCAGGATTGAAGCCGCGATCAGAACATGATGCCTTAATTGAGTGATAATCGTATACGTTGCGATTACCCACTTGCAGCGATCACAGAACTGCATTGCGATCAACATGCAAATCTTGAGATGATCACAGAACCGCATTGTGATCAACACACGAAGATTAATTTACAAAAGACGGGAGGGATCATTTCCTCCATAATCTTTGCAAAATTTTCATGTTTTTATGTGCATCCTAGTCCCCGAATTTGAAACAACAAATAATAAAAATATATTTTGTCCCGGATTCACTATAGGGGGTGCATAACGGGTTTTCAGAGAGAAGGCACCCATTATGGGAAATTAATAAAATACTCGACAAAAGGTTGCCTCAGGCATATAAAAGGAGAAGGTAGCTTCCTAAGGAAGCCACACAACCAGAAATCCTCCATTTGCCTTAGAGTTTCTCGCCGCACAAAACCCTCTTTTGCATTCCTCATCTCCGTCGCCTCCAATGTCACCACCTTTCCCCTCAATCTTTCGCAAGAAATGGAATCCTGGAGCCGATCTGTTCACCACACAGAAGAGAGTCTGGTGGCACTTGAGAAAGAAGAGACTCTTCCTCTGCGGCTGCTGATCAACTGGCGGCCACCGGAGAAAGAACAAGAAACCCCAATCGTCCAAGAGGGTGAGTTGGTGATCTTTGAGGAATACCTGCGCTGCGGGTTTTGATTCCCAGAGAGCTAGTTCTTGAAGCGAATCTTGGAGCATTATGGGTTCGAGTTAGTGAATCTCCACCCAAATGTTGTTCTTATCTTGGCGATCTTCCAGCATCTCTGTGAAGCTTTCGTCAGAGTGCTTCCAAGCGTGGAGCTCTTCCGATGCTTTTATTTCTCGGCATGGTCGAAGAGTGCCAATGCCGTAGGGTGCATCTACTTCTGAATAAGGGAGAAGAAAGAGTACCCATTCCCGCCCCTGCGGGATTCTGTACACGGGTGGTACTAGAAATGGTTCTACTGCACCCCTCCGTCGAAGAGCGGACTGTGGTTCGCGAACTCCCGACTGGAGAAGGCCAGTGAGTTGGACTCCGTTCTTGCTCTAAGCGCAGAGCAGAAGAAACAAGCCCAAGACATTCTTCACTTAGTCCAGCAAGGCCTGACTGCGCACAACATCATACGCGACTTTGTGAAGAACCGGATAAGCTCCTTGCGTGAAAGGGCTCATCCAGCTTGGGAAATCCAGTCCATGGTGGATAGTACCTTGGACTATAATAATAGTATGTCCTTCAATCAACAAAACATACATTTTTACTGACTAAAAAATGCGGTGTTTCCTGACATGCTTGTTTGTGACACAGCTCTGCCTCTGTCCGAGATCGAGAAGCGGATGAACTGCCTCCTTCGGGCGTATAGCGCCACGGTGGAGGGAGCTAAGGGATCGCCTCGCCCCCAGAGCTTAATCAATGCGGGCGACGACCTTAAGTAGGAGCGCTGAAAGGTATAACCTTTCCTAACAAGCTCTGTTGTAAATCATGCACTTGTCTTGTATTACCAAGAACATTTGAATGATACAGCTTCTGGGGAAGTTCGCTGAGGCGACACGTCCAAGCGAGGACGTTGGTCCCTCGGGGAGACCGGCTGCCAAGAGGACGAGGAGGACCTCTTCGAAGTGCGTAGCGAAGGAATTTGCTCCCAAGAAACTTAAGAAGATTCTGGGAGAGGCTTCTTCGCAGAAGAGAACCCCTACCGCGAAAAAGACCACCGTAAAATATTCAATACCCCCTGTAACCCCAGGTACGAGTAGAAATTACTTCTTCGTCGTACAGGGTGAAGGGAGTGAGGACGAGGAGGGTGACATTCCTTTAGTTCGCCGCAAGAGGAAGGCGATCAGTCCTCAAACCAGCGAGGTCCTGTCTCTGACCGCAGGGTCAGAGACGACTACAGTGGGCCCCGTGACCACTGATAATCCTGCTGTTACGGGTGAAACCCTTGTGCGTGAAGCTTATGAAGCCTCGGGACTTGCAACACCTCCCCTTATGATAGAAGGGGTGATTGTGGTAAGATTTCTCACAATCCTGAATATTTTCATTCATCTATGTACATCCATTGAGTTATGCTCATACAGGAAGAGGAAGACGACATTCCCCTTATCCACCGCGAAATGACTCCAGCCAGTCCTGGGGCAGTGAGTTTTCCACTCCTATTGACAGGAGTGGGAATAACTGAATAGGACTCCGCGACCACTACCAACCTCATGGTCGCGGATGAAGTCCCGGTGCCTGTGGTCCAGGAGACTTCAGGACCAATGGCTTCATCCCTACCGACAGAAGAAGCTAGCCCGGTAAGGACCCTTACGGCCTTGGTTTTCATCATTCCTCATGTGTGTTCTTATAGATTTGCATGCACACAGGGAGAAAAGGACAAGGTCCTATTCAGAAAAAGGAAGACTAGGACAGATGACGACTGTCCTTGTTTTCCCGAGGAACCATCCACGAAATCCCAAAAATGGGTACGATTTCGAGTAAGGTAAGAATCTCTCCCGTTTGGACAGGGTCGTATTGAAGTAATCGACTGAAGACGTTCTAACCGATGATTCTCCTATTTGCTTAGGCGCAGGGATGTGGCGCTAAGCACCCCAGTGACCTCTACAAGTGTTGAAGCTTCTCCTGCTACAGAGGTCATGGGAGACCAAAGTCCCATCCCCAGGGTCGAGGAAGTTCTTTGTGCCATTATATATGGGATGTCTGCAAAAGTCCAATCACAGAGATTGGAATCTGTAGCCCCAGCCATGGAGGAGGCTCAACAGGCACATTCATTTGCCGCTCCTGCTGGGCATAAGGCGAGTCTAGAGACTCAGCCTTTGGCTGAACCGGAAAGCGGTTTGTTCAGCGAGTATGTTGAGGTATGCAGTACACCTCTTGTGACTTTTAAGTTTGCATTAGCATAGGAATACCCAGGCTCTGGAACTTATCCCCTTCCATGCCATAGGAACTGACTCGCGTGGTGACCAGGTCGATAGCTGTAGCGAAGCGTATTGAGGTCGCCCAACAAGAGACGAGTCGCCTGCAGTGGTAAGGAAGATGTTTCCTCATCTGCCTGAATGTTAGTCCTACGTTGACAATTGTCTCTTTTGTCCCAGAGAAAACGCCTCTCTGATCAAGAGCCTCACTGATCGGGAAAGCCAGGAGGTCAGGGCAGTCGCCAAGATCTCATGCTTGGAGGAAGAACTCGAACAGCTACGGTCGCAGCTCTCCTGTAAGTATACTTCTGACCAAGATGAATTGATTTGCCATGCGAACTGTTTGTGATGGTCGCTTATTACAGCCCGAGAGGACCAAATAAGCCAGCTCTGCCAAGAGAACAAGGATCTACAAGCGACCATCGAGTTGCAAAACTCGAAAGTTGATACTGTCTGCAAGGAGAACAAGGACTTGAACTCATCACTCTCAGCCTGCAGCAACATTCAACAAGACATCTTCGAAAGACTGAAGATGGTGGCCGGTTTGCTAAGAGCTGATGTAGTCAAAACCGAAAAGGACGACCTTAGCCTTAGTGACTGGACCACACTAGTCGCAACCCAAGCTGAGTCACTCCTCGAGTATCTTCCTGAAGATACAACGCGGCAAACAGAGGCGATCAAGACTAAGGTGCAATCTACAGCCTCCGCCATCCTCTGCAGACTTCGTCTTCACCATGGCCCAGATCTTGATCTAAATTCGGTGGGAGAAGTAGAGGTCTAGAGTGAAGACCAACTTGTGTTTATAATGGAGGAGGTCAGACCTCTAGTAGAAAATCTCTTGAAAGAGCTTGGCCTATTGTAAATCTTGTACCTATACAGATGTAATTATACAATGCATATGTATGCCTTAATTTGGAAGAAAAGCACTTCTTTTTGTTTCATGTTGCGACCATATTCCCCTAGCCCCCTCCTGAGATTATGTATACTGAAGACTTAGTATTATAGGCGCAGGAACAATATGGATGTAACGACGACCAGGAATACCTAAAGAGTACTATGACTTTAGGTATTAATAGCCGACCAGACCGATAATTATGTTTAATACAACACCCGACCTTATTGCAAACCGGCAGCCACTCTAATGACCAAGGACATGCCAGCAAGCCCTGTGAGTTGAGAAATGGCTTATTGATGGGTGTCTTGTCTGGAAGTGATCACGAGATCGGCCAGTGAATCCGACCAAGGTATTATAGTGATACAATTATCGGCGACCAGCCCCCGAGCCAGACTTGTAACATTTGGGAGAAAGGAATAATTACCACGTGAAACAACTAAAAGTACTGATTTTGTCAAATCATGCTAATTGAAAAGGAAAAGGGGTTGGAGAACTCACACGTAGAACTTGCACAGTTGATCGATGTCCCATGTATTGGATAAGATTCGACCATCCTCCATCACTAACCGAGACGATCCTGGTCACGGTACCGAGACAACAGTATAGGGACCTTCCTATTGAGGGGAGAATTTATTGCGATTAGATTGATTTTGCATTTTACGTAAAACCAGATCACCCACGTGAAGGCTACGTGGTCGCACCCTTTTGTTATGGTATTTGCGCAGAGCTTGCAAATACACCGCGGACTTGACCAGAGCTCGATCACGTTTTTCTTCTAGGAGGATGAGATCTTGTAATCGTTGTCCGTTTTGATCAACTTGTTCAAATTGATCTATTCGGATAGAACCAATACTAATTTCCATGGGTAACACAGTCTCGGCTCCGTATACCAGATGGAAAGGTGTCTCACCAGTGGCTCGACTAGAAGTAGTGCGTAGTGCCCACAGAACGGTATAGAGCTCGTCTACCCAAACCCCGAGCGTGTCTTAAGGAGATCAAAAATGCGCTTTTTGATACCTTGTAATATTTGCCCGTTGGCACGTTTGGCTGTACCATTGCTCTGTGGATGAGCTACAAAGGCAAAGCACACCTTGGTTCCAATGGTGTCGCAATAGTCCAAAAAGAGACCACTAGCGAACTGGGAACCATTATCAGTGATGAGATGATTTGGAACACCGAATCGAGTCACAATGTTCTTATGAAAGAACTTTTGTGCAGCAGCCGCAACAATATTGCGTACTGATTCGGCCTCAATCCACTTTGTAAATGTGTCAATAGCTACAAATAAGAACTTGTATCCATTGACCGCTTGTGGTATAGGACCAACAATATCCATCCCCCAAACCGTGAAAGGCCATGACAGAGGGATAGTTTGTAGAGCGTAGGCAGGCTGATGGACCTGTCTTGCATGAAATTGACACTGAGGACATGTCTTGACCAAATTCTTGGCATCGTCAAGTGCCGAAGGCCAGTAAAATCCTTGTCGGAAAACCTTCCCGACCAGTGTTCGAAATGACGCGTGTGCACCGCATACACAGTCATGAATTTCTTTCAAGAGGGATTTACCTTCCTCTTGGGACACACAGCGCATGAATACTCCTTGAGTACCTTTCCTATACAAAACTCCTTTTATAAGTTTGTATAGACGCGCTTTTCGAACTAACCGATCGCTCTCGATTTTGTCCTCGGGCAAGGTCCCGTGTTCGAGATAGACCCTCAATGGATGGGTCCAATCTTGTTCATGTCCGAGGTTGGTAACGTAGACTATTACCGAATCATCCTCGACCGTAGTCATGATCGAGGGATGTTCCAAGTGTTCGACGAACACTCCTGCCGGAGCGGATGTGCGTGAGGACCCAATTTTGGATAATTGGTCTGCGAGAATGTTGTCCTTTCGCGGGATGTATTGGACTTCGAAATGACTGAAGTGTTTTTTCAATCTCCTCACTTCCCCCAGGTAATGAGCCATTGTCTCATCGGAGGTGTTGTACTCCTTGTTTACCTGGTTTACGACCAGCTATGAGTCTCCCCTCACCACTAATCGACGAACTCCGAGGAGTTTTGCTGCCCGGAGCCCTACAATAAGACCTTCATAGTCTACTGCGTTGTTGGTCGCAACAAAGTATAGTTGAATGACATACTTCAGTTGGTTGCCCTGAGGCGTGACTAACACCACTTCAGCCCCCGAGTGCTGAAAACTGCGAGAGCCATCAAAGTACATTGTCCAGTAATCAGGGCATTCCAAATCTTCGGACGCCTGCACGGGCGGTTCAGGATTAGTCCATTCGACCACGAAGTCGGCCAGGACCTGAGACTTGACCGAGGTGCGTGGCGTGAAATGGATGTCGAACGCTCCGAGTTCCACAGCCCACTTCGCGATCTGACCAGATTTCTCAGGATTCCGGACAATGTCCCCCAAAGGAAAAGATGAGGGCACTGTGATCTTATGTGCTTGGAAGTAATGTCGTAGCTTACGGGAAGCCATCAGTAGCGTGTAAAGTATCTTCTGGACCTCAGGGTATCGCTCCTTAGGATCATGAAGTACTTCGCTTACGTAGTAGACGGGTTTGTGCACACCTTCTCTTTCTGCGATCAGGACAGCGCTGACCGCGCAAGGTGTGGCCGCCAAATAGAGGAGTAATGGTTCCTCCTTATTGGGCAAAACCAAGACCGGTGGACTAGATAAATATGCTTTAACCTCCTGAAATGCCTTTTCGGCCTCATCGGACCATGTAAAATTATGGTGTTTGCGTAGAGCCTTGAAGAAAGGTAGTCCCTTTTCGCCTAGTCGCGATATGAATCGGCTTAATGCCGCCATGCGACCTGCGAGGCGCTGAACATCCTTGATGATCGATGGCGACCTCATTTGTTCAATAGCCCTGATCTTTTCAGGATTAACCTCGATTCCTCTGGAACAAACAAGAAAACCTAGAAGTTTTTCAGATGAAACCCCGAAAGAACATTTCTCCGGGTTTAATTTTATTCCAAATTGATTCAAATTACAGAAGGTTTCAGCAAGATCGTCTAAATGAGAAGAACTTTCCAAACTTTTTACAACCAAGTCGTCTACATAAGCTTCCAGATTACACCCCACACTACTACAGAAGTGCATTCCACTAACCCATATTTTCTAACGGTTATAAGCAATCTGGGAAAAATCTGATAGAATAGGACGACAGCGGCGGAAAAGAGGCATTTTACTATCGGTTACACACTAGTCCAACGTTAGTGAAATGCAAATACTTTTTACTATCGGTCATTACTGTACAAACCGATATAATATATTAAATAGTACTATCGGTTTTCCACTTTTAACTGATAGTAAAATTACGCGCTTTATACTATCAGTTATTACTGTACCAACTGATATAATATATTAATAGTACTATCGGTTTTTCATTCGTAATAGATAGTAAAATTACTCACTTTATACTATCGGTTATTACTGTACCAACCGATATAATATATTAAATAGTACTATCGGTTTTTCATTCATAACTGATAGTAAAATTACGCACTTTATACTATCGGTTAGTACTGTACTAACCGATACAATATAGTAAAGTTTACTATCGGTTATGTAAAACAAACTGATAGTAAAATGACTTCATATAAACTAATGGTTATGACAGTGGGGACCTTATTTTACTATCGGTTTGTGTTTTTGAACCGATAGCAAAATTGTACAACTTAATTAGGTCGACTCCTGCTCTGCACTCTGCATGTTGGAATCATTTCAGCCGCGCACGACCTCAAGCTAGAGTGATCTGGAGAAGCTAGCTGAGAGGTTGATCATATTTCCATCCCCCTCGGTATTGTCATCTTCTCATCACCTCTCTCTCTCTCGATCACTCTTTCATACTCTCCCTCTCTCTCTCTACTTGCAATTCATTAAACTAGATACATGGAGCTCCAAACTAGCTAGAAGGCTAGGTTGGCTAGCTAGCTATAGCTTGTTGAATTTAAGCAGCTAGCTAGCTGGCTCTTCCAATTAATGCATGCATCAAGTTAATTAGGGTTTCATATATACAAATCCATTTAATGTAATTAAGCAGCTCATGTACACACATATGGCCTAGCTAATTATGTTTCATGCATATATGCATGCCCTGAGTCATTAATTATTTATTTGAATTTGTCAATTTTGTGAAATAATTGTAGATGGACCGAGAATATTGGATGTGTGGAATAAAACGTACTACTGTTGAGTATTTGGAGGGTGTGAATGGGTTTATTAAATTTGCTGAGCAAGAAAAGGCGAAGAAGGGAGAAAAATATATGCATTGTCCTTGTATAGATTGTATGAACTTAAAAAGGTTCGGAAACTCTGATCAGATTAGGAGTCATTTGATTCGTCGTGGTTTTAACACACGCTATACCCGTTGGATATGGCATGGTGAAGATCTTGAGAAAACGAGCACCGCTACCACTCAGCAGCACCCGGAAGTGGATTGCAGTAATGATGATCATGATTAGAACATTGGTAATGTTCATTCGGAAGTCCATGTAGGTGACGACAATTTAGATGAATTGTTACGTGATGTAGAAGAAGACTACAGCGAAAACGATTTAGCTAAATTTGAGAAATTAATTGTTGATTCTGAGAAGCCTTTGTTCCCCGGATGTGCAAAATTTACAAAGTTGTCTTCTGTGTTGAGATTATATAACTTGAAGGCAAGCAACAGTTGGAACGATAAGAGTTTCACGGCGCTATTGGATCTGTTAGTGGACATGCTTCCAGAGGGAAATGAGTTGCCAAGATCGGTTTACCAGGCCAAAAAACTATTGTGTCCGTTGGGAATGGAAATCGAAAGAATACATGCATGCCCAAATGATTGTATTCTGTACCATAACGAGTACGAGGATTTGCATGCTTGTCCAAGATGCGGTGCATCGCGGTATAAGCATGGGGACAGAATTTATCACACTGGATGTGATGAGGTAAAGAAAGGGCCTCTGGCCAAAACTGTGTGGTATTTGCCTGTGATTCCCAGATTGAAACGGCTGTTTGCAAATCCAAAAGATGCGAAGTACTTGCGTTGGCATGTTGAAGGTCGGAAACAAGACGGAAAACTAAGACATCCAGCTGATTCCATTCAATGGAGAAACATTAACAGAACATTCGGTGAGTTTGGCGGCGAAGTGAGGAATATAAGGTTTGGGCTGAGTACGGATGGTATGAATCCACAAGGAAATATGAGCAGTCGACATAGCACTTGGCCGGTTCTTTTATGCATCTACAATCTTCCTCCTTGGTTATGTATGAAGCGCAAGTACATCATGATGTCGTTACTAATTTCAGGGCCTAGACAACCCGGGAATGATATTGACATGTTTCTATCACCGTTAGTCGAGAACTTACATAAATTGTGGAGCGAAGGGGTGCGGGTGTGGGATGCACATAAGCGAGAGAATTTCATGTTGCGGGCCATGATATTTTGCACCATAAATGATTTCCCGGCCTATGGAAATTTGTCGGGATATAGTACGAAAGGAGGCAAGGCTTGTCCTATTTGCCTAGATGAAACTGAAAGCATGTGGTTATCGAACTGCAGAAAAATAGTGTACATGGGTCACCGCAGATTCCTTCCGATGCATCACGCCTACCGTAAGAAGAGGAAGTCATTCAATGGGAAGCCTGAGAAAGGATCAGCCCCAGTGTTTGTGACTAGTAAGGAGCTTTACTTGCGCGTGAAGGACATCAAAGTTGAGTTCGGTAAATGTTCTAAACCTCCAGGAAAAATGTTTGGAAGAAGAGATCGATTCTTTGGGATCTGCCATATTGGGAGCACTTACAAGTCCGACATTGCATTGATGTCATGCATGTAGAGAAAAATATTTGTGATAGTTTGACTGGTTTGTTGTTGAACATTCCAGGAAAGACGAAAGATGGCATCAACGTTCGCCGTGACATGCTCGACATGGGCATAAGGATTGAGCTTGCACCGTTGGAGAAGGGAAAGCGGACATACCTCTCCCCGGCCTGCTATACTTTGTCAAAAAGAGAAAAAAATAGAACTCTGTCAGTGCCTACATGGTGTCAAAGTTCCATGCGGGTATTCTGCGAACTTGAAAAAACTTGTGTCCATGAAAGACTTGAAACTGGTTGGTATGAAGTCCCATGATTGTCATGTACTGATGTCACAAATGCTTCCCATTGCTATCAGAGGCATTCTCCCAGTCAAAGTCAGAGAGACAATTACAAAGCTATGTTATTTCTTCAACACAATATCTGGCAAGGTACGTAAGCGTGTACTCCTGCGCTACATGTATCCATTTGAGAGATTTATGGGTATCTTGAAGGGATATGTAAGGAATCGACATCGGCCTGAGGGCAGTATCATTGAATGTTATGCCACCGAGGAGGTGATCGAATTTTGCACCAACTATATGGCCGGGGTTGACCCAATTGGCGTTCCTACGTCCTGGCATGAGGGCAGGCTTCAGGGCATTGGAACGATTGGATTTAAAGCAGTTGTCCCCTCTAGTGATCTGTATGCAAAAGCCCATTTTTGGGTCTTACAGCACATGACGGGGGTGGAGCCATACATACACGAGCACAAGGAAATGTTATGGAAACAGAATCCGTCGAAGCCAGAGATTTGGGTCACCAGAGAACATAATAGGAAGTTTGCTAGGTGGATCGAAAATAGAGCCCTGCAAGCTTCTGAGGGCGACGTAGATGAAGTTGTTACATGGTTGGCCAGAGGGCCTAGATTTACTGTAGGGACTTGGCAGGGGTATGACATCGACGGCTATTCATTTTACACAAGAACTCAGGACAAGAAGAGTACTATGCAATGTAGTGGAGTGACACTACTTGCTATTTCGGAGGATGCCAGGCAGTAAGGGCACTTGACTCATATTACGGTGTTATTGAGGAAATATGAGAGCTCGATTATGTATTACTTAAGATTCCTCTGTTTCGATGCCAATGAGTCGAAATCCCTCGAGGTGTTAAAGTCGACAATTATGGGTTTACTCTCGTCGATCTCAGTAGAGTTGCACACCAAGATGATCCATTTATACTTGCTGAGCAAGCCACAGGTGTTCTACATCGTTGACCCGGCCAACCAAAAGTTGCACGTTGTCCTTCACAGTAAGAGACGTATTGTTGGGGTCGAAGACGTTGTGGATGAAGAAGAGTATGATCAGTTCGATGAACTACCTCCATTTTTAGATGGAATTCTTCAATCTGTCCTTACCGAAGATATTGACGAAACAAGTTACCTGCGAGACGACCACGAAGAAGGATTATGGGTGGACAACCATTCTTGACTAATTTGCAATATGTAAGTGACGTATATTACTTGGATCTTTAATCGAAGAATTCTTCAAATCATTTTTCAAAAATTCTTTGGGAAAACATACATGATGCTTTGAGAATCATTTATGCAAATTTTCATTTCAATTGGAGTATATACTTGATTTGAGCAATAATTGATTCTTTTCACAAATCAATATGAAAAATGCAAATTTTCATTCCATCATTGCTCTTTACTGTTCATTTATTTCAAAATTATTGGAAGTCATTTGCATGGGGTTTCAGGTGTCTCTACAAGTGCAAAATGATGTACTGAGACCCATCTGTAATTGTTCTAAGGAAATCCCTTTAAGTCAATAACACAGTATTCTACTATCGGTTTCAACTTCCCAACCAATATGAAATTAACATATACTATCGGTTTATTGTTAATAACCGATAGTGAAATACAATGCAAAAATGATGTGCTGAGATCATATGTAATTGTTCTAAGGAAAATCCTTTAGGCTCAATAACACTGTAGTTTACTATCGGTTTCAATGGCCAAACCGATATGAAATTAAACTTTACTATCGGTTTATTGTTCATAACCGATAGTGATTTGTACTGTGTTATGAGCCCCTGTTCTTAATTTACTATCGGTTAGTAATAATAAAACCGATAGTGAACAATCCAACACTCTAAACCCTAACTTACATGTATTTACTATCGGTTTTGTGGTAATGAACGGATAGTAAATATTCATATATTAGGGAATAACCTTGCTGTCTCGCACGATTTTCCCTCCAGTGCAACTGATCACATTCTAAATACTCACGCGCGGAAAACCCTAGCTTCCCCGACGTTCGTTTCTTCGATCCTCTGCGCCACCATTGCCGATCGCAAGCCGAAAAACCCTAGCTTCTCCACCGCCTCCGGCCACTGCATCACGCCACCGCCTCCGGCAACTCAACGAACGACTGTAAGTGTTCTTGACCAAACCGCTCACGTCAATTGCATAAATTTATATGCAATGGTTCATATGTGGTTCAATGGTTTACAAATATAAAACTAGAGTAAAATTCGTGAACTACAAACTTGATAGCTATGAAAATGACAGACTTGATAATAATCACTAGGAATTTGCCATACAGTGTAGTCCACTATCGGTTTATTATGTAGAACCGATAGTAAATACCGTAAACTGAATTTTCTGTTAATTATTTCCCATTTTCTAATTTTCATATGAAATTTTTGATCATTTAAATTTTAACAGATTTTATGTTCCTGCAGAGAGACTAGCATAGTTTGCACTACTACTTTTATATATTTTACAGAATATAAACATGATTAATATCGGTTTGACTTGGAAAACCGATAGGAAATAGACTAATCTGAATTTTCTGTTAATTATTTCCCATTTTCTAATTTTCATCTGAAATTTTTGATCATTTAAATTTTAACAGACTTTATGTTCCTACAGAGAGACTAGCATAGTTTGCACTGCTACTTTTATATATTTTACAGAATACAAACTTGATCACTATCGGTTTGACTTGGAAAACCGATAGAAAATAGACTAATCTGAATTTTCTGTTAATTATTTCTCATTTTCTAATTTTCATCTGAAATTTTTGATCATTTAAATTTTAACAGACTTTATGTTCCTGCAGAGAGACTAGCATAGTTTGCACTGCTAATTTTATATATTTTACATAATACAAACTTGATTACTATCGGTTTGACTTGAAAAACCGATAGGAAATAGACTAATCTGAATTTTCTGTTAATTACTTCCCATTTTCTAATTTTCATCTGAAATTTTAGTTCATTTAAATTTTAACAGACTTTATGTTCCTGCAGAGAGACTAGCATAGTTTGCACTGCTAATCTTATAAATTTTCCTGAATATAAACTTGAGTACTATCGATTTTACTTGGAAAACCGATAGGAAATAGAGTATGTCATAGTTTTCACTGCTAATCTGAATTTTCTGTTAATTACTTCCCATTTTCTAATTTTCATCTGAAATTTTGGTTCATTTAAATTTTAAAAGACTTTATGTTCCTCCAGAGAGACTAGTATAGTTTGCACTGCTAATGTTCATATCAATTGTGGTCTGTTCATGGAATTTTAGGTAAAGCCATGTCGGCATCTTCCTCGGCTGATAGTAGTGATTCGGGGAGGGCGAACGTAGATGGCACTGCCTCGTCCCAGCGCAAAAGGAAGGCGCGAGGCGCGACGATGTTGGGTCGTTTGGCCAAACGCGCGGATCTTTCATGTGAGTTCAATCAGTTTGGGAGACCGATTGGGAAGAACGCCGGCCACTATGCTGCCTATGTTGCCTTGTTGGCGAAGGAAAGGGTGAAGATCACCGTCCAGAGCTGGAAGGACATCAAGGCCGACGAGAGGGATAGGCTGTGGGCGGAAGTGAAGGTAAAATTAATCAAAATCACTGAACTCTTGAGTAATCACATTCCCTTGGTTTATCCCAGAGATTAGGTAAGTCCTGCTTATATGCACCATTTGAAACAGGCCAAGTGGAACATCCCCGACGATGGTCCCAAGATAGCTTGCTTGAAGGACATGAACAACACGTGGAAAACCTTCAAGAGCGTCCTCGTCAGTACCTTCCTCGCTAAAGGCAAATTTCCATGCGAGAAGTACCCCTTCATAACGGAGGAGGTATGGGAGAAATTCGCCCAACAGAAGGGGACTCCTGAGTTCAAGGTATGTATGGTTCCTTTGCTTGGTTACACCATTGTATGCAGTAAGCAGCGGTGCATTAATTTTCTTGTTTCTGGTATGAAGGCCCTCAGCGAGAAGAACAAGGCAATCCAGAGGAGGAAAGACCACCCACACCAGCTTGGCTCTCGCGGCTATGCGGGGAAGGAGAAGCAGTGGAAGAAGGCTGAAGACGAGGTGTCGAATTTCGTCGACTCCCCTGACCTACCACTCTCCGAGATCCGCAATCAGCGATGCAAGCGCTGGTGGCTGGCCAGAGGGACCGTGTCGGCCACGGGGATTGTGGCGTTCCCAAACCCCAGGGACGTCGAGGTCGTGCAGCGACTCATAAGTTGGCTAACTTCCTGGTTGGAATCATAGAGTGTGGTAGAAAAATCTATGATCACTAGTGTGCGCACAAGTTTGTATATATTTCTTCCTCACAATGGAGAGCTTTCAATGTAACAGATCTCTTGCTCGAAGTAGGCGACCGAGGGATTGTTCACTCCCCATAGGGAGAACGACATCCTTACCCGGGCTCTAGGGAACAAGGAGCATCCAGGGCGGACGCGAACCATGGGGGCTGTGGTGCCATGGAAGGAAGGCTTCTCGGAGCCCTGGCAAAAGGCGAAGAAGGCTGGCAGCTGGAAGGAAAGGGAAGTGGAGCTATCTCAGAAGATACGGGCAGATGTGACTGCACAATTCACGGACATGTTCGCTCAAATGAACGAGAAGTATGAACGCCTCAGCCGAGTTGTGCAGTCCAAGGGTTTAGATCTAGCTGCCGAGGTCGACGCTGCCAGGCCGAGTAGTTGCGGCTCGAAGGTTCACGTGGATCTGGTGGACCTGATCGATGTATTGCAACTCTTGAGCTATATATGCAGTTCGGTTGATGCCACTCCCGTTACGTTAGAATTGTTTCGCTAACCTGTTATAATTGTTGCAAATTGCAGAAGCCGGAGAGCTGTAGCCTATTGATCAACATAGGCGACAAACCTGTTGCGGTTGCAAACGGGGTCGTATACCAATCTTGGGAGGATGTCCGGATCCACTGCGTACTTCTGGAGCCTGGATTCGCAAAGGTACAGGTGGACATGGCCCTCTCGGGCTACAGCTCTTTTCCGTTGCCCGTCCCAACGGACGAAATGCGGACAATTGGCGAGGCATTGGGCTCGTACATACACTGGACCAAGAAGGGTGTTAGACTACAGGAGGTAAACCATAGCCATTCTAGCTTACAACTCAGTTAATATACTCAATTTGCAAATCTAACTTATGCGTTTGTACTTAAAGTGGACGATGGATACCAGCTCACTTCCTGAGGACACCACCCCCGCCACAGCGCATGAGCGAACTCCTTCGGCCCCCATGCCTCCTCCGACGGCCTCAAACCCTTCGCCATCAAATGAGGCCGGCGGCACCACACCCCAACCTTCGAAGGTATACACTCGCTACCTGCCCAAAGGCAAGGGCAAGGCCAAAGGCAAGGCCAAACAAAGCCAGCCGGGTACATTCAAGAACGGGTCCCCACTCGTGTCGGAGTACCTTCTGCGCAATATGGATCAACTAACCAGAAGTCTCCACGAGTGGTACCTGAACCGGTCTAGGCGCCACATCAACTTCTTGGTTCACTTCAGGCCAGCCCATTTTCACCTTGAGCCCGGGAGCATATCGGTGGCCCACGAGGATTTGTTCGACCTCCTCAACTGGCGGGAGCTTGATATGTCCATCATACGGACTGGAGTCCTGTGAGTTTGCTGTTGTCTGAAGTTATCACAATTCGTTTCATAAATCTAATCACTTTCTATGCACTACTTACTAATGTCTACTTTGCATCCAGGTGCATGTATAGGCTGGCGTCGATGAGGGCATGTGACAAGGTGGGTTTCCTCGACCCAGAGAAAATAAGCCTCACGATGCTAGAGCACGACCAAGCACATGCGGAGGAATACATATCAAGGGCACTACTAGCGCAGCAGGACCGAGAGTTCATCCTTGCGCCGTACCACCAAAGGTTAGTTCATTTCCTACTAATTTAACTCATTCTTGTATGTTACGCCAAACATATGTATGAAACGGTTCGCTTATATATGCAATGTAGGGGCCACTGGGTCCTCGCCGTCATTTGCCCATGGATGAATGAGGTCTATTGCCTCGATTCGATGAGCGACAAGGTGGCGCATGTTTTCACCCTCACATGGCACATAGACGCGTAAGTAACATAGTTGTTTTAAATTTTTCTCTGACTAGATAATTAATGATAACATATTAACCTGTAATGCTAAATTAAATACAGGGCTTTCAAAAATTATGCTAGTGCTGGAGGGAGGCATGACACGTCGAAGGGCACAACAATTTCTTGGAAAGAATATGAGGTAATTAATACGGATGGAAGTACTCATGATGAGTCTTTTAATTTACGCTTAATTAGTTCTTTCGAGTTAATGTGGATTTATGTCTTTGCATATGCAATTTTCCCAGTGCCATCAGTAGCCACAATCGTGGGAATGTGGCTTCTATGTCATGAGATTCATGTATGACCTGATCAGGAGAAACTTTTCCCAATTCCCTAAGGTAACCATTTTTCCTAACTCAAAGTCGAACTTTAATTGGATGTGACGTACGATACTAACTTCAAACACGCATATATGCAGAGCGCCATGTTGAAAGAGCAATATGAGTTGGGTCAATTGAGGGAGCTGCGAACAATTTGGGCTCAATATGTCATGGAAGAAGTGGCTATCAACGATCGATTGTAACTGGCTTGTGTAATATATATTGAATGTGTTGATTGCTGTATTTGTGAATAAACTCAATATGTGAATAGATTCATTGATGTATTTGTGAATAAACTCTATCAATATGTCAATAAATTCAATTTGTCCAATGCATGTGTATATTACTGTATTAGTGTATCTGTGAACAAATTCAATATGTGAATATTGGTGTATTTGTGAATGATCCAATGTATCTCTGTATTGCTGTATGTATAGGTGCAAGATTCCAGTACTAACCGTGTCGAGTACATAACCGATAGGAAACACTACACAGTACTATCGGTTATATACTACAACCGATAGAATAAATATTACAGTACTATCGGTTCATATACAACAACCGATAGAATAAAGTTTTCAGTACTAAACGTGTCTACACAATACTATCGGTTTAGATCCCAGCCGATAGAAAAAAACATACACATTACTATCGGTTTAGATTCTAGCCGATAGAAAATACCTACACAATACTATCGGTTTATATTCGAGCCGATAGAAAAAACCTACACAATACTATCAGTTTAGATCCGAGCCGATAGAAGAAATAGTCGATAGCGATTAGTGAACGTTGGGAATGTAGATGTTTTACTAACGGTTTTCAACCTATAGTAGCGTGCTACGTTTCTACTATCGTGCCGATCACTATCGGTAAGAGAACCGATAGTAGAGTGGATTTTTAACCGATAGTGAAAAGCATTTCTGTAGTAGTGCCATCTGGGAAAGAAAGGTCTTCTGCATCAAGCGCTGGTACATGGAACCGGCATTCTTGAGACCAAATGGCATTCTGACGTACCAGTAGGTGCCAAATGGTGTGATGAAGGCAGTCTTCTCTTCATCTTCTTGTGCCATGCTAATTTGATGGTATCCTGAGTAGGCATCCAGAAAACTCATCAGTTCGCAACCCGCAGTGGAATCGACCAGCTGGTCGATGCGGGGAAGGGGGAAGTCATCCTTCGGACAAGCACTGTTTAGGCTGGTGTAGTCGACGCACATGCGCCACTTTCCATTTGACTTGCAGACCATGACCGGATTTGCGGGCCATTCCGAATGATCGACCTCGCGAATAAATCCGGCCTTTTGGAACTTATCTAACTCCACTCGGATGGCTTCCTGTCGATCAACAGCAAACACCTGAGCTTCTACTTTATTGGTCGCTGTCCAGGTCGAATTGCTTCCCTGTGATCGATTACCTCCCTTGGGACACCGGGCATGTCGGATGGTTTCCACGCAAACACATCTGCATTAGGTCAGAGGAAAGCAATGAGCTCGAGTTCCTATTTGTCATCCAGGCCTGATCCAACCCGAATTGTTTTGGACGGATCATCTGGGTACAATGGGACCAATTTTAATGTTTCATCTGGTCTAGGAGCGGCTTTGATCGTATCAGTGGACATTGTGGCAATCTGGGCTTCTCGGAGCGGAAGCTGATCTACCATCTCCAGGGATAACCGATCACATGTCAATGCCACGTTGCGACTGCCTCGGACCGAAAGAACGCCTTTGGGGCCTGGCAACTTGCCGCACTGATAAGCATGGTGCGTAGCCATCATGAATTTAGTGAGAGTTGTCCTGCCAAAGATTGCGTTATAAGCCGAATCACAATCAATTACATCAAAAGTAACCAATTCTGTTTGAAAGTTATCTGGTTCACCCAACGTGACTGGGAGCACCACCTGTCCCAATGGCATCATAGAGGGACCAGGAATTATCCCATAAAATGGTTGAATTATGGGTTTGATTTTTGAACGAGGAATTTGCATCTCATTGAGTGCCTTGACCAATAAAATGTCCAAGGAACTACCTCCGTCGATCAGGACCCTTTCGACTCTCGCATTACTGATAATTGGGATTATGACCAAAGGTAGCCTCAATGGTCGAGTAAGCCCCACAGGGCAATCAGAGCCATCAAACGTCAAAGGAGTACCTGACTAACGAGGGTATTGAGGTTCACCAAGGGGAGTCTCCATTTGGTTCACCTCTCGATAAAAAGCTTTAAATTGCCGTTTAGAAACAAAGGAGGAGGAACCTCTAAAAATAACATTGACATGATTACGAGGTACCTGGTAGGACATCTCTTCGTCCCCACTGGCATCTCTTAGCACGCAAGTTTTTTCTTTCGGCGGCAAGGTCAGCATAGGTCCAATCCCCTGGTAGAAGTCATCCAACTGCTTCAACCAACTCCGGCAATTCTTGAGGTCGTGGCCTGCTGAGTTGTGGAGTGGACACCATCTCTTGCCTTCCTGCGGGTTAGTCGACTTCTCCGGCTGGTCGGCATTGCGACCACCAGAAGCAGTTTATTTTTAAATGAAGGTTTGTTACCGTTGGTCGATGGAGATTTCTCTGCGACTGCGACCTCTCGGTATTGTCCAGATCGACTCCTTTTTTATTTTTTCGACTTCCCGCCTGATGAAGATTCCGGCTTCTTGTTCGAATCCTCCCTCTTCACGTCCTTAAGACCTGGTTGAGGTGGTAAGTTCCCTTTGTCCACCATCCGATTCCACTCAACGGCCTCAGCTACGTCGGAATATCGATCAGCCATATCAAAAAGATCGGCTACTGATCAAGGGGGGTGGATGAGCAAATCCTCAGTGAATCTCTGATATCGTACGGCGTGCTTAGACGCCCTGATAACGGAATTATTAGATATGTTCGGGATGGTATTTCTCACCCCGACGAATCTCTTGACAAACTGACGAAGAGTTTCGGTCGATGTTTGTCAGAGTCGATGGAGGTCGTCCTCTTTTCCCGGCTTCTGATAATAATTTTGGAAATTGTTGAGGATGGCATCGCACAACATTTCTCAGTTATGGATTGAACCCTCATGCTGATTGAACAACCATTTTCCTGCCGGTCCCTCAAGGACTGTAGGCAAATAGTTGGTCATGACCCGGTCATCGCCACCCACTGCCTGAATAGCAGTGATGTAAATTTGAAGGAACTCCGATGGATTCTGAGTTCAGTCAAATCTTTCTATGGCCCCCGGTTTGAACTTATCTGGCCAAACGACCCCGTGAAGGCTGGGCGAGAAAGCTTTACAACCGACATAAGGACCATGGATGGATCTGTGACTCTCTACTTGAACTCGAGCGATCTCTCGTGAAGCAGAGGCCATGCGTTGTCCCAGGCGAGAGTGGACAGGAATGCGTTCCCGATCACGAGAATTTCCTGCCCTTCTAGCTTTGTCATGCTGAGACGGTACTAGTGGTGGACGATTCCATCTACCAGAACTAGAGTTTGAATATTCTCTTTCATGGGAACATATCGCCGACCGGTAAGAGGTTGTAGGGGTCACCTCGGACACGACCTCGTCTAACCTCTCCACCAAGATTCTGGCGAAGGCTGGTTTGTGTGCATCTGTAACAGTAGGAGGAAAATTACACAGGACCTCTGCGATGGATCGAAGCCGGCCATGCATGCTCCTCTTGGGCGCGCCAAGTGTTACCGTCTCCTCGTCCGCCGGTAAATGTCCCGGGGTAAAGATGGTGTCTGGTCGCGTCTGCGACCACGAGGTCTACGGGAGGAAGTAGAAGCAGCATCGTAACGAGCTTGTGCATTTTGAAGAGCCTCTAGGGCTGTTATGAGAAGCTCATCATCTTAATGTTCGCAATCTTGATCCTCCTTTTGACTGCACTCTTGCTCTTCTTTGCGTTCCTGTTCTTCCCTAGTAATTCGCTGATCGGGAGTTTCTTCCGATAAGGCAGCGAATTGCCTAGGGAACGAGGTCACCAATGGAGAGAACATCTCCGTTTGTTCCAAGTCGAACTCGAAATCAAAGAGACGGTCGAGGTTATCAGGATCAAACCTCCCCGGGCAAAATTTCTAATCAAGATTTCCCTTACCCTCAGCAGGGTCGTGCGATGGACCGGATTCAACCTCTAACGCAGTAGGAACCACATTGGGCTCCGGTTCTGCGTCGGATGTCTCTTGGTCGATGGACATGACCTGAGTGGTCAAATCGACCTCCGAGACGTCTTCGCCTCCGGTTTCGTCCATTGGAACAGGATCACTAGGTGAAGGCATCTATATGTGGGCATAATCCTCGAGATCAAAGTCATTCTCGGAATCATATGCCCTCGACATGGATTACCAAACCTCTGGATAGAAATAAGAACACCTTGAGAAAGGCCCCACGGTGGGCACCAGTTGTCGACGATTCGGACTCGGGGTCCTTAGTCAAACTTATGCAGAATTTGAGTTATGAGGCCTTTCAGGGTGTCCCTCTGGAAAGGGATGATGAGCAATGTCGGTTGGGGCACAGAGAGATTTATACAGGTTCGGGCCCTCGATGGCGGGAGTAATATCCCTATGTCCTGTAGTGATTTCACTATGTATGGAAAAAAGGTTACAAAGTTAGGGAACAGATCATCACAGGCGAAGATCTTTTCCTTGTGATTGTCTAAACGCCTAAACTAACTTATGGAAGCTCGTTGTTGTTGATCTGTCTCGGATCTATTAGGACTGTCCTCGTCTTGTACATTTGCTCACCCTTTTATACTGACCAAAAGTGCGCCAATGCACAACGGCTCTGAACGGTTGCTCGGGTGTAGTTTTGATAACCACACTTAACTTCCACGCAGGCTTAACACTTGCAATTGAGGGATAACCGCACATGTTAACCTCCTGGCAGTTGTCTTCATACGTGGAAGGAACTTGGTGATACTCGGGATATGCCTGTTGTAGAGCTTAAGCAATCCCGAGTCATCCTGGTCGAGAGTAGTCAACGACCTTCTGACCGCGCTTAGTCTGCGGACTCCTGACCGCGCACGTTCTACGGCCTCTAGACCGCGCACTGCCTGCGGCCTTCTGACCGCACAACATCTGCGATCTCCTGATCGCGCAAAGCCTGCGACCATGTGTCCATGCTTCTCAGGTCGTCTTAGATCATAGCAACGGACCTCCGGACACTTGTCTGGTTTGAATCGGTCTTGATCCATATGTGCATTATTCCGAACTAGCTCGGGTAACAATCCTCGTCAGTGGGCTCCAGAGATTTTCATCTCCTGCACATGTATGCGTTAGTTTTAAAGATAAAACGACCAGCAGAGGGGATGAAGATAATTACCAATCCTCACAGTAAAGTTGGACGGGAGGATGAGGTACTTCCCCTGGGAAGTAGATCACCCGACAAAAGTCGAGGACCATCTGGTCGTGGGAGTGCAATCGTCCCACTAGAAAATTGATCACCCAACAAAAGCTGAGGATCGTCTGATCGCAGAGATTTGGGACTTTCCCCAGAAGCAGATGGAAGCTTTGAAGGATTATTATGGATCTCCAAAGGTGGAGATGAGGATTCAACCTGCCGAGTCGCATGGACGGGGAGAACAACATGGGACAAGGAAAGAGAGCGCAATGATGCATCCCCAACCTTTGTACTAGTGAATGAAGCTCCACTGGAGGATCCTTCGTCAACCTTCGACTTCTTTGGAGGAATCAGCTCCTCAGTCACCTATAAGTTCCCAAAATGCATTTGGAAACGATCATGATGTAAAATGACGACCTGAACCAGAGTTCCAGAAAAGTCTTACCTTCTGGAAGTCGTGGTCGAATTCGGGTATCACTTCTTCTTCATCACTCTCAATCTCGATAATGTTCTTGGGATCTTGATCTGCCATCGAGACAAGAATTGAGGATTGGAGGGAGCAATTAAAGAGGAGAAGTGGCTCTAAAAGACTTAGTCGTGATGTGAAACTCGTGAGTTCAAAGAACCTAAAAGCTCTTCTATTTATAGAGTGGGAAGGCGTCGGTTCATTTCCATACACGTCTTAGGTTCTTAAAAACAAATTTACGGTTGCCATCACGATGGGTCAATTAAGTCATTATTACCTGTCAAGAAAAACTCAGGGTTTTTCTCAAGATATGAACCATCACACGGCGGAATTGTTTTAGTTGAAGTTGAAATGTTGGGTTCATAATTCGATGTAGGATAAAAATTTGAAGCAAATATGTCTTTTTATTTTCTTCAAATTTAGGGGCTAGCTGATGAGGATTATCACCCGAGCTAGTTCAAAATAAGACAAATCAGTTTAGACGTGTGCCTATAAGTCCGTCGCTATGGTCTCAGACGACCTGAAGGGCGCAGACACAGATGATTTATGATCGCAGCCCTTGCGCAATCATGAAGCCGCAGCTAGTGCGCGGTCAGAAGGCCGCAGACAGTGCGTGGTCAGAAGGTCGTTAACTATCTGCGACCAGAATAACTCGAGAACGTCTAAACCTTTGAACAGGCATATCCTGAGTATCATGAGGATTTTCCCACGTATGAAGACAAACTGCCAGGAGATTAACATGTGGGGTTATCCCTTGATTGCACGTGTTAAGCCTGTGTGGAAGTTAAGTGCGATTAACAAAACTGCATGCCAGCAACCGTCTAAGGCCGTTTTGCGTTGCTGCCCTTTTGATCGATATAAAGAGGTGGTCAATGCACGTTCTAAGGGACGGTTAAGCATACAAGCATTAACAGGAGTCGAAGTAACCTGAAGACTTAGACATAGTTAGATAGATACTAATATAGAAGAGATCTTCGCCTGTGATCATCTCTTCCTCCCCCTTTGTAAACACTTTTCTCATATAGTGAAATCATAACAGGACGTAGGGCTATTACTCCCACCATCGAGGGCCCGGACCTGTATAAATTCTCTTGTGTCCATACAGACATTACTCATCCTACCTTCCCGGAGGAGCGCCCTGAAAGGTCCCGCAACTCACAAATTTTCATAAGATCGACTAAGGACCCCGAGTCTAAATCGTCGACAAGTAATATGTAGCGAACTAGATAATTGTGCAATGGATTGGTTGACAACATGAAGAATTTGATTAACAAAATGAGAGAGCGTCTATCCTAGCAGTCATGAAATTAAAGGACTTGACCTCAAGCACACCCGAGCGGGATAAATCTCTACCACCTAACCACTGAAAATGGTTGGATGCCACGCTTTCAATAAGTGAAAAAGCCTCATATAAGGTCTTGTTCATGACCCCACCACCTGCAGTGTCATCGATAGATGCTCGAGTAGCAAAACAAAGCCCTTTATAAAAGATTTACAGTACTAACCAGCGCTCCAAGGCATGGTGCGGGCATGATCGGAGAAGCATTTGGTACTCCTCCCATGCATGGTATAGACTTTGACCATCCTGCTAACAAAATCCAATAATCTCTGCTCGTATCTCTCCCGACTTTGACGGTGGTAAGAATCACTCTAGAAAAATCTTTAGCAGCTGCCCCCATGCCATCTCTACACCTGAAGGTAAAGAATGATACCACGCATGCGCATCATCACAAAGATTAGCATCGTCAGAAACACCATGATATTTCAATGTATTACAATACTCAAGAAAGATCCGAATGTGCTCGTTTGCATCCTCCATGAGTGATCCTACAAAGCAGGACTGTTGTATTATTGTAATCCGAGCAGGCTTGATCTCGAGGTTGTTAGCCTAAATGGCTGGGTGCATGACGCCTGTCATTGCCCGTCAATCAACAGGGGCCCACAAATCGCAAAGAAGTTGGGGAGGGGGATCTTGCTGGGCCATATCTGCTCCTCTGAGTTGCAGCGTTTGAATGTGTGCTCGATCTGAGGATCAAATGAGGCTATGCATGAGTCACTTCTAGAGCAGCGCATACATCAAATGACTCTTGGAAGAAACAGAGATGAATAGAGCAGTGTACGACAACATAGGCAAAAAGGGTTAGTAGCCAAATGTTAGTCTCAAGCGATAATAAGTCAATAAGAAGAAAAGAACCAAGAGGAAAAAGAAAAGCGAATCAAGAGAATGCAAAAAGAAAGAAAAGACAACAATTTAATCAATGTTAAATACGCTCGCTAATTCTAATCCCTGACAATAGAGCCAAAAATTTGATACAGGCCTAAACTGTCTTGCAAGAGGACGAGATCATGGCAGTAAAGCAAGTATTATGTCATTCTTCCACTGAGACTAGATTGGAAACAACAAAATAGAACTAGAACTAAAATGATATTGAATGAAAATAAAATAACTAGAGCAAGAGGGAAAATGGTTCGCAGAAGGAAAAAGAAAGAAGGGGTTGTTAGTCGACGACCGATCAATGTTAAATCCACACGTGTATTTGTGAGTACAAGAGATAGAGTAATATTGTCGGCGTATTGCGAATACCTCAGTAGGTTTGGTGGAAGTTCCTAGCTGGATGAAGACGACACGAGCTGACCAAGTGATTTGTCCTCTCTTGTCAGGCAAACACAGCGACTGACACGAAGATTTATACAGGTTCAGGTCTCAGTGGAGACCCTAGTCCTGTCGACGTGCTCCCAACAAGAGTTGGCTAGGGGAGTTCTCTCGCGGGGAGAGTGCTCCTAAGCACACCTGTTCGTTTTTGTGTATTGATGTCAAATGAGTTGTCCTCTGTTACAATAGAGGGATACAAGGGCTTATATAGGCCCAAAAGATGCAAAAAGACTAAACTACCCCGGCCGTAGCCGTTGGATCAGAGGGCACTGACGTCCTTCTCCTGACCGACATGGCTGGATGCTTGACAAGTGTCCTCGCCAGTTCCCGAGATGCTTCTCGCGTGATCCCCACGTGACCCTGCCCGGGACAGGGGTCACTGAGGGCCTTGTCCCCAGGCTAATGGCGGCGCCCGGGACAGCGGCACCGGGGGCCTCGTCCCAGGGCCGATGACGGCATCTGGGACAGGGGTCCCCGGGAGCCTTGTCCCCAGGAAAATGGTGGCACCCGGGACAGGGGTCATCGGGGGCCTTGTCCCCGGGCGATTGGCGGCACACGGCACGAGGGTCATCGGGGGCCTTGTCCCCGGGTAAATGGCGGCGCCTGGGACAGCGACACCGGGGACCTTATCCCTAGCCGAATGGCGACGCCTGGGACGGGGGTCACCGGGCGCCTTGTCCCCAGGCCAATGGCAGCGCCCGGGATAGGGGCCACCGGGGGCCTTGTCCCCTGGCAAATGGCGGCGCTGGGGACAGGGGTCACCGGGGCCCTTGTCCCCGGGCCAATGGCGGCGCCCTGGACGGCGGCACCGGGGGCCTTGTCCTCAGGCTAATGACGACGCCCTAGTCAGCGGCACTGGGGGCCTTGTCCCCGGGCCAATGACGGCGCCCGAGACGAAGGTCATCGGGAGCCTTGTCCCCTGGCAAATGGCGGCGCTCGGGACAGGGGTCACCGGGGGCCTTGTCCCCATGCAAATGGTGGCGGGGGCACCGGGGGCTTGTCCCCGGGCAAATTACGGCGCCCGGGACAGGGGTCCCCGGGAGCCTTGTCCCCTGGCAAATGGCGGCACCCGGGACGAAGGCACCGGCGGCCCTGTCTGGGAGCCTTGTCACCGGGATCGTTGCCCCTTACTTGGACTTGATTGCGCGGAGATTTCCCCCAACAAATATTGTTTAGTGATCTCACAAAGAAGAAAGCGAAAACAACTAATATGCATATATTTATGGATGGTATCAACGAATCAAGCGCACAAGGAAATAACAGTGACCCTTCAGCCTCTCAACGTCGATCAACACAGCAACCCCGAGGGATGAACACACAGTATCAGATTAACCTCACCAACTAGAACAGAACTAATAGAAACCGGCTTCTGTAGTCATGCCCTAGGCTAGAAATAACAAACTCAAAACCAAAAGAAACATTGCTTCTCTTGAAAACACTTCACATAAAAACTTGATCGTGCAAGTGTCTGGTCAAATCAAATAGATTAAATCAATAAATGAGTTTGAATCAGTAGAGGGCGAATTCAATAGTCCAGTACGAACCAACTCAACGGTCATACACAAAAAGAATGCAGAACCATTCTTCAAGATTGTTCAATTATAACACAAATTCCACACAATTCAAAATTCAATCCCAGTCCAACATGGCTATAGAATCATTTATGCAAAAAAGGCGGCAAATGATTGAAAAGAATGGTTCTACACCCTAATTACTTAACATTCAACAACACAAATCAGCAAATGAGATAGCCCTAGAGAAGATTCAATTTAGTTCATGAGTTTGACTTGCCAATTTCAACCAGACAGAAAGGATCTCAGAAATTAGAGCAGCTGGCTCGACATATTAGCACTCATTCATCACAAAACTAATCAACTTGATATACTGGCATTAAATCGCAGAAGAAAGACAATAGGTCCAACTAAACTCTCAAATCTCAATCAAGTTCACAATACCAACGTTCAAGCAAAATAAAGCCTAGAAGAAATTTTACTCAACTACACGGCAATTCATATGATCATCGATTCATGAAGCATCCAGGAACTAATTGCTAACTAATGAATTGTTCATCGCACAACTCTTTACAACATTCCAAGCAACAAATTTGGGGGGGGGGGGAAGAGTGGGTTTCAAAGAGAAGAATTCGTTGCCCAATTGGATGAGGATTCAGTGAAGAACGCCGGTGAGGTGGTGTTGTTGAAGCCCAATGCTGGACTTTAGCGGCGAAGGTGCTGTCGAGGTCAAAGTCGTAGTCTGGTCAAATGCGATGGAGTGGTTGTGGTCGTCACTCAATGAAGAGGTCTTCATTGGAGATCTGGTCAATGGTCGAAGGACCACAATAGTCGAAGGTGGAGTGAGTGGTCATACATCAAAGGTGGAGTTAGAGGTCGTAGGTGGAGTGGATCACGCCTGCGGTTTCGGAGATGGCGGCGCTAGGGTTTGGGAAATATTTTTACTAATAACCCAAAGTAAAAAAAAATAATTTGATAAATAACCCACAGTTTACCGAACTTGCGAAACTAACCTACCACCTCATCTAATTGTGCCTCACGACCGCGACAAGATGCCACCGATAGCTTCTCGTGCCTAACGACCATGACAGATGACAGCGACCACTTCTCGCAAATCATGACCACGACAACATTATCTTCGAGAGCCCGTGCGCGACAAAAGCTAGTCGACGGGTCTTCTCCCCTTCCCATCCGCAACTGAAAGCTAGTCGTTTTTGTCGCACCAACCACGCGTGACAGTAACTCTTGTCCCATTTTCTTGTGAATTTTCATGTTTTTGGACAGGTTTTAACCCCAGCTCCGGTCACTATCTCTCTCATTCATTTTATGAAACCTCCCCACACTTCTCTGCTTCAAAATTTTTGTGTTTGAACCAATTTTTCTTCAAATCTGATCATTGTTTGAAGTTAGTGCAATCGAGAAAGTTGTAGCCTGGAGAAAGATCTTCCAAACGTGGTAAGTTTCATTAAAAAAAAGAAATTTTTTTGTTAATTTATATGTTAATTATGTGATTAGTAAGTAAGTAGATGTTAAAAGTTTTTGTTAGCTGTTATATTTATGATAGATGTTAACTAAGTAGATGTTAAAAGTTTATGTTAGCTGTTATATTTACGGTAGATGTTAACTAAGTAGATGTTAAAAGCTTATGCTTGAAACACCTCTTTTATGTTTATCTAAGTATTTACAGTAGTTTAGTCATAGTTTGCTTTTGCTTTCTAAATCTTTCTTGTGTTAAAGTCTTAGCATGAGGTGTCATATGAGGTGGAAAGTTGGTGAAACTTGGCCAGTAGGTGAATGAGGGTATTTTGGTCATTATACTAGAGCATTGGTAATTTTCTCAGGTTTTAAATGGTAATCTTACACTAATAAAGTCCAGAACTACATGCAAGGTCCTCTTTTTAATTTGTAAAAATTTGTTGGCTACAGGAGAAAGTGGAGTTTTTTTGTAACCAATTATGTTGGTTAATTTACTATTCATTTAGTAAAATTTTAAGGGTATTTTACTAATGCTCTAAGCATATAATCATGTCTTTTTTATTTAATTCCAAAATTTTAATTATTTTTTAGGACTTCTTTGTAAAGGGTATTTTTATAAATATTTCCTTCAGTTCATGGGTCATTTTGTAATAATAATTATAAGGTTTTTCACTGCATGGGCCTCCTTGCAATTTAATTCTTTTATTTTTATTTCATTGAGGTTTTTCTTTTATATTAATAATTGGCTAAGAGACTTAATGGTGATTATTCTTAAATTGGTAGTTGGATGTATTTCAATTTACCAGGATTTTTAGAAATTTTTTTGTACATAGTTTAACTTTAGGTTTTGAGCTTTATTTTATCATTTTATGTGACTCAAATTCTTTTGACCTAATTCTAAATAAAAACTTGGGTTTACTTGAAATTTATTCAGGATTTCATTTAAAATTCTACGTTTCCTATATATCCCTAGAACATAGAAAGCTTTAGTAAAGTGAAAAGGAATCAAAGTGTATTCCAAAGAAACATATGTTTTTTCAAGAAAATCGTCATTCCTGTTTTGATTTTTGAAAACCGGCATAAATACTTTGTAAATATAAAAAATTATCCATAAAACAAATGCGTAAAAGTTACAGATGAAGGAGAATGGAGCAACCCGAAAATTATCTATAAATATATTGATTATGTTAACTATGTGATTTAAAATCATAACATATTTACTTATAATTGTTGCGTTATTATGTTCCGTAGGGAATGGATGTAACATCCCAAAGTTTGCTACCTCTTTAGCTTGCCAGTCAGCATATCTTCATTGGATTCTCGGATGTCTCAACCCCATTTTTGATCTCTTATCTCAGAATCATGATCTTAGGTATGCCACTACCTTAATTTAAAAAGTTGGTAGCTAAACTCCACCTTTCAGACCATTTTCGCATTTTAGTCCAAAAGTATTTCAGATTGATCCTTTTCCGATTTTCTCAGAAGCCTGAAAAGGCTAAAAGCCACAAATCAGCTCCAAACCTTGATCTAATTCAGGGAATGTCTTCCAATCGCTATTTTGAACAGAATCCTCTTTCAGACAAGATCTCATAATCTCATCCTAAACTTCAGTTTTCAGCCTCACCAAAATTCAGACCCTAATTACCCTAATCTTCCTATTTTCATTTTTCTCAAAACCTAATCAAAGACACTAAATTATGTCTTTTATCCTTGTATACCTGCTTGTTGAATTTAGTAAACCCTTTTGGCAAAATCAGTTTTAGCCGAAACCAAGTATATCTCCAGATTTACATTTCAGTCCAAGAAACAAGTTCCAGAAATTACAGATCGGCACAAGACTTCTTTTCAATCCCGTGTTTCGACTAGGCCGTGAACCTTCGACCAGGGTTCGGCCAGTAGCCGTTTCGACCAGGTCGTTCGACCACGACCAGACCAGCAGCCGTTTCGACCGCAACCAGCGCCGCTCGCCGTGATTCGCCGCCACGATCTTCACCGCCGGCTAGCATCCGTCTCCACGTATGGTCGTGTTCGACGTGTCCGCGCGTGGTGCTCACATCGCGCCAAAATCCTCCACCGTGGTGACGACCGATGACCGCCAGCAGCACCGTTCATTTTGTTCGCGCGCCTGCCTGCTGCTGTCAGAAACTTTTTGCCATTTCGCCGCCATGTCGAAGCTAGCCACCCCGTCACTCTGCTCCAACCAGATTTGGCGCAATCTTCTCCTCTGGCAGAGTCGCTGCCGCGTCCCAACACCGTGCACGCCGTCTCAATCCTTCCTCCCGTGACAGTCACGCGTATCCCGTTTTGATCCGCTTCAACTCTCGAGAGCCCCAGCCACTACCTATTTAAGCCCTCCACCTCGCCCAGAGTCTCTCCACACCACTCTAGCAGCCACAAAGCTTCAGCTCTTGCGTTTCTTCTTCATCTCCGGCAAGCTATTTTTGGAGCTCACGGCATCAGCTTTACCCATTGCTTCCCTCTTCAATCCAAACTTACCAGTAAGCTTCCCTTATCACCCTCTCCATATCATAGCACTTAATTAGACCCCAGTGAACCCTAGCGCCAGCGATCACCGGAAATGCCTAAAACCCCTGTTCCTCCAATGCCAATTGATTTAGCCCGAATTGGCCTTCGTGCTAGTAGGATAAATTGATCAGCACATCACCCTTAGCAAGCCTGTTAGCCTGAATTTCAAATTGCAGCAACCTTTGTAGCTTTCCCCTTTTTGTGCGCCACCAGTTGTAGCTTCTAGGCCCTTAAAGAGTGTTTTAATAATTAATGACAACTACAAATGCTACACTAACATTACCTGCCTAGTTGTGTCAAGAAGAGACTTAAAAGACAGGTTAATGAAAGGCGAAGAAAGAGCCTCATGATAAAGAAAGGGCATTGATCAAAAGGGCAAAGGTACGAAATAGGGTCTTTTCCTTTTTTACCGGTCTAGGGTGTTTAGAGAAGAATTTTGACCGGATTTTAGGATAGTTGCCGTACTATTAAGAGGAGCATGTGGTGTATCACAGAATACTTCATCTATGTGCCACAAATCATAAAATCAACTTGTATTGCATACTAGAAGATCATATACCTTGAAAATGCTTGTTTCATCTCAATTCTGCTCAGCACTGTCTCAGTCGGTCTGACCGTCTGTTGGACCGGTCTGACCAAATTCACGAACTGACCGAATAGAATTCTCGGACTGACCGACGTTATGTCTAAAGTATAGTGTATTCCTTTAAAAGGTCGGTCTGTCCATAGTTGAGACCTAGGTCAGACTCCTGGAACTTCTTGATTTATCTTTCTGTTGTTTTTGAGCTATGACGGTCTGACCGTTTGATTAGATCGGTTTGACTGAGAAATCGGTCTGACCGTGCTTTTGAACTACGGTCTGACCGTATGACCAGTCTGTCCGTATTTTTCGGCTTGACCGTATAAAGTATCCAGAAACTATGTCGTCTCTGGACAGTTTCACGGTCTGACCGAAATAGGTTCCGATCTGACCGTGTGTGCTCCTGACAAGGGCAGTTGAGCATTTATTGCGCCTATTTAATGCCGTTGCAATTGCGGCGGTCTGACCGAGCTCATACCTGCGGTCTGACCGCCAGGTGATCTTTTTCTCCCAACGGCCTGTAACGGCTATATTTATTGTGGGGGGTATATATACTCCCATGCACGGCCCTGTTCATAACTTTTGGCATAATCTTGAGCATTGTCATCATCCTTGAGAGCTTAAGCTAGTTTCATACACTCTAGGGTTCAAATTCTCGAATTTGTGAGAGTGTGCATTTGAGATCTTCTAGTGCATTGCATCTAGATCATTAAATCAACCTTGTGGCACTAGAAGAAGGCTAAATGATCATCACCGGCTTGTTACTCTTGGAGTTTGCCGGCTCCTAGACAGCTAGGTGAAAGGTTTTGGAGAGATCTTCAAGGAAGATTGTGAAGACTCCTCAAAACGTCTTGTGAAAGGGTTGAGCACGCCTTGCCGGAGCGGTAAAGTGCATCCTTAGTGAAATCGAGGTGTGGATAACTCATCACAGTAATCCGGCTCAAGATCTAGGTCACTTCTCGAGAGAAGGTTGACTAGATAGAGGAGCGGTTATAGATTTGAGTTTGCCTCAATGTGGATTAGGGGTGATCGGCAAATCACCGAGACCACGGGATATATCCTTGTGTTGATATTGTGTTTTGTTCATCTTGTGTTATTTATTTGTTCTCTTTATCTAAATTGTTTGTGTTATTGATAATTTGTTAAAATCGCCTATTCACCCCCCTCTAGTCGATATCCTAGATCCCTTTCAATTGGTATCAGAGCAAGGACTCCTTTTTAGTGGATTAACCATCTTTGAGTAGGATAAAGATGGCTAGTGAGGGTCCGATCAATATTGGCAAACCACCACTCTTTGATGGATCTAACTATACTTATTGGAAAACTAGAATGATGGTTTATCTTAAAGCCATGGGTGGAAAGATTTGGAAAGTGGTGGATGAGGGTTTTGCAATTCTTGATGATGATGACATGACTAACCTAGATAGAGATAATGCCTTAGCTAATGCTCAAGCCATGAATGTTCTTTATAGTACTCTAAATCTAGGTGAATTTAATAGAATTTGTAAACTTGAAACGGCCCATGATATTTGGAGAAATCTTATGGATATTCATGAAGGAACCTCGATGGTCAAGGATGCTAAATTATTTATCCATAAGGGCCAATTTGAAAAGTTTGCTATGTTGCCTAATGAAGATGTATCAGAGATGTTTAATCGATTAAATAACATAGTAAATGAGTTAAAAGGGCTTGGTATGGATGTCACAAATGTGGAATTTTGTCATAAGTTTCTTAGAGCTTTACCTTCAAAATATGACACAATTGTAACCTTACTTGTGCGTTCAAACTTGAAGAGTGTGACTCCGTTGGAAGTCTTGAGTGAGTTTCTCACTCATGACATATTCAAGAAATCTCAAGAAGAAGTGAAAGGTGAGGCTTCCGACTCCAAGAAGAAGAACATAGCACTAAAAGCTCAAGCTTCCAAAAGGGAAGACAATGAAGAAGAAAGTGATGAGAGAGACACCGATGAGGAAATGGCTCTCTTTGTGAGAAGGTTCAAGTGGTTCATGAAGAAGAGATATCAAGGAAAGTCCTTCAAGAAAGGACTATCATCCAAGAGGAACCCATTTGAAGAGAGAAGATGCTTTGATTGTGGTGAAAAGGGTCACATCTCCTCACAATGCAAAAACAAGGAAGAAGAAAAATCAATGAAGAAGAAGAAGTACGAAAAGGAAGGAGAAAGCAAGAAGAAGGTTTTCAAGAAATATTATAAGAAGAAGAAGGATGGACAGGCTTGCTTCATTGAATGGGATTCGGATGCTTCAAGTTCCGATTCCGATGATGAAGATGAAGCATCACCCAAAGGACTCGCCGGGGTAGCTATCAAGGAAGCTCCATCTCTATTCTCCACTCCTCATTGCCTCATGGCTAAAGGAGAATCGAAGGTATCATGTGACGAAGATGAATATACTTATGATGACCTAGTTGAGATGATCACCGGTTTTGATGACTATATGAGTAAAGAGAAAGAAAAATTCAAGGAATTGAAGAAGAGATACAAAACTCTTCAAAATTCCTATGAGGAGCTAAACACATCTCATGAGAGTCTCAAGGAAACTCATGAGATGCTTAAGGAAGCTCATGACTCACTACTTACTCATAAAGCCAACAAAACGGGTAATGAAATAGGCATCACTTGCAATATTTTGAATGACTTGCCCACGATGTCTACTTCTAGCATATCTACATCTTGTGAAGATTTAATTGAACTCCCTTCTAGACCTAAAATTGATGATAATGTGCTTAGTCTTGAAAACAATGAACTTAAGGACAAAATTGAAAAACTAACCAATGATCTAGCTAAATGCTATGTAGGAGAATCAAAATTAAGACATCTTCTAGATAGTCAAAGGTTTTCCTTAAGAAAAGAAGGACTAGGGTACATTCCTAAAAAGGGAAAACATGCTTTTGTCCCATCTAAAACCGTATTTGTAAAAGAAAAGGGATATTACCACAAATGTAAAAGTTTAGGTTACATTGAAAAGAATTGCCATGCTAGCAAAAGTAATTCATCTCTTATATTCAATTCTTGCTATGTTTTAAAGAAAATGAACAATGGCGATATTAAAGCCAAATTTGTTGGAACCCCGATCATTGGTACCAAAAAAAAGCCATTTGGGTCCCAAAATCCTTGGTAACTAACCTCCAAGGACCCAAAAAGATTTGGGTACCTAAAAAGACCTAACTTTGTTTTGTAGGTAAATTACAAAGCCGGAGGACAACATTGGGTGCTCGATAGTGGATGCACTCAACATATGACCAGTAATCACAACATGTTCTCCTCTCTAAATAACGAAGGTGCGGAATATGACAAGATTACATTTGGAGACAATAGCAAAGGAAAGGTAAAAGGTTTTGGTAAAATTGCCATCTCAAACGACCTCTCCATATCTAATGTATTGCTTGTTGAATCTCTAAATTTCAACCTCTTATCCATAGCTCAACTTTGTGATCTTGGATTTATATATGCATTTTATCCAAAGGAAGTGATTATCACTAGTATTGATGATAATAGGTTGATTTTCAAAGGTTTTAGACATGGCATCCTCTATTTAGTTGATTTCAATTCAAATAATGCTAATCTTGGTACATGTTTGTTTACTAAATCTTCTAAAGGTTGGCTATGGCATAGAAGGCTTGGTCATGTTGGAATGAAACAACTAAATAGATTAGTTAAACATGATTAAGTTGTTGGATTAAAAGATGTAAAGTTTGAAAAAGATAAATTATGTAGTGCTTGCCAAGCCGGAAAACAAGTTGCAAACTCACATCCAACTAAAAGCACAATGTCAACTTCTAGTCCACTTGAATTATTGCATATGGATTTATTTGGACCAACTACTTTTGTGAGCATTGGTGGCAATAGTTATTGTCTTGTCGTTGTAGATGATTTTTCTAGATATACATGGATATTCTTTTTACATGATAAGTCAATTGTGTTTAACACTTTCAAAAGTTTTGCTCAAAGGGCCGAAAATGAATTTAGCTTCAAGATCAAGAAAGTGAGAAGTGATAATGGCTCCGAATTCAGGAATACCAAGGTTGAAAATTGGTGTGATGATAAAGGTATCAAACATGAGTTTTCGGCCAAGTATACACCGGAGCAAAATGGAGTAGTCGAACGAAAGAACCGGACATTGAGAGACATGGCAAGGTCTATGCTTTCGGAGTACAATGTTTCGGACACCTTTTGGGCCGAAGCAATCAACACCGCGTGCCATGCATCAAATCGTCTTTATTGTCATCGACTACTAAAGAAAACTCCTTATGAGCTTCTCATTGGAAGGAAGCCAAACATTTCCTACTTCCGAGTGTTTGGATGTAAGTGCTATATCTTGCGGAAAGGTACACGCTTATCTAAATTTCAAAGTAAGTGTGATGTAGGATTTTTATTAGGATACTCATCAAATAGCAAAGCATATCGTGTCTACAACCAAAACTCCGGTTTGGTTGAGGAGACACATGATGTTGAATTTGATGAGACTAACAGCTCTCAAGAGGAGCAAGACAATTTGGATGATGTAGATAATGAAGGGTTGAGAGTGGCAATGAAGAACATGACCATTGGGGATATCAAGCCGAAAGAAGATAGTGATCAAGATGAAGATCCATCCACTCAAGCTATCCCCTCTTCATCAACTCCTCAACATGTAGATCAAATAGTTGAAGTGGTCAATGTGGAAGACTCCTCTCAACAACAACCGGAAGTATCTTCTACCTCTACTTCACAAATCCCGGTTGACCATCCAAGAATTCATCACTCAATTTCCAAAGATCACCCCGTCGATCAAATTGTTGGTGATTTGCGTAAGGGTGTCCAAACTCGTTCTCGTCTTGCTACATTTTATGAAAATTACTCTTTTGTCTCCTCTTTTGAGCCCACACTTGTAGATGAAGCATTAAAAGATCCAGATTGGGTGAATGCTATGCACGAAGAATTAAACAACTTCACCCGCAACAATGTTTGGGAATTAGTAGAAGAACCAAATCCGGATGAGCATAATGTCATTGGAACCAAATGGATTTTCAAGAATAAACAAGATGCAAACGGAGTGGTAGTAAGAAACAAGGCAAGATTGGTGGCTCAAGGATACACTCAAGTTGAAGGTTTGGACTTCGGTGAAACCTTTGCTCCCATAACTAGACTTGAGGCTATTAGAATCTTGCTTGCTTTTGCTTCATCTCATAATATTAGACTTTATCAAATGGATGTCAAAAGTGCATTTTTAAATGGAAAAATTAATGAATTAGTATTTGTTAAACAACCTCCCGGATTTGAAGATCCTACAAAGCCAAATCATGTGTATAAACTCTCCAAGGCTCTTTATGGTCTTAAACAAGCACCTCGTGCTTGGTATGAAAGACTTAGAGACTTTTTAATTTCAAAAGGCTTTAAAATTGGGAAAGTTGATACTACATTGTTTACTAAGAAAATTGGAAATGATTTCTTTGTATGTCAAATTTATGTTGATGACATCATATTTGGATCTACTAACCAAGATTTTTGCGAGGAATTTGGTAATATGATGTCCAGGGAATTTGAGATGTCTTTGATAGGTGAATTGAGTTTCTTCCTCGGACTACAAGTTAAACAACTCAAGGAAGGAACTTTCATCAGTCAAAGCAAATATGTGAAGGACTTACTCAAGAAGTTCAGACTTGAAGAAGCAAAGCCAATCAAGACACCAATGGCCACAAACGATCACCTTGTCTCTGACGAAGGAGGTAAACCGGTAGACTCAAAGCTTTATAGATCTATGATTGGTAGTTTATTATATCTTACTGCTTCTAGGCCCGATATTATGTTTAGTGTTTGTATGTGTGCAAGATTTCAAGCCTCTCCTAAAGAAAGTCATTTAATGACCGTTAAGCGCATTTTGAGGTATCTAAAATATTCATCTAGCATAGGGTTGTGGTATCCTAAAGGTGCAAAATTCGAATTAATTGGATATTCTGATTCCGATTATGCGGGATGCAAAGTGGATAGAAAAAGCACCTCTGGCAGTTGTCAACTGTTAGGAAGATCTTTAGTATCTTGGTCCTCCAAGAAACAAAACTCTGTAGCTTTATCAACCGCCGAAGCGGAATATGTTTCCGCGGGTAGTTGTTGTGCACAATTGCTTTGGATGAGGCAAACATTATCTTATTTTTATTTATCACCCTATCCAAATCTCTTGAGCATCAAATCAATCAAAATTCTCCAAGACTTTTTGTCGTTCCAGCGGTCTGACCGAACAAATTGCGGTCTGACCGAATGCATCTCCAGAGAATATCTTAAATTTCCTGCTTCCAGCGGTCTGACCGGTACCTAGTCTACGGTCTGACCGAAATTTCATGACCAGAGACCTTTTTATCCCTAATCTCTGTCCTTTTCACCCTCTTCCCACTTGTCTTTTCTCGTGCGCCTCATACTTTTTGTTGGATTCTTCCTCTCCGGTCAAACTCTCGCAAAGCTCGGACGAACCGTGGGTCAAGATCTCCTTCAAACCATGTCGTCTAGGTATTTTTCTCAGATTCTTATTCGTTATCAATTTCGTCTTCTGTTCATCTTGAGGTTTAGGGCTAATGTGGTGAATCTTGTTTAAATTCTTTCAATATCCTGAAATTGATTCATCCCCCTGATGCAATGAGTATTCTCTCACATATATTTGTCCACATTGCATCTTAATTTCACCTAAATCCTAGAAATCATGCCAAACCCTAACTCTACGATTGCGCCGGTCTGACCGCCCCTTTTTCGATCTGACCGACTACAACAGCAGAGCCAGAGTTTGCTAATCTGTTATCTTATCAATTCAATCTCTCTTACCTCTGAGTATCTAATCTGCTGTATCTCTTGCAAATCTTCTAGTGGTCGTGGTCCTCAAGGAAATGTCTCCGTCCGGACAAATAAGAAGAAATTGGTAAAGCGGCCAAAAAGGGCTCTACCCTCGAGTAGCAGCGACAGTCACAATGACGATTGGGTGCCCTCTGCCGGAGATTCAGAGACAGAACAGTCGTCTCATCGTGGTGGATCATCTCACAGGGGCATGGACATCGAGAGCGAGGACGATGAAATAAATGTCCACGCTTATCAAGGCCCAAAGAGGAATTGGACTTCAAGCGACTATACAAAGGCAAGGACCATCTACGCCTACAATCATGAGAATGACGCCTCTACTCCTCACTTCCACACGATGACACAGCAGGATGCCTTCTACAGTCACTTGATCCACAAGAATATCTTCGAACACAAATGGATCGAATGGGCTTATGTTGTGAATCAGCCCATCATGGCTCCTTTGGTGCAGATTTTCAAGGATATAGGGCTGTATGACTTTGTGGAGCACAAATGCCCATGGAACGCCACTGCCATCAGACAGTTCTATGCTACAGTTGAGATCAGATGGGCGGACCAGCAGATCATGTGGATGACAGGTTCCAGGCGTTATGAGGCCACATTTGAGGAGTTTGCTGCGGCAAACAAGTTAAACTATGAGGAGATGAAGGAGGGGATCGATATGGAGGATGAGGATTACCTCCATGAGGACGACTGACTCCAGTTTTATGAGCAGCCGGGAGGTGGACAGCGGATTGTAGCTGGCACCGTTACAGGTCTCAAAGTCCTCCCTGCTGTAGTCAACAAAATCGTACGAGCCACGATCCATCCAAAGAGTGGAAACCGAGAAGCGGTCCGGGATTACTTCTGGAACTTCATTGACCACATCCTCAAGAGTCATCGGATCAACATTGTCTCATTTATCTTGAAGACAATTGAGGATGTCTCGGCAACCACTCTGCCGAATCTCTACTATGCTCCATTTATCATGTCCTTGCTGCTCCAGAAGACGAAGTTCCCTCGCGGTTTTTGTGATATCAGACATCTCGGCTATAAGCCATTTAGTGTCAACCCGCGCGTCTTGGCTCGAGGCCATGGAGCACAGCATCAGCAGCAGTAGCAGCAGGCTCAACCTATGCCTCCTCCTCCTCCACCTCAGGCACAGCAGGCAGCTCAGTCTAGCCAAGCCCCCGCCTGGTTTACACAGTTCCAGTAGCAGTTCCATCAGCCGATGATGGATCAGTTTGCTTCTCTTCTCCAGGGGCTTGAGCTCGCTCGCTCGGACTTGGCGGCTTTGAATGATTAGTTCCAGACCTTCTCGTCACGCCAGGATCAGTTCGAGCAGCACTTTGACGCCTTCTCCGCTCACTTCTACACCCGTTTCCCTCAGACTCCTCCTCACCATCCTCCCGATGATGATGCTCCAGCCGATTCTTAGCTTTTATGGCAATTGATGCCAAAGGGGGAGAGGAGAGAGTAGATGAGATAATGAGAGATGAACCTTAAATGAAAACTTTTGGTGTAAAGTTTTAATTAACTTGTTTAAGTTGAATATCTCTTTTATGTGGATGACTTATGTTGGTTGACTCTTGTATGAGATTGTTACTACTTGATATATGAGACATGCTTATGTTATTTTCATATGACCTTGTGTTGATGATATCATGTTGTCGAATTGAATGTTGAATGTCTTATTTGTGATACTTCATGCTCATATAATGAATGATTTGAGATAGCATCTTATACACATGCTTGAACTCCACTAAAATACCAAAATTCTCTTATTCATACTTTTAGGGGGAGTGTCTTATTCTTCGATGCTTATTGTAAAATTCCCTTTATGCTTAAAACTTCTTCATCTACTCTTTATGATTGTCATCAATTACCAAAAAGAGGGAGATTGTAGCTTCTAGGCCCCTAAAAAGTGTTTTAATAATTAATGACAACTACAAATGCTACACTAACGTTACCTGCCTAGTTGTGTCAAGAAGAGACTTAAAAGACAGGTTAATGAAAGGCGAAGAAAGAGAATCATGATGAAGAAAGGGCATTGATCAAAAGGGCAAAGGTACGAAATAGGGTTTTTTCCTTTTTTACCGGTCTAAGGTGTTTAGAGAAGAATTTTGACCGAATTTTAGGATAGTTGTCGTACTATTAAGAGAAGCATGTGGTGTATCACAGAATACTTCATCTATGTGCCACAAATCATAAAATCAACTTGCATTGCATACTAGAAGATCATATACCTTGAAAATGCTTGTTTCAGCTCAATTCTGCTCAGCACTGTCGCAGTCGGTCTGACCGTCTGTTGGACCGGTCTGACCGAATTCACGGACTGACTGAATAGAATTCTCGGACTGACCGATGTTATGTCTAAAGTATAGTGTATTCCTTTAAAAGGTCGGTCTGTCCGTAGTTGAGACCTAGGTCAGACTCCTGGAACTTCTTGATTTATCTTTCTGTTGTTTTTGAGCTATGACGGTCTGACCGTTTGATTAGACCGGCCTGACCGAGAAATCGGTCTGACCGTGCTTTTGAACTACGGTCTGACCATATGACCGGTCTGTCCGTATTTTTGTCGCGCCCCGAAATTGGGACTACGACTACTCCTGTAGAGACCTAGCTCGCTGCGGCTAGTCCCATTCTCACAAACCTTTGACTTCCCAGGATGAGTCAAATACAGGAGTATATTACATTGCAACAGAGTACTAACAAAATATTAAGCAGTGTGGCCTGCTGGCCTTAATATTACATAAAGAGGATTACAATGCCTACAAGGCATTCAGGGTTTAGCAAAATATTTAACTACACAGCAGAAGATAGGTGACCCTCCCACAAAAGAAGTTGACGGCAGAACAACACACATCACGGCTCTGGCGGAACTGACGCTCCTCCTTCTGGATCCACGAAGTACTCCATGCCATCATCTTGATCAAGGTAGGTTCCATCTATTGAATTGAATGTTGCAAGGGTGAGCACTTACGTACTCAGCAAGTCATAGGTAAGAGTAGATACATATAGTAGTGATGGTATGAACCTAGACTAGTCAAGAATTATGGTTGTTTATAAAATAATCTTTTACTTCCATACCTCATCTCATCTTATTTCATGGCAGCACTTTTCATAATATAACATCATCACTCATGTTCACTAGATTATAGCACTACCGCGACACGTCGACACACGACAGCCCACGGCAGCACTCCTTATCATGACAACACATGTCATTTGAGTAATCTTGATTAAACATATTTTATTTAGAAAATAGTACTTGTGTCACACCCCGTGGATTTAATTCACTGCAGCAGACTCCTATAAACCCGGGAGCTCGGAGTATTCGAATACGTTTTTAACTCTGCAGAGAGGTACCAATTTACCCGCAAGATATTCCACTTTCAAGCCCATCCTATCAAAATGATTAGACCCCTCCTCACAACCATGTGTGAGTGGCAAGGTGGAGATAACAAGAACTTTTGTTATGCATCACTTACAATTCACCCCTGACCCTGTGGCTCTCCGCGAGACACAGTTGTGGTAGGTTGTATCCTAACCTCCACCCCTTTGCTTATTCCAATTACTGGGTCAGCGCGCTTGATCACCTTCAGTGATATGTGTGGGAGCCGTACTCCGTGTTTATCGTGCATCACTACACACCTCATGCAGGGGTTTCATGTGCGATCCACATAATTACTTGTTCAGGCCTGTCCCATACCAGGCTTGCGGTTAGCACGTTGTTCATACCACTAGACGCACAACACAAGGTTCTAGTCCTTATATGCCAGTGACCAGACCATCCACAACCCTGCACCTTCAGTGCCTGCATATCCTTTGCAGTCTAGCACCTCCAGTGCTTCCGCCATCCATACCATTTTTCTGGTCACGGCTAGGGGTTTTATTTCATGAATATAAATATATAAATACATATAATAGTTCATGGCTCAAAACTTGTTTATTTCACATTTCACAGATAACCAATCTAGTACTGCCAATTCATAAATCAACCATTCTCAATCTTTCTCATGCAATATTATCTATATTCAAGGTTATGTTTTAGCAACATTTGAAATATAGGTTCAAGATGACCAAGGATATGACTTGCCTTCCGCGTCGCAAGAAACAGCAGTTGACGTCGGATCCGTAGTGAAGTCCTCGAACTCGGGCTCTTGATCTGCTCTCCAATCAAACAAACAACCAATAATCACAATCTTTTCAATACATTATTATACTATATGCAATAATGCAAAGATGAAGTCTTGATGATTCTGAAATGATTGGGTTAGAGGCTGATTAGAGTTAAGTTAAGGAAACCAATGTTAAGATTAGCTGTCAAAGGTTTATAAGGTTCCAAATGTCTCAAAATATCAGAATGATATCAAGGTTGCGACTGGTTCGCTCAAAAACAGTGAACGTCTTTAGGTCGACATTCGGTTCAAGGCATTGACATAGGGTCGATGAATGATAGAGGGGTTATCTTAACTTGTGGTAGTAGAAGAAAATGTAGGGCATAACTCCACAATTTCAGTGGACAAAGTGGTTTTCAATATGCACAAACAGAAGTGGGTAAACAAGGTCAATGCTACTGGCTGACAAGCTCTGGCATAGAGCTGACAATGCCAAAAACTAGGGCTTAGCATAAAATTCTGTTCAAGGGCTCAACTGATGTGCTAACTTTGTCTAGGAGGTAGGCTTGAGTAACAGGAACAAAAGTTACAATAGGATCTATGGCTGAAAATGGCTGGACAGCAAGAAATCTGATGATGAACTGAGGTGAACACACTGCACTAGATCATTTCTGGACACAATCTTGGCAAAGCTGTAACTTTCAATCTAGGCGGATTTAGGTGTCGGGCTAGAAGACAAAAATGCTCAGGAGGTCAAAGCACACACACTGGACAAGGTTTCGAGGGCTGAAATGGCTGGAATAAGCTTTCCGGTGATCAGCGCCGGAGAAGGAGCTCTGGATTTGGGCATTTTCAACACAAGCCGATTGAACTCGATTCCTTGCTCTAGGAGTGATAGAAGGGTATGAGTAAGCTACTGGCGATGTCAATTTGGCCAGAGGATCGCCGGTATGGCCTGGCGACGTGAGCCAGCGACTGTCAATTTGCAAAATCGGGAATAGCTTCAAATTGGGATCAATTGATTGTTCTAAGTTCACAGGCATGCTTAAAAAGGTTCACTGATCAATTTTGTTTACAAAATCGAAAGCTAATTCGGGCTGAATTAAGCTACATTGCAGGAACAGGGCAATTGGCAATTCCGGTGACCGCCGGCGTTAGAGGTCACCGGGCAGCAATTAAACGATACTACACAGAGAGATTGAGTAGGCGAACTCACTGATGGATTTAATTCGAAGATTGATGCAGCAGGGCGTTCTGGCACCGTGAGCCTCCTCGACGGCTCGCCGGAGAAGAAAACGAAAACCAGACAATTCGAGACTTGGCTGATTTCCAGTGAGGTGTGAATGAGCTGCTGAGTGCTTGAACGTTTAAATAGGCTAGGCGAAGCTTGCAAGGGGGAAACAGCGAAGTGATTGGCAACTGGGGATGAGACCGGTTGCGTGCTGAGCATCAGCGGCGAAGACACAGCAATAACGGGTGATGCGACGGTGACAAGTTGCAGCTAATCACTGTGTCGCCTCATCGGGACCTGGCAAAGCTGTAGCAAGCGGTGGTGACAACTACTGGCGCGGCAAAGCGACGTGGTGAGGAGTTGCTGACAAAAGCCGTTGATCGCGCGCGGGAGCAGGCGCTGGTCGTCGACGTAGCAGCGACCTTGCCACGGCACCAGCTGGAGCGAGGACACGTACACACAACATGCACGGTCACGAGCGCGGCGAAGCCTCACCGGCGACGAGCAACCACGGCGCACAAGCACGGCGGTTTCTAGTCGTGCGCACAGTAAATGGCCTGGTCGAAATTTGGACTGAACTGCAGTTTCAAATCTTGAATTTTGGACTGATCTGTAAATCTGATGATTTAGAGGGTTTAGACTGAAATTGATTTCACTAATCTGGCAGATTATATTCAACAGGATATTTGGCAAAGATGTTTGATAAAATCTGGCACATCTGAATAGTTTTTGATACAAACTGAAAATAGGGTAAATTAGGGTAAAGTAAGATTTGAGTTTTGTCGATTTCGAATTCTGGCATTTAGGGTTTGATTTTGATATCTGCACAGAAGAGAGACTTGTGGCAGATAGCATTTTGAGAATATTTGCCGACGAAATTCTGAATTTGGAGTTAATCTGGAGATTTTAGCCTTTTTGGGTTTTCAGATATCAGATAAGGACTAATTTGCGATAACTCTTGGACTGATTTGTGAAAAGAGTCTAGATGATAAAATCTGGCTGCTAACTTTCTGGTTTAAGGTATTGGCATACCCATGATCATATTTCAAGAATAATCTGATCTGAACTTGGTCAAGATTTTGATTAAATTTGAATTCAGAGTATTTAGGGTAATATAAGGTATTTCTGTTTTCGAAAACAAATGGAGTTGATAATTCTGGAAGTTAGAGATAGAATTGGATCTGGGTTCTGAAGGCTTTTAGATTCAGGATAATTAATAGATCACATCTGAACAATCTGATCTTGATTTGAGGTCACTGGTTAGATTTGGAGATTTTAGGGTTTAAGATAGATACTGATCTGGCTACTACTACTGATACATGCATGCATGCTATTTATGAAAAAGGAAATTTTCACCCCTAACTCAGGGTGTTACAATTTTTCGGCCTGACCGTATAAAGTGTCCAGAAACTATGTCGTCTCTGGACAGTTTCACGGTCTGACCGAAATAGGTTCCGGTCTGACCGTGTGTGCGCCTGACAAGGGCAGTTGAGCATTTATTGCGCCTGTTTAATGCTGTTGCAATTGCGGCGGTCTGACCGAGCTTATACCTGCGGTCTGACCGCCAGGTGATCTTTTTCTCCCAACGGCCTGCAACGGCTATATTTATTGTGGGGGGTATATATACTCCCATGCACGGCCCTGTTCATAACTTTTGGCATAATCTTGAGCATTGTCATCATCCTTGAGAGCTTAAGCTAGTTTCATACACTCTAGGGTTCAAATTCTCGAATTTGTGAGAGTGTGCATTTGAGATCTTCTAGTGCATTGCATCTAGATCATTAAATCAACCTTGTGGCACTAGAAGAAGGCTAAGTGATCATCACTGGCTTGTTACTCTTGGAGTTTGCCGGCTCCTAGACGGCTAGGAGAAAGGTTTTGGAGAGATCTTCAAGGAAGATTGTGAAGACTCCTCAAAACGTCTTGTGAAAGGGTTGAGCACGCCTTGTCGGAGCGGTAAAGTGCATCCTTAGTGAAATCGAGGTGTGGATAACTCATCACACTAATCCGGCTCAAGATCTAGGTCACTTCTCGAGAGAAGGTTGACTAGATAGAGGAGCGGTTAGAGATTTGAGTTTGCCTCAACGTGGATCAGGGGTGATCGGCAAATCACCGAGACCACGGGATATATCCTTGTGTTGATATTGTGTTTTGTTCATCTTGTATTATTTATTTGCTCTCTTTATCTCAATTGTTTGTGTTATTGATAATTTGTTAAAATCGCCTATTCAGCCCCCTCTAGTCGATATCCTAGATCCCTTTCACCAGTGACCGGGCTCACGTCGTCAGGTCACACCGGTGTGGGACCCTCATTTGAGGAATCCGGTGGCAACCGCCCAGGTGGGTTGCACTCGGAAAGGTACATCACAAGCTCACAACAACAGGATTTACTTTAAACAATAAAGCAAATAGATAAAACAAGTACAAGGTCACGAGGACCACTATTACATTATCATAATGCCAAGAATGGCATTAATTAAAGTTGATACAAAAGTAGAGAGTTTTTCAAAATCAAGAATAAAAAAGAATCGGTATCGAGGTACCGAATACAGAAAAATAACACAAAGCAACAACAAAAGTCTTCATTTCCTTCTGCAGTGGTTCGGCTCAGGCCTTCACCACATCGGACTCAACTTGGCGCATGACCCTCCTAGAAGGTCAAATCGTCTGGAAAGGTTCCTTCCTCTTCTTGGTACCCAAGGCTAAAGGGGTCAGAATCCTCAAATCCTTTCTTCTGAATTTGTATAAAAAGGCAAGGGTGAGCATTTTTTTACACGATGCTCAGCAAGTCTCGTTATGAGAATGCAGGTATGTAGATGAGGGGTTTGTAGGAAATCGAGTAAGCTACACTAGCAGTATTTCTAATAATTTACTCGAAAACTGCAAGTAATAGATCATAGATTAGATTGTTGCCAGTAGCGGAAGCAGATTTGATGCAACGATCAAATGTTCGCAACAACCGTTTGCGGATCGTCCAGAACAGTGGATGTAGATGACAACGATCGCTCACGGATCGTCCTGATCAGCGCAGCAATTGCAGCAACGCCTCTACTGGTATCCACACGTATTGGGTGGAACGTTGTGCAATGGTGTGCTAGCACCAATGTGCACAACAAGGGTTTTTAGGGCTATTACTTTAGAGGAGGTAGCAGCTAGGACTTTTCTGTGTTAATTATCAAGACCCATCATACCTCTCTATATATAGGGCCAAGCAAGAGAAATCCTAACAAATTAGGTTTACTGATATTATACGAATCTTATCCGAACTGCCCATGCAGAAGAAATCCTAACAGATTAGGTTTCCTGATTTGATACGAATCTTATTCGAATTCGTATCTGATACGTATATTCTCTAACAGACCCAATCCGGATCTGATACAAAAACCCATAACAAATCCAATCCGAATGCATAAGGAGTCTAATATTAAGTCTTCGAATCTGATATGGAAACCTATACCAAACCCAATCCAAATGGATAAGGAGTCTAAACCCAATCCAAATACATAAGGAGTCTAATATTAAGTTTCCGAATCTGATACAGAAACTCATATCAAACCCAATCCAAATGCATGAGGAGTCTAACATTAAGTCTCCAAATCTGATATGGAAACCCAAAATAGACTTAATCCGAATTGCATTGTTCCAACCCGAGAATACTTACCCTGTAGGTTCATGTATATTTAGTCACAACCCGAGAATACTTACCCGAATTGTAAGTCGGTAGTGGCCCCTAGCAGGACATAACGACTATCCAAATACACACAAAGATCGTAATCAGCAAACCCATATAATGTTTTCATGTTGATCCTCTTGCCATACGATACCAGATTAAACCCAAGGTAGGAAATGTGCCACCCTTGCACAGTTCAATCCTTTCTCGATCTCATAGTAAATTGATCTTCCCGTAGTTGACATTCAACCACAAACGGCATGGCCATGCACTTCTTAATTCATCTATATCGAGGGGCCCAGAGATATCTCTCTCATTATATGAGATATGCAAATTCCATCTTAACCATTCATATTTCTCCGCATGGCTCATAGCATACCCAAATATTACCTTTATTACTACTTAGTTAAAAGTAGCATTTGGTAGTATCAAAGTATACTATTACACATGTAGGAAACTATAATGGTCTCAGGTCTAAGGATCAATCATAAACATTATTTGAGACCAACTGGTGATACTTAAATAACAAATCCAAACAGTGTCTCAAAATTGGTCCATCCAACATTATATTCTCAAATATATGTCCATATTATTTGTCGTGGTATTAAGAATACCCCGGCAGGTTTTGAAGACGATCCTAGCGGAAATCACGCAGCGCGGGTTGACCGGGTGACCGGTCCTCCCCCGCCGGGCAAACACAAGAATTGACACGTGGATTTATACAGGTTCGGGTCCCGGTGGGGGCCCTAGTCCTGTCGACGCGCTCCCGACCGGAGTCGGCTGGGGAGGCTCTCTCCGGGGGAGAGGCTTCCGGAGCACGTCTGTGAGATTAGCTATTCCAAATAATAATGAATTGATCTTTACAACAGAGGGGTACAAGGGCTATTTATAGCCCCCAAAAAGAAGCGAAAAGCCTAAACTACCCCGGAAGCCACCGTCGGATCGAAGGGTAGGACCGTCCTTCTCCCGGTCAAACGTCTTGGATGCTTGACAGGTGGTCGCTGATTCCCGAGGCGTCCCTCGCGTGACCTGCACGTGATAAACAAACAGGGATTTTACCTTTTAGGAGGGCGATGACGTCCGGGACCTCTTCCGGAGAGCAGGGTCCCGGGAGCCTAAAAGGCGGCGCCCGGGGCAGGCACCGGAGGCCCCTGTCCCCGGGCACATGGCGGCGCCCGGGACATGCCCGGGGGGCGCGGTCCCGGGAGGCTAAAAAGGCGGCGCCCGGGGCAGGCACCGGAGGCCACTGTCCCCGGGCACATGGCGGCGCCCGGGACATGCCCGGGGGGCGCGGTCCCGGCGCCTAAAAGGCGGCGCCCGGGGCAGGCACCGGAGGCCACTGTCCCCGGGCACATGGCTGCGCCCGGGACACGCCCGGGGGGGCCCGGTCCCGGGAGCCAAATGGCGGCGCCCGGGGCAGGCACCGGAGGCCACTGTCCCCGGGCACATGGCGGCGCCCGGGACATGCCCGGGGGCGCGGTTCCGGGCGCCTAAAAGGCGGCGCCCGGGGCAGGGCACCGGAGGCCACTGTTCCCGGGCACATGGCGGCGCCCGGGACACGCCCGGGGGGGCCCGGTCCCGGGGGCCAAATGGCGGCGCCCGGGACATGCTCCGGCGGCACGGTCCCGGGCGCCTAAAAGGCGGCGCCCGGGGCAGGCACCGGAGGCCACTGTCCCCGGGCACATGGCGGCGCCCGGGACAACGCCCGGGGGGGCCCGGTCCCGGGGGCCAAATGGCGGCGCCCGGGACATGCTCCGGCGGCACGGTCCAGGGAGCCTAAAAGGCGGCGCCTGGGGCAAGCACCGGAGGCCACTGTCCCCGGGCTCATGGCGGCGCCCGGGACATGCCCGGGGGGCGCGGTCCCGGGCGCCTAAAAGGCGGCAGCCCGGGGCAGGCACCGGAGGCCACTGTCCCAGGCGGCACATGGCGGCGCCCGGGACAACGCACGGGGGGGGCCCGGTCCCGGGGCCAAATGGCGGCGCCCGGGGCAGGCACCGGAGGCCACTGTCCCCGGGCACATGGCGGCGCCCGGGAAATGCCCGGGGGGCGCGGTCCCGGGCGCCTAAAAGGCGGCGCCCGGGCAGGCACCGGAGGCCACTGTCCCCGGGCTCATGGCGGCGCCCGGGACATGCCCGGGGGGCGCGGTCCCGGGAGCCTAAAAGGCGGCGCCCCGGGGCAGGCACCGGAGGCCACTGTCCCCGGGGGCACATGGCGGCGCCCGGGACATGCCCGGGGGGCTGCGTGTCCCGGGCGCCTAAAAGGCGGCGCCCGGGGCAGGCACCGGAGGCCACTGTCCCCGGGCACATGGCGGCGCCCGGGACACGCCCGGTGGGGCCCGGTCCCGGGGGCCAAATGGCGGCGCCCGGGACATGCTCCGGCGGCACGGTCCCGGGAGCCTAAAAGGTGGCGCCCGGGGCAGGCACCGGAGGCCACTGTCCCCGGGCTCGTGGCGGCGCCCGGGACATGCCCGGGGGGCGCGGGTCCCGGGAGCCTAAAAGGCGGCGCCCGGGGCTGGCACCGGAGGCCACTGTCCCCGGGCAATCATGAACTTACCTGGACTTGATCCGCGTGGAGATTTCCCCCAACAGCAGCCCCCCATGCCCTCCGTGGACGAAGCTTGAGCCCCCGAGGGAATGGTTACCGGTACCGGGAAAATCTCCGGACGAAAAACTCCGGACGAAAATCACCGGTCCCCCGGCGACGCTTCGGTTTTCTGTGCCGGGCGCTTTATGGCCGCGCCGTTTTCGCAATAAATGCACGCGCGGTTCGAACCGGCGTCTCGATTTACGCGCCTGTCCCTTCGTTTCCCGCGCACGGTTTGAATTTCAGTGGCCCAGATTGCCCCGAGGGGGCCACGTGGCGCGCATCTAGATCACGGCCAGCCTCTATAAATAGGGCCCTAGGGGGCCCCGGAAGCTCATTCCAAATCTTCAACTCCAGCTTCAGCTCTCCCGGTAGCGCTCTTCCGGTAGTTTCTCCGGTAGCGAGCGTCCGGGAGTCGTTGACAGCCACCTGAAACCTTAGCCACCGAAACACAAAAAACTCACCTAATGGCGCCCAAAGGTCGAGCGAAGACCACGGAGGTGCCCCCGGAGGAAATCCCCGTGGATTTCCTTTGGGCCTCCGAGTTCTCGGCCTCGGACGCGGAGTCCCTGGTCAAGAAGGGCGTCGTCGAAGAGGGGGACATCCGGGTCCCCCTAAAGAAGGACGGAGCCCCCCGCCCCAGGCCCGGAGAGGTCGTGGCCTTCGAGGCCTTCCTCGAGGCGGGGGCTCCGGCTCCCGGTGCATCCGATGCTCCGGGAGTTTCTCAAAGAGTACGGGGGTGGCTCTCAACCACCTCACCCCGAACGCGCTCGTCCGTATGGGCCTTTTTATATGGCTCTACGAGACAGCGACCGGGCGGGAGCCCACCCTCCGCGCCTTCCGGTATTTCTATGAACCGGCGGCGCGGAGCTCCCACCTGGTGAAGGGAGGACTGAAGTCCCCCTTCGGCTCGGTGATGGTCCAAATGCTGCCCTCCCGGGTGGCGGACTTCCCGGCGGCGGCCTCCCGGGACCACTGGGGGGACTGGCTCCGGAGGTGGTTCTACCTCCGGGTCCGGGATGAGGCGGTGGTCTACGCCCCGGAGCCTCCCACCTACAGCCGATCATTCGCACCGAAGCCGCCGGTGTGGACGGACGAGTAGTTCGAGCTCCTCGGGAAGGTGGTGTTGGCGAAGAAGGCCCGCTCCATGCGGGACGCCGCGGAGGAGCTGGCGCTCCTGCGGCTTTCCCCTTCTCACGCGGGGGAAGGGGGATCGGCATGGGCCCGGAGCAGCGACCTCCGTTCAAGCCGGTGACGCGGCGTAAGTGCCCTGCATTCTTGTACTTGCAGTTTTTTATGAGAAATTGACTAACTTTTTACCCTCTTGCAGTGCGT